>JARKIC010000278.1:0-338461 GCA_029378375.1 Mycena olivaceomarginata | reverse complement strand
CCAGAATAGACCTTGCCGTAATTCAGCGCCTTGCTCCCCTCTCCGACGCTCTTGAACAGTAGCGGCTCCGGGTCGAGCTTGGGGTCAATCCCCAGAATATCAAGCACAATCCTCGGCGTCGTCCGATCGTTCCCGCTCCCGATGATGTTCCCGTCGCAGATGATGAAGATGAGCTTCCGCTTGTCGTCATAGTTGAGCGCCGCGAGCGAGTCGACCGTCCGCCGGAGTGAGTCTTCGCCCTCAGTGTAGCACGGCACCTGGCACAGCACGAACTTGTCCTGCAACTCCGGGTTGGTCTTGCCGCCCAGCTGCAGCGCCGCCAAGACTGCATGTACGGGTTAGTTTACGCGGACACTGTGCTAAGACGGAACGCACATTTCAGCCCAATAGACGCCATCATAATCCCCGACGCGACAATCAAAAAGTAGTTCTGCACCGTGCACCTTGCATCCTTGCGGAAATCGCGGTCCCCAGCGTAGAACACATTATTCAGACACTCTAAGTTGAGCCCTCGCTGATCTGTGGCCATCTTATCAAGCACGGCGTTGAGCGGCTTCGTGATGTCCTGCCCCGACTGCTGCTTGAACACCGACACGATGTCGTCATCGAGGAACTTGTAGTCGTCGTTGTTGACGTTCATGGCGATGGTGTTGAGGTAGTCCGTCAGATCGTAGATCTTGCTCTGGTAGATGCCCCAGATCCTGTGATGTTTCATCAACATCCCGTCCAAAACTAGGAAGGAAGAAAAACGGGCTAGGACGCACTTGGCAATTCCGGTATCGGCAGCATACGCTCGGAGCGTCTTACTCTCATACACCAGCGGGCCCTTGTAGTAGTTCTTCATCTTCGGGAGAAACGTCTGCGTGTACCAGTCGTTATTGTGCAGCTGCGAGCCTGAATAGATGGAGAGCTGCCCGCTCGCGTGATTCGCCGTCGGCTCAGTGTTCGAAAAGTTTTTGTATGTCAGCAGCAGCGAGGGGTCCGTGACGAGCGTCTCGCAGCCTGCGTGGGTGCAAAAGATCTCAAGTCAGCGTCCACGTGCGAAGACGATTGCAAAAAAAAAAAAAAAGACCCACCCAACGTCAAAGGTACCGGAAATAATCCGTCAGATCCTGTCCCGCAAAGCACCTCCAGCACGTCCTGACCGTTTGCTCACCGTCCCAACGACATCGCCGCTATGGTCGCCCCCTACGAAATCCGTAACATCGTACACTTTCCCTTGGATCGCCACCCAGAAATCGTTCGTTCCCGTATGTTGCGCGACCCTCGTTCACGCCCCATGCCTTTGTCGGAATTAGGAAGAGGAAGAGGACAAGTTAGCAGAGAAAGGGGCGCACCTTGTCGAAATTGGGGCACAGAAGCCGTCCAAACTCGACAATGTAAAAGACGACGGTGGCGTTCAAGAGGAGGATGAGCAAGAAAATAGTCAGTTTTTCGCGCCATGCGATCTGGATATCGGGGCGTTTCATGCGGCCGACCCACTAGCAGGAGAAAAATCAGTTGTGTTGCACCAAAAGAATAGCACGCAACACGCACCTTGAGCATAAAACTCGGAATGTAAAACGTCATACCCCACACGATCCATAGCCATACTCTCCGTGCGCGCGGACGACGGCACCTCCTCCACTGCATTGCTCAGCAGCTGCTGCGAGTCCTTCTGCACGAATTTCGGCTCGCCCCCGCCTGCCCCGCCAAGGTCCGCATGCGACGCATTCTGCGACGGCAGAGGCGATTCGGGCCCATATGCGCCCTCCATCGTTCCCCCGGGGCTACGGTCCCATGCGCTCCCGCTCCCTGGCCCCGGGACAGCAGGAACACCGCCCGCGAACGGATTCCGCGCGTCCATCGGTGTGCGCAACCCGCCGCTACCGTACGACGGCTGCCGCACGTCTTCCCGGCTCTCCTCGTAGCGGTGTGTGTACTCCGTCTCGTGCTCTTCCGGCTCGTCAAACTCCTCGGGCGTGTCACCTGTGTTGGGCATGAGGAAATTTGAATGGATGAATCAATGCAGACTGCTTACCGCCTTCGCCCCGCGCCTCCCTCTTCTCCGCCGCGCGCAGTACGTCCTCGACACCTTTCCACGCGTCGTAGCTCAGCAGCACCCGCACGCCGCCGTTGCTGATGATCCGATAATCGCCACCCGCGCCCTCCCTCCACCCACCCGCCCTCGCACACTGCTCCACCCTCTCTTCCACGCTCCCGCGCATGGTGGGCGTATACCTCTCGCAAAACGCCTCCCCCTCCATATCCACGACCCACTCGCCCTGCGCGCCGCCCTGGCTCTGTGTTGCCACCATCTGCGGCACAAGCAGCGCACGCAACTGCAGCCTCACGCGCTTCTTGTCGAACGAGTTCGGCGACGCCGAATCGTTCGGCCGCAAGTGGCTCACGGTCCACATCCGCGCGGGCCGCGAGCCGTGCAGCAGCGCAGAGAGTGTCCCGTCCAGCTGCGCCATCGCGCCGTAGGTTTTCCCCGGGTCCATCCTCCCCAGCTCCTCCTGCCCGCCCAGCGTCGGCGCGCGCAGCGGCCGCCCGCTCACCTGCGCCAGCACCACCGTCCCCCGGTCGCGCGCGTGCCCCTCCGCCGCGATCCCCGGGCCCGAAAACAACTTCCCCACAAACGGCACGCTGCTCCCGCGCAGTAGCGCTACGAGCGCCGCGTCCAGCAGGTCTGCGTCGGCGCTCACGAACCCGCGTACGTCGTACACGCACTGCCCCGCGTAGTGGTTGATCCCAAACGCGCGCGGCTTCGCGGCGAGGTTGCCCGTGCCAACACCGCCCGCGCTGGGTGGGAGGGGCGTAGCCTCGAAGGACGGGTGCGTGCCGAAGCGCCCAGTGAGCTCCGCGAGTAGTTCGTCGTCGCGGTCCGCGCTAGTGCGGTCGTTGCCCTTGCCGGTTTTGAGCGCGAGGGAGGCGCGACCGAGGACGGGGAGGATGCCCTTGGTGTCCGCGCCGGAGGGGTCGGATTTCTTGGCAGGGAGGAAGGCGGGATCAGCGAGGGGGATGCCGCGGAGGAGCTCGACGCAGGCCTCGTTCCCCACGACGTCGTCCGCGTCGCGGAAGAGCGCGGCGCCGACCCAGCCCTGCACGACTTCGTCCGCAAAGTTGCTCGCAAAGACATCAAAGCCTGCGGGACCGAGGGCGTTAAGCGGCGGCGCGGCGAAGCCGGGGGTGTCGAGCAGGGCAATGACGGTCGTTGGGACATTGGCCGGCGGCTCGATCCGTCTGTTGGCGCTCTCGAGGAGAAACGAGACGAGAATCGCGTAGAGGTCGCGTGAGAGTCCCGCACATTGAGCCGTTGCGCCGTGCTCGTCAAGGAGAACGGTGTACAGCTCCTTGCGCACGTAAGCTGTGCGGTGAGTGAGCGCGACCTCGAGCTCCTCCGCGGCAACGCCGAGCAGACGAGCAGTAAGCGCAAGAGCTGCGCAGCCGCCGGCGCAACACGGGCAGCCTCGGTGTTGTTGTCCGCGGGGATAAAGGTAATGTTACTCGAGGCAAGGATGGCGGCAAGGAGAGAAAAAACGGCGGGGGTGTGTTTGAAGGAGAGGGTGCGGAGAGCAGCACGCAGATCGGCCATGCCGGTGGTGTCGTCGCTGAACGGGCCGGAGGGGAGCCTGTACGTGCCCGACGACGCCAAAAGCGCATACTCGGATGGGTCCTCGAGCTGCAGGGCGTCGCGCTCGGCGGTGGTAGCACCCGCAAGGAGCTGGTAAAACGCGTGGTAGGAGCGCTCTTCGTGAGCCAGCTTGACCAGGCGCGACTTGTCGAGACCAAAAACCAGACACTTGGCACCGGCGATGCGGCCACGGTCGGTAAAGTGGAGCTCGAGCAGCTTAGAGTGCCTGGAGGCGTCTGGGTTGGCGTGGGTCTTTGCGTTTCCAAAAGAGTCAAGCAAAGTGGTCATGGCGCGCAACTGGTCAGCGACTTTGGCCTCCTTGCGCGAGTGGGACGACAACCGCAGCAGCTGGTTCGCAAGCAGCCTCATGGACGCCGATTTACCGGATGCAGTGATTCCGCGCGCAACGACCAGCTGAGGCTCGGTGCGGCGGCGCATGAGCAGGTATATTCTGCACGCCAGTTCGTATACATGCGGCTGGAGCGGTTTCGGCGAGTCTATAGCAGGGAGGGAGGTGTCCTTGTAACATCTTTCTTCGTACTCTTTCGCACTGGCATCGTTGACACTAGCCAGACTTTTCAGCGGGTTGACGACCAGTAAATGCGTGGAGCCGATGCGGGTGTAAGGCAAATCAGCGCGAAAACGAGAATGAAGGACAGCAAGGACGGCGTCGTCGTTTGGATAGATTGTCGCCGCGCCCGACGACGAGACGAGGTCGAGCAGGTCGCCCGAGGCCAATGCAGCCGGCGTCGACATGGCGGAGGGAAAGCAGGAAAGTGACGCACAGGATCATGTGACGCTCGGTTACCGCCGCGCCAGCTCGTGTCGGCTAATGTACGCCGTCCCAAACGCCAGGTACTTAAAAGCAGTGAGCGATGAGGACGGAGCTGGTACAGATTCTACCTTTTGATTTGACAAAATCCCCACCATTTTTTGAGACACGGAAGGCCATATACATATTCTTGTCCGATTTTTCCCTGGATCCCGACTGTTCAAACCTGACAATGGACCATGCGGTAAATATTCTACTGCCAGGTGGCTGCTCGGGTCCGGAGAGCCCAGGGTTTTAGTGAGTATAGCAAGAGTATGGTGCCAATGATTCAGGAAGATCTTTGTCCTGGTTCAATAAACCAGGTACGAGTTTGATTGTCGTTGGAGCATCTACGAGGGACTATAATTGTGGTACGTCTGTGCATAAAGCATTTCCTTGGGGTGGTCCTGTTTTCCTGCAGTCCAGAGCCCTTTACTTGCAAGACGGTGGGCTACTCTGCTAAATCTCATACTAAATACCACCCTCCACTGCAGGTTCCAACTTCCCAGAGAATGGCTTGAGGGTAGCTTACAGACGTATAAGTATCCGAATTATCAAGAAAAAGAAATCAGCTAATAAGATGGCAGGAAGGAAGGATAATACGGTCGTCCCAATGGGGAGTTCGGGGAAACGGCATGGTGCCCGCGGCGCCCGGTTAGCCGGGCAGCCAATATTAACTTATATATATTATACAGAGGATCGCATTGAACAGCAGTGAGGGGTGGTGAGCCGTGTTCCCTTATGTTCCTAAATTCTTCACTAAGTAGTTGAACCAAAGTTGAACACACTGCTGTCAGCCACATCAGATCGGATACAAAAACAACAACTTTGATCATAGTAATATGGCCACTGGCTATGTAAGTGAACTAGACTGGAAATTTAGGTTGCAATCTGATAGCTTATGGAACTGCAAGTTGAATAAATAAGACGGGTAGGCCGGCGAGCCGCTAGCGACAGAGCCGCTACCAGCGTCACGGTCAAGTATTTGCTTTCCCGAATCCGAACACTTGGAATTTACCTGAAGAAAAGTCAAGTTCAATTAACTTGAAGTCGAATCAGGATTGAGCTTGAACCCTGAGCTTGGGTTTCTGTTGCATGACATCATACAGTTGAACCTATGTAACAAGCAGCTGCCCTGAACCACTTCTGATGCGAAGTGTCGGTTGAATCATGGAGGCAATTGACGCAATTCCATGTTTTCCAGCTCGCGATTTGATATGCGGTAAATTTTGCACGTCTAGAACATACTTACGCCCAGACTAAATCATTTGTTTTGGGAACATTTTCGGGAACCCGTTGCGCAAGGCGAAATTCGACTCAGCACTCCATGGCAAATTTTAGCCCGCCATCAGTACATGAATTCTGGAAAGGCGGGGAAAATCTTAAAGACGTAGTTTGCTTTGAGGCTTCCTCGAAATTTGGTTTCCTTTTAAACACACGCCGCAGCCATTGTAATACTTCTAGTTAGTAACAGTCGCGGTGATTGTTTGTATATTTTACTAAATGGCTACTATTTTAGACGTTGTCCCACTGAGATCTAAATCGTCTTCATCCTTCGAAATGTACTCGACATGATGGAGGCGCCTGAAGGCAGTGCATGCTGCGTTGAGAGAGTGAAGAAGAAAAAAATCAACCAAGGCAGATGACACAACATTGACCCCTCACCAAGAACGGTGCGCAATGGTCTGTGATACATAACGGTCTGGTAATCTGTAGCATGTCAAGTTGAACGTTCGGGATTCGATTTCGTGGGCACGATGACGACTTAGCCGGTTAGGCTATACGGGTAACCCAAATCGAACCACTCGGACTCGGAAGGGACCGGGTGTTTCACTGATTCAACTTTCCCCAGGAGGCTTCCAAACTCACAAACTCTCAAAACTGAGGACTCACTAGCGGGAAAATAATACAGACAACTGGAACAACGATACATAATACATGCAGTTGAATTTTAGAATTGCAAGACAGCATTAGGACGACTAGATGTTTTTTTCTGAAATTCTCGGGATGAGACTGCGGTAGTCCGGCATCACCCGTCTCGAATCCTTGAAACAATTTGCTGAACGCCTGCATTCACTATAAAGGAATTGATAATCGGCTCTATTACTCACTTCACTTTGGTCTGCTACTTCACAACCACCATGCCCCTCATCCAGCTAGCCACATTCTCTGCTTCGGAAGAGTTCGCGTCCAGCACGGACATCTTCAAAGAGCCCGTGAACCTGATTACAGGTGCAGAAGACTACAAAGGGTATTACATCTCCGTATCGCTCCCAGATAAACGGCTGACTGTTTTTTCCCTGCCAGCTCCTTCTACGGTTTGCAAGTTGAAGATAAGAAGACTGGGTACTTTATTTCCGGTGAGCCTGAAGAATGCCGCTGTGAGCTGAACTGACAACTTACTGTTTCAGTATGGGAATCGTCCGAGCACCGCCAAAAGCTCGTCAAGGATGCTAGCTACGCTGGCATCACGGAAAAGCTCAAACCGGCCGTTGCAGGCCAATTCGAAACAGTCCATGCCAATGTCAGCTGTGACCCCAATCCTGCGCTCTCCGCACCGGTAGTTGCAGTTGGCATCCTCACTCTCAAGGCGGGCGGATCGGCCGATAAATTGAGGTCCTTGTTGGAGGAGCTGGGTGAACGTGCCGACACAGTTGCAGGAGCCCGTCCGCCCTGCATCCGGGGACAAAGCATCGAAGACAAGAGCAAGTTCCTGGTGGCTATTGGATGGGATAGCTTGGAGGTTAGTGTCGGACTACATCCGTTGTCAGTCGTTCGTGGCTCATGTCCCGCAGATACACATGCAACTGATCAAGGGAGGCTCTAATTCCGCACTTTTTGACCAGATCAGGGCCGAGGCAGATTTCTCGATGGGACACTCGCATTTAAAGAAGCACGAATGAAATAGCATGGTAACACCGACGATTAATATATGTAGAAAGGTGAAAATGGAAGATCCCAACTCACCTGTTTGAACGCGAGTTAGAATCGGCCATTTCAGAGTTGATTTCAGCTGTATAAGCGATCGGAAGTAGCGGACTGATTGCTCGGCGCATCTTGGACACTACGAGCACGACTTTTCGCGAGGTCGATGCAGTAAAGGTAAGAAGCGCCCTAGATTGGATAGATTGACGAAACTAAGTCGAGCAGGTTGCCCGCGCTGGTGTCGACATTCCCTTGCTTGTCAAGGGCTTCACCACCTTCAAAATGAAGCTGATGATCACCAACGCGAGTTGAACCTTAGGTTCAACCTAGGTCCGCCGAGGCCGGCCCAATCAAAGCCCTTTTATCTATGCGGGCAATGGCGCAGCCGACGCAGTCGGCACTTTCTAGTGGTGGAGAGAGGTTAGAATGGACTTAGATTCTGAATTGGAATGAACACGAGAGTGACGGAATGATGGCATCGGCCATCGGCCTGCCGAGGCCCGTACTTCTTACTGTCAGATTTCTTTTTTTTCTAGTGCATACAAGCCTCTCACCTCGCGGCACCCGCATCCGTGTATTCCCTCTGTCTCTCCTGATCAAAGAAACTTTAAACTCAAGATCCAAATTCCGGAGCAGCAACTTGAGAGCGGTGGTCTTGGCCCAGGCCGGTAATTCGTTTGAAACCAATGATGATTGCGAGCGGTGCCCATAGTTCATTTTTTTTCTTGGCTCCTCAGTTCCGCTCTCGGCCTCACCTCGGTCCCCGTGCCTCGCTTCGATCACTATTCTCCTACGCGGTTTCTGCGGCATTTTCTCTGGCCCGATATTATCCTCGTTCCATTCTTGCCCGTTCTTGTGGTCATAGGTATTCCAGCGCAGAACCCCAGCCGGATCCGTGGGCTCCGGCAGATGTTCAAATTTATTTGAATAGAGCGCAGCCTTACCTCTTGGGATTTCGAAACAAGCCTTTCCGGACAAAACTTTCTAAAATTAGTACAACGCCACACTGCGACGTCGACGGACGTTCGATTCGGGTTTTCTTTCAGGGCTTTAATCTGGGGTCGCCTTCTCTGATGCCCGCCATTCTGACGGCCCTGGACTCACTCGCCCTTCCGATCCCACACTCATCGGCCTCATGATGTCTCTCGACAGTTTCGACTATGTTGTGGTTGGCGGAGGAACCGCGGGCCTTGTCGTAGCCGCTCGTCTAGTCGAGGATCCAGCCATTCGTGTCTGTGTCCTTGAGGCCGGCGTGGACATCACCAACGAGCTGGACGCCAAGGTCCCCGGTATGCACCTGACTCCATTTCATCGAATTGCACTGATCCCTCGAGGACCTCAGGGTACGGAATGAAGAATCTCGGACAGCCAAAGGTCGACTGGGGGTTTGTCGGATCTCCTCAGGTGAACGCAGAGGGTCGTTGCCTCCACCTTCCGAGGCAACTCGTATGTTTTTTTCATCGAGTTCGTTGGCTGATTATAGTGCAGGGGGAAATCCCTGGGCGGAAGTAGTATGGTAAGCCTTTATAGTCTCAAGGATGACGTCCTGGCTGAACCACACCACCAGCTCAATCTGATGACTTTGGGGCGGTAAACAGTTCCATATCTTCCGTTGCTCTTGTCCTAATCTTTTTGACAGAGGGCATAAAACGGAATATGATGGTGCGTTTTTGGCGTTATTCGATTTATAGCTCATCGCAATTGTATAGCGCTCGAGTCCCTCGGATCGCCTGGGTGGAACTGGGAGGGTCTAGTCCCCTACTTCAAAGCCGTAAGGTCCCTAAGGCTCGCAAAGGCTGCAGCTCATATCAACCTACATAGTCCGAAACATTTGCACCGAGCGAGGAAGAAAAAGCAAGGTTTAAAGTTGAATTCAATCCCAGCGTGCATGGAACGTCTGGTCCACTGCAGCGCACGTTGCCCAAATGGGTCAGTGATGTTACGGACCCGTTCTTCGAAGCAATTGTCTCTGTCGGAGTTCCCCAAAATCCGGATAGCGTAATATTATTTCGCACATGTCCATGCCGTGGTTGACAGACTTATTCAGTTTTCGGGCAGCAATGCCGGTGCCTGGCTCAGCAATCAGTCAATCGATTCGAATGCTGAGCGTAGTTCCTCCGCATCGGTATGTAGGTTGCTGGACTCTCATGGCTAGATAACACCTTGTTCTCAGGCATACTACGAACCGATCAAGGCCAACTCGAACCTTTCAGTGCTTACTGGAGCTCAAGCAACTCGTATCATATTCACTTCTTCTCGTGACAGTTCTGGAAACTTGGTTGCTTCTGGCGTTGAGTATTCCAAAGGCGGCCGGTTGTACGCTGTCTCCGCCGCGAAAGAGGTGTTGCTCTGTGCAGGTAAGTTCAAAACCGCCGACATGAACCGTTGAATTCACTGTTCATCGTAACAAGGCTCTTTCAAAACTCCACAATTGCTTGAACTATCAGGTACGTGTTCTTCGTATTCCCGCCATCGTACACTTCTTACTTCTAAGCAGGCATCGGTGATAAAAATGTGCTGAACGCTCATGGTATCGGTGTAAATTTAGATCTCCCCGCGGTTGGAAGCAATCTTCGTACGTGTTCATTTTCGTTCTAGTACCATTTTAACCTGCTCCCAGAGGTTATTGCGAAATCATCTTCATAAGTTGAACTGGACTCTCAATTACTCTTGCAGGACCACTTCTGGATACCGCTTATCGTGGAGACTGACTCGAAGTACGAGTCCCTCGAGGTCTTGGGGGATCCTGCTCGTGCTGCCGAGGAATGGAAACTCTAGTAAGTGTTGCCCAGTTTGTCTTGTCTTGCAGTCTGTTGATCAGGCATATAGTGAGGAGTCCAAGACCGGCATTCTGTCCGCGGCCTGTAGCGCACTCTACGCCTTTCTTCCAAAAGACCACTTCATAGCGGATACCTCCGCGGTTCTCAGCCAAACGACGCGCTCCCTCCGTCCCTCCTTGGACAAAATTAACAAGGCATGGCTGGACGGCAATGATATACCCTTCCTCGAGTGCGTTCGGAATATGCAATTTTCGTGGATATCCTTTTCAACTGGCGTCAGGATCGCTCACTTCCCGGGTTTCTTCCCATGTCGGAACGAATTCCCGAGGCCGGGAAGAGTTATTGCTCCATTTTTTTGGGCGCTTACCCACCCGTTCTCCAGCGGGACGGTACATATAGACTCCGCAGATCCCCTGGCCCAACCCGCCATTGACCACAAGATTCTTGACAACAGAGTGGACATGGCAATACTGGTCCACGCAATTAAATTTGCCCGGAAACTCGCAGCTACACCTAGCCTCAACACTGTCATCACGGAGGAACTCGTGCCAGGGCCGGCGGTTCAAACTGACGCTGAAATCGAAGATTTCATCCGCAGCGTAGTCGACACGGTATTCCATCCCATCGGTACCGCTGCGATGCTTCCCCGAAGCGATGGTGGAGTAGTCGATCCGTCGCTGAAGGTATACGGGACGTCCAATCTTCGTGTGGTCAGTGAGCATGTTATCCGACCAATTTTGGGCCTTGATTGAGATGTAGATCGACGCTTCGATAATTCCAATTCAACTGTCGGCCCATCCACAAGGAACAGTGTACGCGATTGCTGAAAAGGTGATTTTGTCGGTTCAAATCATCGGAAGCTGACAATAACAAAAACACCTAGGGTGCTGATATTATAAAGCGTGAACGACGGGTGTAGAAATCGCTTTCGAGGTTCATAGAGTGTAAACCCAGTCTTACTCGTAAACTTAGAATGAAGTAATCTTGTTGAGAACTCTCGATTGAGCAACCCAGCCGCCGAGTAAAGGGGAGTAGCCTACACCGATGACTTGCCATGTGAATATCTGAAATAGACTCTTGTCATTTTTCGTCCCTCCGTAGTACAGACGCGAAAATAAGGCCAGTAGGGCCGAGAAGCGGCAGAGCCCGCTACCCGGAAAAATACAGGCCTTTTGAACTACAGTTAATCAATTCAGAACCAGTAGTACAGGCAGCCCAACAAAAAAAAAGCACCTAACATATCAGGTATCTTTCATTCGGTATATCAGTGGCCTAATTAGGCCCGGGAGACAGCACTGAGCGACGTTTAGAAACCTCTTGATCGAGAACCAAAACTGGTAGTAACAGTCCAACTTTGAGTCCATGTTCAGCATTGAACCTGCATGTCCAGCTCGAAATCTGGGAGAACTGATCAAACCCTGCTGCAAAAGTTCGTTATAACAAAAGGGACAGAGATCATATGCTGGACATGAATCAATCTCACAGGGACCGTTTGAACTTGAAGCGAGTTGCGTTCCCCACGCAGGATTACGAGCTCCTGAACGGCAACCTTCGGCAAGCAGAACGGCTTGCAGTAGCCGAAGTAATTTGGCGGGGAGAAGATGTGCTTACGCGAAACCTGCTGACAAAAAATGTGATGCACACCCAGAAGGATTTTGATCGCGACGTATATAAGAACCCGTACCTAAAGGTAGCGGGAATCGGTGGCAGTAGATGTAGTTCGGCAGATTTCCCCAAAATAATGGTGCAGCCCGGTTCGGGGCTTTCCGCTTTGCGCAAATCGAAGGCAATTATAATGAGTATCTCGCGTAGCGGAATGGGATCCCAACAATTGAAAATATCTGCATTGTTACTATTGTTACTATTGTGAACACCGCCTACATCAAGTACATGACTGAAGTAGTAAACTACCCGGCGGGCCATAGGTAAAACAGAAATGCAGAATGAATAGAAACAAAAACGGAAAATAAATAGAAACGGAGTGCGCCGAAATAGCTAGTACCACGTGATCGTGCGATCATCCATCGAAAAAATCCATCGAAATCGGCGAGGGCGCGGCGGGAGGGGGCGCGAGCTTCAGAGGGGCATGAAGCAGGGTCGAAGACAGCGATAATATCTCGTGGAGGGTGTGGGAGCGATTAGCGGCTGCCCGAGCGCGACAGAGGCTGGATGCGCGCTGGATGTCATGGATGTCGTGAGCGATGGAGGTGAGAGCGGCAAATGGGATGAGGGTGGTGGAGTCAAGAAAGAGTAGGAGGCGCGCGTTAAGCTGCTGTAGGCGTTTTTCGATGAAATCAAGCCGTTTTGACAGCGCGATATGGGCCCGAATGGATCTGCTGCCGATTCGGTAACGGGCGCAGGCGGCACGGGATGTGAGCGTGGGCCGCTGTGATCGTATGGCGTGGAATCTGCGAGCACGGGCGGCGCGGGGATCAAAGCGCGGCTGGGATGGGCATGGGGGGTGATGGGTTTTCGTCGGTAATCATTGTATGGGGGTGCCGAAACCTCGTCTACGGCGGCAGACGGTCCTGGGCAGATGGCCTACGGCGGCGACCGAGTACCCGATGCTCGATGCGGCCGGAACGACGACAATCCACTGAGGGTGATGGTGGTAGTGGTTGTTGTTGTTGTTGTTGTTGTTCTATGGGCGGTTGAACCGGGTTGAAAATCGAAATCATAAATAGGTCGCGTCGTTTTTTCCGAGCTGAACGGTGCAGTCTCTTGCACCTATTTATTGACGTGAACTGGACATAAACGCCCAAGGCAGAAGGTAACCTTGAGGAAACTTGAACTTCTGTTCGAGTACGCCCGGCTTCTCGGCCGTTTCAAGCTCCGACGGTATCTATGTACCGCCATCAGTATCAATGTCATCTTCCTCTTCTTCTTCGACCTTTTCCCTAACTATGGAGGCTCAGTTGCGGGAAGTCAGTTGGGGATCATTCTCGGATTTCCTTCGACTAATGAACAGCTGGAAGTTTTCAGCTCATCCCCTTCCTTCGTGACCGGAATCCCCAAGTGCGGCAGATCGCCCTCTCGAATCTTTTGCCGCAAACTGCGAAGGATTCTCCGCACCGAAGTATATTCTTCGCTGGATTACAGGGTGGTGGTCTGCAAAAAAAAGAAAACGACATAATTCGAGATCTAAAACTGTTGTGTCGGGATCAGCTCGTACGCTCAAGATTCATCGACTTTTCATCCGTGTGTTGACCACCGCCAGAGTGTTGCTCACGATGCCTTCCGTGCGCTCGTCAATCTATCCGATTCGCCGATGCTAGTAGCTCCGCTTTCGGAGCCAGCGTTCCTTGTGTTTATCGTGTCCTACATCATAGTAAGCTCGTTCGTGCTTTCTTTTTTTCTGCCTGCCCTCGCCGTCCGCTTTCTTGCGCCCGGGCTGTTGAGGAAAATCGAGTGCCCGGTGTGGGACTCGCCTCCTCCCCAGCAGCAGGTTACTGCTTTCGTCCCGGGGAGGTGGCGGATGTCGGTCCGTCAGTCCGTCAGTTTGGGCGTCTTTCAAAATACCTCTCTGTCATGTACTATCGACTCACCTTTTTGCATAGAATCCACAAGCAATACTTGCTGACCTGGCGTCGATGCTACTGTCTAACCTGACGGCATCTTCGGCCGCCTGCGCTACTGTGTTGTCCCTTAACGTCGACATTATCTCCGAGTCCACCTTCCCCAACGCGTTTTATCCGCCCCAGTCCCGTTGCGCCACATCTGTGGCGCCAGCACCATATCCGGCGGGAACAGCTCGCACAGTTCTGGCTCTTCCGTTACTTGTTGACGCATTTGTGCAAGGCGCCGACACCGATGAATCAGGGGATGCCTCGACCCGAATACGGAAGGGGAATTTACATTTTCTCGCCAGTGTCTTCGCCAATCTGAGCACGGCAAGTACACCCCTAAGCGTTTTCGCAGTATGTTGATCCAAGCTTTTATTTCGACAGTCTCCGGCTGGGCGCAATTTTTTCCTTGGCCCTCGAGCCCCTAACGTGCTTAAGCCAGATGGAGCGCCAGAATACCCGCTAGCCAAGCTCATACCTTTCACGGAACACAAGGACACTATCCGTCGGGGCGGTGTGGCATCCACAATAAAGTGAATATATTCCAGCATCTGATTCCTACGCTGATGTCTTGTTCGCAGAAACTGTGTCTTTCACGCTCCAGGCCATCAAGCAATTCTAAGTCCAGACTCTATCAACGTTTCAGTCCCTCCATCTTCATCTGTGGCGCCTGGGATCGACGCGCTCCCGTACCTTCTGCTCCCGCTTGCCGGTCCCGAAGAACTTGACCTAGAGGACCAGGAAAAGCTCCCAGACGCACTACAGTTCCTCCCTCCGACCAAAACACGCGAGCCTGACGCTGCGATCCGGCTTATTCACATCGAGACGCTGCTCTTGCTGTGTCATACGCGCTGGGGACGCGATTACCTGCGCGACCATGGAGTGTACGAAATCGTCAGGGCGGCGCACGAAAACGAGACCGTTGACAAGGTCGGTGATGACAAGCCTTCTTACACGGTCTGACAGTCTTCGAAAAGATATCCGAACACATTGAGCGCTTGGTTAGCCTGCTGAAAAGCGACGAACCGGACATCGACCCGTCCGACGGAGATCCGCCTGTGGAGATCCAAACGCATGAGACGGATGTCGGCGCATCGCTATCCGACGACGAGGATAGCAGGATTGACGAAGTGTAGTCATTGTCTAGTCCGTCCATTCAAATATATTTTTGTCCGTGATTTTGGCCGAGATGCATCATCCCTGTGCTTGGTGGAGATCCACCTGCCGCGCGCTGGCAGCCTGGAACGTTCCGCTATCTATTTTCGCTCACTGCTCTTGTTCTGGACTTGGCTGCTGGATTTATTTGTGATCTCCGCGTTTCAGAATCATGGCCCCAACTTGGCCCCAATGTTGCGACGCAACGGTTGCGCTTCCGGCCGGCAATTCTGGGGTCCTGTCAAATTCGCCGTCCCGTGTTGGAGATGCGCTGGTGCTAAGCATCTGATGCTGTGGTGTAATTTTGATTCTCAATTTAGTGATTCCCCAATAGGAGGTGACGCAATATTTTACTTGGCTATAAAAGAAGGCCAGCGATGCTCAGGAATCCTTGTTTCTGACCTATTCTTCCATCACCTCCCCCAAATCGACCAGTGGTCGTTCTTTTTTCCGTCGGCTTATCCTTTCCACTCTCCGTGCAGAGCACTCCACCCTTTGACCTACTTGATTTAATCTACCCTACCCTCTTTCCACGATGTTGTTCAACCTCGCCGTCCTCCCCCTCATTGTCTCGCTCGCGGGCTCCGCCGTCGCGGCCCCCCACCGCATGGATGCGTCTTTGATGGTTTGTGCCTCATTTACTCCGACCAACCAATTCGGGCTCACAAATATTCTTTCTTGCAGGCACGCAAGAAGGTAAATCGCAAGCGCAGCTCTCGTTGTTGATTATGCTCACCAAGGCTGTCTGTTCAGTCTGATGTGGCCGCCGCTTCCGTGGTAAGTTGTTACTCTCAAAATATGCGTCCACAACTGACGGTTATGACCAGGCCGACGACTCGAGCGCTGACAGTGCCCTCGCTGGCGCTCTTGCCGGCGCCGCTGCAGCCGACAACTCCACTGCTACCGCGTCGGTCGACAACTCGACTGTGTCGTCCATCGACAACTCTACCGTCTCCGCAGGCGATAACTCCACAGCGACCGCGGTCGACAACTCGACCGCTGCTGGCTCCGTTACCACTGTCACCGTAACAGTCACCGAGCAGGCCGTACGCCTTTCCTCTCATTTTTTTACCTCCTACTCACCCGCACCTAGGCTGCCACTGCTGCTGCCGGAGGCAAGGCTGGCAAGGCCGGCAAGGGCACCAAGGCTGCGAAGGGTGCCAAGGCTGCTGCCAAGAAAGCTGCTGCCGCCGCCAAGGCCAAGGCTGCTGCTGTAAGATCTATTTAGTATCTCAGGGAGAGCAGCCGTATTGATTTTTATATCACAGGCTGCCGCCGCCGGTACTGGCTCCGCCGCGAACGCGACCGCGACCGACGCTGCTGGCTCCGCTGCAAACGCGACTGCAACCGACGCTGCTGGCGCTGCTGATGCCTCCGCAACTGATGCCGCTGGTGCTGCCGATGCCTCCGCCACAGATGCTGCAGGCGCCGCCGATGCCTCTGCGACTGATGATGCCTCTGCCACCGACGATGCCTCGGCGACCGACGATGCTGCTGCGGCCGAAGCCACAGACGCTGTAAGTCGACCCGTCTTCGTGCTAGGACAGCCTCTGACGATTTAACAGGCCGGTGCTGGTGATGACGCCGCTGCGGGTGGTCTCGCATCCATCATTGCAGGACTCGAGGCTCAAGGCGGCAAGTCTGCTGCGAAGGCCAAGGGCCGTCGCGCGGTTCTCAACCGTCTCTAAGTAGATTATATCACTGGGTCCTGGATCGGACATGGACCTTTATTAGCCAACCCACACGTTATTCCTACTCTCCGCATCCGTGATGTAAAAAATAGACAGAACCACAAATCATATCCAGTTCATCTTCCAAGATGAACTGGCTTTGTACAAATCTTCATCAGACTGGGATCTGTTTCATTCGACTCGGTCGGATCCGTTGCTCAGCTCCAGTTACTTCCGGTCGAAGTTCTAGGGTACTTCCGGTCGAAGTTCTGGGGTACTCCCGGTCGAAGTTCTAGGGACCACATGCTTCACCTGGAAGTCACTCGGTGCCGTCGTGACGATGAGTGCTCGTATACCGTACGTATGGGAAAGATCTAGAGTGGTTCGAGAGCCCAGCCAATAGTTACACCCTCAATTCTCATCCTTTCCCCAAAATAGAAATCGTGAAATCCCCATCAGTGATGGTGGGATACGCTTTGACCAGCAGCGGAAAGCACAGCAAAGACTCAATCAGAATAGAGGGACATAAGAACGCTCATAACTTTAGAAGATGGCATCTTGATGGAGATGTCGAAAGTGGAGGATTTATTTCGGGAGTGGGGACGCATGAGATTGTACTTTTCACCTATATTTAGAGTGTCAGAAATAGACGATGTTTTTCAGCCCGGGCGGAGATGTTTAGCCCCAAAATACATGATTTCTATCAAGCGTCGGGGAACATGGAAGTCTCAGTCAGATCTACTCTATTTCCGTCGTTGTTTCGGAGTGCTCGGGGGTGGTCAATGACTATGACAGTCAACATCAACCCTTGTTCTATAAACCACCGACAACTCCGCTAGAATTTCCCAGTACTGAAACTGATCGCGACATTTTTGAGGGTCATGAACATTGCTGATCGTGACAACTGCACAGCAGTACAGTAGTATGGAATCATGAAAACACCGACAGAGAGAACAAACGAGGTAACGATCATTTATGGGAGGAAACTTAGATGAATGTTGCAAGCGTATCAGCCGCTCGAACTGGGGGCGGTTGTGTGCATATTCGCTAAACAGTACGTGAGTGAAAGATCAACAAATCCACGCCAGTCTATGCGCACCTTGTCCGAATTTGCACTTTCCCTTCTCTTCGGGAGTTCAGCAAGACAAGCCAACAAGCCGCTGATAAACTCACTGAAAAAGAAGCAGTTCGGGGATTGGGGACATGTATGGCCAAAACAACAGCTGTCCCCAAATTTACATTGCCCCCCTGTAGTTCGACACGGTCATCTCGGGTAAAGGACAGATTTTTTGGACAACCAACCACTGCTAGCGGTGGGACACGGTGTTTTCTTCGTAAATTTGGCGAATTCCGCCTTTTGAGCATCCGTCAGCACGTAATCGTGTGCGAACTTGCACCCGTTGCCGAACTTGCAGCTCCTCATATAAAATAAGGTGCACAAGTTTGGTTTCTCTACAATGACCGTTGAATCAGATTTAATAAAAGCAGGAACAATCTTACGTTTCTGAATGGGCTGCAATGCGCGCGTAAATAGAGTGTTGCGTTGGAATGTATGGAAACACTCACAAGGTTAGGATTGATCTGTCGTGGGGTCGTTGCCGAGGTAGCATTGACATCCAGATTGACTTTCCCGCTCAACGGTGGGCTAAATACATCTTTCGTGCTCGTCGGAGAAGAGGGGATATTTTCAATTTTGTGCGGCATGAATAGGTCCGCGATGGTCAGAGAGGGCAAGCCGAGCATGGCAATCCCTCCTGCCATTTCCGTGTAACTCTTAAGCAGGATCAACTTGTCCTTGTATCCAGCAGTGAGCTGAGAATACAGATTCGCCAAATACCCATTATCGTGGCAGCCTACGTTCTTTGAGCATCGCATTAGAAGTGAAAATAACAGTCCATCTTGCCTCCAAAAATAACCTTGAATGTCTCGGGCAACCGGATTTCGTCCTCCAGGTACACTGTGGTTCCTCAGCTGAGGGGGGCGCGCGGCGGAAAAAAAAAATACGGACCCTTCAATTTTGCATCTGCAGCCTCTTTGGTGCTGCCTACATCCACCATAAGGAATCGCTCGGTCGCCTGGTTGAATCCAAGCACGAAATCCTCAAATTGGCCGGTCAATGCCGCGAAACCGGCGCGCCGGAACGTGTCAATTAAACCTCGTTTGTTGAAGAACACATACACCCAGAGCTGGATGGCTCTAGAGTCATAATTTGCAGCAATACAATGCAATGTTGAATCGGACAACAGCTGCGCAGCAGCATGTCCGCCTTTCAGACCCTGCCCAATAAACTGGGGAGAGAAAATGGCGCCATCGCCGTCGATGAGCATCACAACTCGGTGGCCCTGCAACAGTAAGACGAAATAAACTCGGAGTTGGGTCGCTATTGTTACCTTGTCCTGTTTTTTGAACGACTGGAACTCTTTCTCCAGACGTCTATTGAGCGCTTGCGTCTCCAGCTGCGCGAGCTGGGACTCTTTAAGCTCTGCGTCGACATCAACGAATGCCCTCTTATAGACCGACAACTCCATCTCAAGTTTTTCGATGGTTGCCTTATACGATGCCTCATTTTGCAAGACATTTAACACTTCGGCTGTGAATGATATTGAGCGCGCCCGACGAAAGAAGCTATAAAGACCCAATACCTTTCAAATCATCCAAACGAAGTTCCCTACAGTCAGCCGAGTTATAGGTATGCCCTTCGTTTGAAGGTGTAGCACGTACACGGGGTGTTGTGGGGCCAAGGCGCCTGCGGTGACCCCGGCTGCGGACAGCGAGCCCTCCATGGAAAGCTCACTAGTCAAAGTGAAAGAAGCTGTGGACTCTAATGAAAGAACGGTTAACCAGCCATCCAGGGAAGGACTGGTGTCCCCTAATTCGCCTACGGGTGGTGTGTGTCTCGGCAAGGACGAGACGTCAACAAGGCCAAACACCGCTGTGATCCAGCCTATTCGATTGGCACTCGGAGATCAAGTGGGTGATCCTTCTTGCACCTGACCGCGACCACAGAATTCGTTCGCCCTCTATCATGGAAAATACACGCGATTTCCCACCACTGTATGCCCCAACTGGTGATCCTCGCAAGGATCGGCTCGCGTTCTTCCATTTGATTGAAAAACTCAAGGTCGTCAAGTTGTTTGCCATTCACCAGAGGCTGCCATTCACAGCCGCATGTAGACGCAAAAACGAACAGGATGGGTAGACAACAAAGTGTGCCCGCCACCTGGAATAAGGATCTTTTAACGAGACTGATTTGGGATTGAAGATTCCCAACCCCGAAAGGTATACATATGCGAGTTTCATTCCTTGCAATCATTCAAATCGCCGCGTTCGAAAGTATTTCAGACCACATGTATCGGATGGCAGTTCTGGCAATGTGTTCTTCCGACCGGAACCTCGACATATCCAAGTAGGTGCTTCTCTAGGGACGTGCTTCGATTTTTTTCTTCTTCACGGACCGCCCAGATGCGTGATGATGTGCTTGGTGCACGACCTAGCTGAAGCACACGGTGAGCCCCCTGAGGTTGTGTTCAACCCCGAGCTGAATGAAATTCTTAGTTGGCGACATTGCGCCTCGGGAAGGAATTACATCAGAGGAGAAACGACGGCGTGAAGAGGTTTGTCCTTTACAAGTTATCACCACACGACTTGAACTAGAATAGGAAGCTATGCACAGTATAGTACACGACATGTTGCACGACAGCCCGGCCGCACAGCAGATAGAGGCGCTATGGAAGGTTCGCCGACGTGCTTGATCTAAATTCTGGGGTTAACGAGTGCGGCACAGGAATACGAAGAACGCCAAACACCTGAAGCCCGGTTTGTCAAGGGTACAGTGTAATATCTTACAAGCTGTGGGCAACGACTCACCTCCTCAGACCTCGACCGTTTTGAAATGGCAGCGCAGGGTAAGTCTATTCTCTAGTGTCAAGTCGATTTTCAATGCATCAGCGCAGCTTCCGAATACGAGCGCGACCACAACGCATCCCTCCAGCCATTCTTCGACAGCAGCCTGCCGAATCTGCAGCACCCAGAAGTGCAAGGGTGGGGTAGAGATTTATCAGAAGAACGAGCACACCGAAATTCAAGTTAGAGTATTCACCGCTACAGCTACAGACATACAATTTTATTTTATTTCTGCCTTCCTTCTCATCAGTGGTGGAACAAACGGAGGGTCGTGTGGGCAAACACGATCCCATGCTCGTCAGCCGCCTTGATGCACTCAGCGTCCATAACACTCCCACTGGGCGCCGCAAGATACCGCACCCCGCTCTTTCGCGCACGATGCACGTCGACCCGTCTTCGTGCTAGGACAGCCTCTGACGATTTAACAGGCTGGTGCTGGTGATGACGCTGCTGCGGGTGGTCTCGCATCCATCATTGCAGGACTCGATGCTCAGGGCGGCAAATCTGCGAAGGCCAAGGGCCGTCGCGCGGTTCTGAACCGTCTCTAAGTAGATTATATCACTGGGTCCTGGATCGGACATGGACCTTTATTAGCCAACCCACACGTTATTCCTACTCTCCGCATCCGTGATGTGAAAAATAGACAGAACCACAAATCATATCCAGTTCATCTTCCAAGATGAACTGGCTTTGTACAAATATCCACCAGACTGGGATCTGTTTCGTTTCTCGGGTCTAGATGATCACAAACAATACTTGACTCGGTTGGATCCGTTGCTCAGCTCCAGTTACTTCCGGTCGAAGTTCTAGGGTCCACATGCTTCGCCTAGAAGCACTCCGAAAAAAGTGATGTATAGGTGTGTCTGAAGACGCTCCTGATACTGTTAGTATACGGGCCGGAATAAGAACTGCTGAAATTGTACCTTATACGCAACGAATAAGTCGGGCTGAATAGGTAACTGGTATGACCAATACCAGATACCGTTTTTGGTGATCCGATATCCTCCGTCTCAGCCGGCGTTTGTGTGTACTTGATATTGCGACTGATACTCTGAGTATCAGTCGCAGTATTGGGGCGACGTAAACGAAGGGTATTGGTAGCACCAAAACGGTGACCGATAACAAAAGAATCAGGTACGTCTTTGGACCTGTTGAGACAATAAGTATCGGTTGCCATATCCGGCACTTGCGTACGGTAGCTGATTTGGATCATTTCAGCCGTCCTTATACGCAGCGGCCGCTCGGCGGCTGCTCAGCGGCCGCTCACCTGCCGCTCAAGGATCGTGACCGACAAAAATGCTGAAGGGAAATCATGTACAACTCATTTTATATTCGGGAGACAAGTAAGTGGGTAATACGACAAGCTGTATGGTACGCAGCAAAAACTTAACCCCGGGGAGGTGTGGGTTGAGCCTGCGGGAGCACAGCATGTGAGAGGGACACCGTTGAGCCCACCTTCCCCTCCCGCCCGCGCCCTGCGCGTCGAGCGCCACGTCCAGTGGCGGCCCCACCAGATGCACGAAGCGCTTCGGTGCGCCCGCGTTCGCACGGGTCGAACACCTTGTCCTCCGTGAGGATGCGGCTGACGTCTTGCCCGTGTTGCCGAACGAGCCGACGGACGAGTTGCAGGGCGTAAGTGGGCGAAAGGGCTGAATACACATTGCGGCCGCACAAGATGAGCTTGCGCTGGGCACACTGCTTGACAAAGTCACCGTTTTTGTTGTCCCTTAGCGCTATCACGCCCGACATCGTCTGTGCCCTTGTGACCCACTACCCTCGGTGTCGAGCACAGCCTGAGCAAGCTAGAAGCAACACCCATAATTTCAGGGGGTGAGCGGCGGCATATGCGACGGCATATGCGACGGCGGCGGGGTGGGACCACACGTCTGTGTAAGCTGGTTGCTGGTGGTCGGTGTCTGCAGTGGACGAGACGACCTGGTGGGAGGTGCGACGCTGGGGGCCTGGCAGCGGGAGGCGGGGGACGTCGGGGAGACGGCGCGGAGACTGGCAGCGACGGTTGAGGTCCCTTGTGTTCTTTGATCGACAGACAGAAGCGACTCATCTGCGATGGGGCAAGCTGTTCGCCCAGAAACACGCCGTGGTCGTAGCGCAGTGCGAACTCGAGGCAGACTCGACGAAGAACGTCGCAGAGCGCGCCGAAGAGAAGAACGAGCTCGAGCTCGGATCACAGCGCTTGGAAGGCCTCGTGCACGAGTTATTGTCGTCGGGTCTCGGATTGTCGAACAAACGTAGCATGCAAAATGAGTTGTAGTTGCGGCGATCTATCGATCAGCCCAATCCAAGGCCCACGAATACCCCCCTTCATTATACTTGGTACACCGGGCCGCTCACGACGGCGGCACACACCCACCAAACACCGGCGGGCCTCCAGTGTCGGGCTCGAGCATCAGCTGCAAGGCAAGGCAAGTCCAATGAGCGAATACGAACGAGGCAAGAACAGGGAGAAGGGGAAGAGGACAGGAAGCGTAGCGCACCTTCACAGTCTGCATCATCGTGTACGCTGCCGAGCCTAAACACAATGTTCCCGATGTCCGCGGCCTTCTTCCACTTCGTGTCTGCGCACGCCTTGTAGTGCAGCATCACGGGGTACACATAGCATCACGGGACCCTGTGGGCGGAGTCAGCGAGGTATTACGTCTATGGGGCAACGTGTGGGCGGGGCGGCGATTGGGGGAGGGAGAAGGAGCAAGCGAGGAGGAGCACGTACCACGCAAAGCACCCAATGAACGCACAGAACTTGTCAGATCCGCTGCGCCCATCCAGCTGAGCAGCGCCGCACCCCCGACTGTCCCGAATCTGAGATTCATGTCGGAACCATTCACAAAGCAAAGCAAGAAAGAAGGGCAACACAGCTAAACACGTTCTTCGTCCACTTGACGCGCACGTCGCCCTTGCCGCTGCGCGTGAAGAGCGTGTTCTCCATGATACGGATCGCGGGGAACAGCTGCAGCGGGACGGAGAGCATGATCGCGAGGGAATACATGAATTACACCTGCACACCGCACGTCAGAGGCTTCACAGACACAGGCGAGGAGAGCAAGCTTACCGACTTCACCATCTTGCTCTCCGCATCGAGGTTGACGAGCACAACAGTCTGGATCTCCGAGCCGAAAGTAGCGTACGCGAGCGCACCCGCACCGCCGAAGAGCACTGTGTCGCATGAGGTAAGCACGCTGTGGGAAACAAGATGTAAGAGAGGGAGACGCACCCAGCACGCCGAGCATCACACCCATGAGCACCTTTGGGAACTTGTGTGGCTCGCGCATCGCGTCCGTAATGGGAATCACCACCCCCACCCCCTCAAGCGTAAACACCGTAAACACCGCCACGCCGACAAACAGCGAAAAGTCCCGCAGATTGAAGAGCTGCACGTCCGCGATGGCTTGCGTTGCGATGATGCTGATCTCAGAGCCGAAGATGTACACGAGCCCGACGAAGATGAACGCATCCGCGACGAGCACGGTGCTGCTGAGCTTCGCCAGATCGTGGATGAGCACGAGCGGAAGGAAAACGACGAGCTGCACAAGAATAAAGTACTTGATGTCGACGAGGTGCTGGCAGTGGGCGAGGCCCATGACGAGCGCCTGGAGGTTCTGCGCGACGAAGATGATGTACGCGGCGACGAAGCCGATTTGGGAGACGACGATGGAGCCGAGGATGAGGTAGCGCATCCAGAGGCCGTATAGCGTGCCACCGATGACGCCGAAGCTGCCTGAGACGCGGAACTTGGTGTAGACGTGGAGGAGGAAGGAGTAGAGATGAGGGCGATGAAAATGAAGAGAAGAAACGAGAAGAGGATACCACCGTTGTAGAAGCTGGACCGACGTGAGTGTGGGGGAGAGGAGGATAGACATCACGTCGGCCCCAGGCGTATGGTACGGGATCGGAAACGGCTCCGTGTCCCCCCGCCTGAGCGGAGTGTTCGCGCCAGAAGACGACCACCGGGATCCGGACCCCCCAGCGAGCGGGACCTCCAGCTCAGCGGCCGGCGGCTCCCTCTCGTCTTTGGACACAAGATGCCGCCGCAGCACGCACGCCTTCTCCTCGTCGGGCAGGTCGTCCAGATTAACATTACTGAGCTCGCGTCGGGCGTCTCGCTCGGCGTCAGCCGGAGCGTCCAACGTCGAATAAATTTACGAGGCATGATTTGTGAACCATACACTCATCGAAGAGTTCCTGTGGTCGGGGTGCAGGAAGATGAGTGTGAGAGCACAGCCACTTGCCGCCAACACTTTGCATCGAAAACTCAGCAGGTAGCTAACATACTGGGTGGGTTCAACGCCAGCTACGACCGGCCGCTTGCGCGCCATCGCGTCCTCCGTCGTCTGCAACGACAACCCGACCCATCCTCGACGCTCGGCTCTCTCCTCGGATTTTCTACACGGTTACAGCATCCTTGTGATCCTCCCATCCTCCCTACCCACGATGACCCGCCAATATTGCACCCCGCCGGCACCGAAGCGGAAGCGTACGCGTACGCGAGCACAAGAGCGCGAACTGGCGAGGATGTAGGTTTTTGTCTTGTCTATATTTTTTGCTGAAATTTCTCATGCAATTGCAGCCGCTGACTCGACCCCGCAGACCAGAATCTGCCCGCTGCTAGCTATAAAAGAAGACAGCGTGCGCTATTTACGAGAAGGTCCGGGGACCGTCTATTTCACTGGGCAGCGCAACGACCTCGGCCAGCTAATCGTGAAGTGGGGGGTGACCTCCTGCCTGCCTCGCAGGCAACTTGAGTACGAAGAATGCGGGGGCGCGGGGCAAACACGGATGTGGTTCGTGGCGTTCGAGGTGCAGCGGTGTCTTCTCGCTGGTGAGTTCTTTTTTCGATCTTTATTCTTCCGCGTCAATGGAGTCTAGAGCGCGTTATACGGCTGGGGTTGATTGGGCAAGGATATGGGCGGGTCCAATTTGAGGAGCCGTGCTCGTGCGGCACCAGCCATCGCGAATATCATTGGATGCGACTGGGAGGCTCCCTTGAGGAGATAGAGACGATTGCACGCAAGTGTTTGTCGATAATTGAGGAGCCTACGGTCATACGGTGAGTTTTTCTCTTTCCTTGATTTTCTCTACAACGCACCTGAATTTCGAAAGGAAAAACCTTCGTCCCCGAAGGCGGTGTGCACGATACTCAGGCGGGTTTGCTCAGATTCGGACGGCGCTGAAGCTCTCGTTTACGTTTATGCTTTCTTGGACCTCTTGAACCCACGACTTGGTTTCAAGTCCGATGGGATATACTGAAGGGAAATTAGCTGTAGCATATGTTGTAGATTAGATTGGTGTACCGCTCTTGCTTGTAAATTACTTCAATTGCCTATTTAGCAGTATTCGATGAAACAAAACAAAAAATCTGTGATGAAGCTCTGGATTCCGTGCCGTATATTGCTGGGTGCGACTTCAATTTTTTTTCTTCTCTTTTTCTCTGCGTTTGTGGAATTCATCTTCGGCGCAGAGGCCCTGATCTATGAGAGCCTCCGGCGCCGGGGAGCTATCGCGCGTCCGATGCTCTTGTTCGAAAGAGGCGTTGGGAATTTTTTCATCTCGTGGCGGCTGTCCGGGGTGTCGAAAAGATAGCGCTGGGATGGATGTATTCAATCGGACAGGCTCTGCTGGCCAAGTGAGTGGGTTGATTATTCAAGATCGGTAGTGGTACTCACCAATTGCTCGTGTAGAATTGAGTGGTCAGTTTTCAAGCGCATTTCGCGAGAGTTCGCAGATTGCAATGCCCGAACTGTGACGCGTCGATCCTGCCAGTCGTGAAAAAGTATCCTACAGCGCGCTCGGACCTCGGCCCCCTTTAGCTTTAGCTCCTTCCTCCCTGGCGCGGCGAGAATTGATGGGGACCAGGTGTAGGTCGTGCTAGATTGCGATGAAGGTGCGCCCACATAGCAAGGGTCGCAGCTGGATGTCCCGATTTTTCTGGTAGACTGGCGTGGAGACGAGTGTGCGCATTGGGCTTGTGCAATTGATGGAAGAGCTAGCAGGACGGCTTGCGTTAGCGAAGACGTAGGCAGAATTCCCACACAAAAAAAAACGCAACGCACCAATACTCGCGACCGCTCCAACGCATCAGTATCCGTGCGCAGCTGCATGTGGGTAACTAGCAAAAAGAATGCAATGAGAAAACGTCATGAGGATGCTAGAATCGATGGAGCGGCGCGCACCTATAGAGAATAGACAGGTTGTGCAAAAGCCGCACAAGCCGCATGCGGCTTCATGCGGCTTTTTGGCATTGTGCAAAGCTGCGGGGAGGATTTCAATATCCTGAACCTATAAACCCACCAGAAGTGACTCATACGAATATCATTTCGAATGTTCTGTCCATGCGGCTATCCAATCAGATCCAGCGAATATAATGATTTGTCCTTGAATTTCCACGTTGATTCCACAGCACCTACAAACTGAATGACAAATGGAACAGCCATCCCATAGTCTAAAGTACTTCCCTCCACTCAGTAGGTTCACTGAAAGTTCGACCCTTCCTAGATGAACTCGGAAAAATCTCCGCGGCTTTGCACAATGCCCAAAAGCCGTGTGCGGCTTGTGCACAACCTGTCTAATATAGAGAGAGCAATAGAAGAGGCTGCACGATGTAAGGATCGCAGAGCGAACAATTTTGGTCGAAAGTGGATGCGGAGAAGAGCGTAGAGGGCCAGCGTAGAGCATAGAGATGAGCATTACACGATGTAAGCATCGTGTAAGTTCTAACTGGGACCCA
Organism: Mycena olivaceomarginata; assembly: GCA_029378375.1. Classification (NCBI taxonomy): domain Eukaryota; kingdom Fungi; phylum Basidiomycota; class Agaricomycetes; order Agaricales; family Mycenaceae; genus Mycena; species Mycena olivaceomarginata. Next base: position 311,299 of record JARKIC010000278.1, on the reverse strand, counting down.
GAGAGCTGCACGATGTAGGCATCATCGCAGAGCGAGCGACTTCGGTCGATAGTGGATGCGGAGAAGAGCATAGAGGGCCAGCATAGAGCGTAGAGAAGTAGCATTACACGATGTAAGCATCGTGTAAGTGCTAGCTGAGACCCAGTGAGCTGCACGATGTAGGCATCATGCAGGTCGGTGGACTTCTGAGCAGACGAGCAAATGAGTTATGTAAGCCGCCCGAAATTGCAAGAGACACAATGGCGGCGAGAAACTCAAGTCACACATTAACATCGCTGGAAAACACGATATATTCTCAAGAAATTCAAAAAAATACAGCAGGGGACTAGACTATATTATTTACGGTGACTAGGGTGCAACAATACAAGAAATTTACAAAATACTTTGGACGACTGGCTATCTCATGGTCTGAATCGTTCCAGTATTTGTGCAGCGACACTCTCCATAGCCTCCGCCAACGGTGGACACCTCCGCTCCAACTTCAGATTATTTTTCCATTTGGCGCTCGTAAGAAGATCCGCCCACGGGGGATCATCCAGCTGACGAAGGCGGCGTTGGAACCAGCTCTCACTCATTGGAGTCCACCATCCTACGTTCAGTCCCGATTGGGCCATCGAGGAAGGCCTGGGCCACCAGGACTGTGTCGTTGTCTGCACTCCGCCAAATGCACTGGGATCAGGTTGCCCTGGCATGGTATTCAGCTAAATCGGAGGGATAATCACACATGACTTACCCGTGGAGATATGATACACGCCGCAGATAAGGTCAATCTCCTGCTCAGTCAGAGAATCATCCCAATAAGCCGATGCAGAGACTCCATCCCATAGGCAAGTGCCGTCGATAGTGACATCGTCGGTGGGCCCGCGACAGACCTCCTCGTCAGACACCACTGTGCAGGCTAGGCGACCCACAATGCCACCGTATAGTTTCGCAGCACGGCCCCGAGGGCTTTGCAAGAATTGTTCTCCCGCATGGCCAAATAAGTCTGGTAGTCGTGCGCCGTCGGAACGTAGTTCTTGGGCCTGAATCCGAGACCTGTATGGATCATTCTGCGCGTAGGGGGCATTCTCGTGTGAATCACACTGGAACATGAACAGACGTTGAATTGGATGTTTCTGCCCAGGAGCTGTCCAATCACGCTCGCCAAATCGGGACCCCACCCTTGCCGGACAACCTCGAGGGCATTTGTGGCGCTCTCAAGGAGAACATAGAGCCCATCGTGCGACCTGTCGTAGAGTACGTAGTACAGCTTGCCGTTGAGGATCTCCCTCCGAACCTCGATGTCCCACGGGCAGTAAATGTCGCAGTCTGGGTTGTGTAAGTCCAAGATGGATTGAGGAATATCCGATAGCTGCTTGGCTCTTTTGCAGTATCCGAGGGAACGTGCAAAAGTTCTCAAGCTCATGGACTTCCTTTGGATTATTGACGGCCAGTCCCGGATTGCCCAGAAGCTTTCTGGCAATTTCTAGCTGGGGGACATCGAGCCCTTGAGGAGCAGAGATATCAGCCTTGGCTAGACACCCGTAACGTAGATACACCATGGCACCGAAGGACCGGGCAATGGGGTCGAATTCGACAATGTCATCGTTATCGTGAGTTGTTGTGCCCACAGGCAGTACCTCCGGTGTGGCCAAAGGCAGCTGGACATCTTGCCGCAGTTTGTCATCGTCCAGCGGCTGTGGTCTATCGGGCCCGATCTTGTACTCATCGTCGTTGTCGTCGTTGTCAGGGGCGCCCACAGTGAAACCGCATCCAGGATCATCGACGTCAATGACTTCTCCTTCGTCATCACTTTGGTCGCCCCCAGCTGGTCCAAAGGCCTCACATAGATCCCACCCATCGCGAAAGGGGTTGTATCGACGTTGGTCGGGACCGTATTCATCCCACAACTCCTCATACCGAGTCCGCCCACCCGCCGTCCGGATCAAGTATCCACTTGAATTTTCCCAGACATAAATTCGAGCTCCTTTGCGGCCAGGAACGGCTCCTTTAGCAGCATTGGCCATCCTCTGCTGGCGGCTTTGACGCTGCTGCGGAGTTTCTCGGGCTTCCCGCAACACATTCTGTGTCTCTCGGCGAGCAAAGAACTGCTGCATGCTCTCACTTGCGTGTTGCCCACTGTGGGGCTCGACGTCGGGGAAAGGGGCTGTCGGCAACGGCTCGACGTCGGGGGAAGGGACTGTGGGCAGCGGCTCATCCTCGAAGAGAGGAACATAAGGCGTGTCACGAAGGCTCTTAAAAAGCACTGCCTTCCGATCTTGTCCAGCGGCTGAAAGCGATCTTGCCTGGAAGACCCGCTAGGTAGGTTATTTCGCGATTCTCAGGCACGAATTGCATCTGTTGTAAAGTTCGCGGTACAAAGACAAAAGGGGGCTCGGTGATGGGACCCCAAGAAATGTAAAGCGGGATGGGGAGCTTGTGCTGAATTATGGTGCCCAGCATAAAATCTAGGGCGCGGGGAAGTTTCACGTCATAGGGATCACCTCCAGGGGGCAAGGAGAAGTCCAGCAGCCCACCAATGCGTTGAGTGTCCTCCCTGCAAGTGGCGGAGTTGAGCAGCTCGTTGAGAGTGGCTAGGTTGATCTTGGCCTTTTCGCAGATTTTCTCCTGCCAGTCCTCACGGGGATCCACGCGCATGTACATCAAGAACATGGCTAGATGGGCGATAAGTGGTCTGAACGCTTTCAAGGACCGCCAGGCGCAGTTGCGGGCGGCATTCTCGGTCTTATGGGTGAGTTTCTCGTACTCGAACCGATATGGGACGGGGTAAAAACACATTTCCTCGGGGAATGGCCGATGGGTGAAACTAATCAATGCGTGTATAACACGGGTGACTGTCCCTTCTATTTCCTGCCACATGGCTATGACTCCCAAAGAAAAAAATCCGTTGTTGGTCGAGAGAATCGGGAGGGTGTGGTGTTTGTAGTTCAGGGAACTGAAGTACCCGGACCAACAAAAACCTCGCGGTACGAAGATGAGCTGCGGGGTTTCTAAATTGATATACCGGGGCTCTAAGAATTGGAGCTGGATTTTTTTCGACCTCCCCATCTGGGCCTCGTGAATGTTTGGCGGCGGGGCCCACGTCGGGGTCTGGGATATTGCAGAGCATGCTCGGATCACCCTCATAAACCGACCAGATTGTCTTGTTAACGCGTGCATGTCCAAGTAGGGGAGTCTCCGTCTGAAAGGGCATCTTATTATACCAGCGACGGAAAAGTGTCAATAGGACTCACTGGCATGGGCGTGGACTCAGAAGCAGCACTATTTTCATGCGGTGACTTAGGAGCAGCAGCGGCCTTGGGCACGGACTTGGGAATACGCTGCGATAAGGTTTAGCGGTAAGCGCAGGTAGAGACGGCAGTCAGTATAACGACTCATGGGCATGGTGTCCATGTTCGGTGGAATTTGCACGGCTGCACGGTGTACACACCAAACGGACACTTTTTTTACAGTTGAATCGGGCTCGCGAGATTACTGCACGGTGTAGGCACCAAACAGTTCCCAAGCGGATGAACGTGAAGAAAATGAACGTGGAGGTCGCGAGAAGGCTGCAAGGTGTAAGCACCGTGCAGCGATGATGGTGAGAGAGAAAGAGATGGAATCGGTGGCGGTGCGATTGACTGATCGGCTACCGATCTCCCAACTGGGTCAACTTCTTTTCAAGACTCTTGACGCTTGCACGATGTGTGCATCGTACAATGTCTCTTCTCTCAAACTGTGAGACGTATACAATCTCAATTAAAATCTCAAACTGTGCACGATGCCTACATCGTCCAGTAATTAACTCTGCAATATAATATAATATTGGGATACAATGTTTTCGTAAATGGCATGGAATAAGTGTTCGCAAGAAAGTGCATTACTACCTCTACTTAGAGGTCCAAGTCTTCTTCCATTGTAGACACCAAAAACTGGAAGGCCTCCTCGGAAACGCGGAGCGTTGTCGACACCCAGTACGGTGCGTTCTTCTCTCTCTCTGCCAGCCACTGCTCATCGTACATCTTTCGAGGCAGGCCCGGAGGTGCGGCGGTGGTTCCAATCGGGTTTGTATTCACGCAGATTCGTGGACCCGAAGACCCACCCTTAGAAGTTTTGACCTCAGCCACAGATTGGTTGATAAGCAGCATGTAGTCCGTTATCGGCTTCGCCCTCCAAACACAGAGCTTGACGTAGTAAACACTGACCACAGTGGTCCCCAAGTCGTGTACACCCCTCCTCCTCCGAAGACATGCCATCCTTGCCCAGGCGCTCCAGAAGGTCCTGGAGATACTGCCACGTTCCGACGTCCACTTCCTGGTCATCCTTGAGCTTGAGGATTAGTTGGACACTGTTCTTGCGCCGTGTAAATTTCTGTTCGTCGGTCAATCCCGTCGTTGCTTCCGCCATTTCAACTCGGCTCTAAACCTCCTCTACAGTTTCCATCTCAAGGGTGTCCAACACAAGCCGGGATTGCCACTTTGCCCACGCCTCCCGCGACTGCTTGAGTTGGTTGTAAAATTCGCCTGAAACATAGAGATCGGACGCCTCCGAAACTCCCCATTGGTCCGAACTCTCCCGATGTGCGGCTTGCAACGCCCAGCCCTGTGATGTCTTGGTGGTGTTTCCCTTTCGAACACCTCATTGGGGTTTTGCAAAAGATCAACACTAACAATCGGATTGGCGGTAAAATAGCATCATCTTGCTTAATTGTAATTACTGATTCGAAGTTCTCAGGTGAGATGGAAGCTACTATTCTCAAATCCTTCATGCGTGCTGCCAATCTCCGACGATGGCTGGGTAGGAAAGACTGCCCCGAAGTCATCCACCAGTTCAAGCGTATCTTTGACTTGGTGTTTACCCCCGAGGACTGTCTGCGAGCAAAATGACACGGTACCTGGGAACGACCGCGAAAAGGCCCATTTCTTCTACAACGGGGTAAATTTCTCTCGAGCATCCACCTATCTAGGAAACAGCCTTGTCATCTACTATCCCCCCGGTACAAGCAGTCCTGTAGCAGGAAGTATCGAGAAGATTGAAGTCATCAACACTAAAGTCAGATTGTTATCTGCCGTCAAAAACCCCTCGCTGCCAACCAGTTCGATCCCTTCATGGGATTTCCCCACTTCCCAGCAACAACGTATTCATCGAAAATGTCAGATGCCGCGCCTGACCGAGTCGAGCCCTCCGCTGTTGTTTCTCACTGTGCCCGTTTCGAGTTTTCAAATAACCGTGCAGTAATTTTGAATCTATCCAGGGTATCTGTCTTTCTAATTTTGCACGACCGCAAACTGAATGATATCCAGGATTAATTTGACGTCGTGCCTTGAATCTTGATAGTATAGTTGGCTATATAAATGTATTTTTGCACCCTAGTCACCGTAAAAATAACATAGTCTAGTCCCCCCGCTGTATTTTTTTGAATTTCTTGAGAATGTATCGTGTTTTCCAGCGATGTTAATGCGTGACTTGAGTTTCTCACTGCCAATGCCATTGTGTCTCTTGCCATTTCGGGCGGCTTACATAACTCATTTGCTCGTCTGCTTAAGACTCAGTCCACCGACCTGCATGATGCCTACATCGTGCAGCTCGCTGGGTCTCAGCTAGCACTTACACAATGCTTACATCGTGTAATGCTACTCTCTATGCTCTACGCTGGCCCTGTATGCTCTTCTCCGCATCCACTATCGACCGAAGTCGCTCGCTCTGCGATGATGCCTACATCGTGCAGCTCTCTGGGTCCCAGTTAGAACTTACACGATGCTTACATCGTGTAATGCTAATCTCTACGCTCTACACTGGCCCTCTACGCTCTTCTCTGCATCCACTTTCGACCGAAGTTGTTCGCTCTGCGATCCTTACATCGTGCAGCCTCTTCTATTGCTCTCTCTATATTCTCCATAGGTGCGTGCCGCATCATTGATTCTGGTATCCTCATGATGTTTTCTCGTTACATTCTCTTTGCTAGTTACCCACATGCAGGCATGCACGGATACTGACGCGTTGGAGCGGTTTGCGAGTATTGCCGTAGGTGCGTTGCGTTTTTTTTTGGGAACTCTACCTACGTTTCCGCTAACACAGATCGTTCTGCTAGCTCTTCCATCCATTGCACAAGCCCAATGTGCACACCCATCTCCGCGCCATCCACCAGACAAATCGGGCTGTCCAGCTGCGAGCCTTGCTACGTAGACGTGCCTTTATCGCGATCCAGCACGACCCACGCCTGCTCCCTATCAATGCTTGCCGCACCAGGGAGGAAGGAACTAAAGCTACAGGGGACCGAGGTCCGAGATATAACCCATAGTACAATGCGAAGGAAGCGGGGCAGGGTGGAGACAATGCCTATGTCAAGCCAAGGTAGAAGCCTGAGATTAGACGAGGTAGAATCTACTGTACATATTCTACCGTGCTTATATAGGCTTCTAATAAATTAAAGTGATCGCGGACAATCACGATCAGTTCCTGTACCGTAGCATTAAGGAGCATTAATGCTGATGCTCCTGGACTCCTCTGTGTTGGTTTCTGTGGTGTCGGTGTACCTAGGAGACCCGATGTTCGGGTTTCCTGGCCCTAAGTGTCGTCGTATCCAGTGGTTCAAACCCCGATCGGGTTTGCAACCACTCCTGTACTTTGTGTACGCTTCCCTGCCATATGTGGTGCGTCCGGGGACTAGGATCCACCTGTACGGGTTCCTAGTCCCTAATGTCTTCTGTATCCCATGGCGCAGACTCCCCGAGTCTGCGGCTTTAGAATCCGAGGCCGAGTTTCAAGCGTGAGAAGGTCACGTGGTGGCGTCATGAGAGTCCCGTGCCACTAAGACGTGTCTGTATCCATACAGACGCGTCGCGCTAAAGAGTAGAACCTGGGCGATTCATGACAGGTAGTTCCCTACCCTTTGTACCCGTTACTCTGGGATCACTACCCAACTGGCTATACTGAGATCGTATACCAGTCCTTAGAAATAAGCCTATACTGTAATCAGACTATTCCTGAAACGCACAAAATGTGCTGTGTTTAGGTATAGTCCGATTCCAGACAGTAGGACAGCTGTAACATGAGCTATATCTGCTTGATTGGGCCGATTCTTTGATACAATGACCTCACAGGTATACTGGAGGGCAGCAAGTACCGGAATTTTTTATATGACTTGTATTTGGCTCAAGACTTCAAAAATAGAATTTGGTGTGCTCGTAACGGATAATGAATCTGAGGTATGGGTCACATCAGAAATTCTGGTATTTGCTGCCCTCTTGTATACCTGTGAGCTCATTGTATCAAAAAATTATCCCAATCAAACAAATATAGCTCATGTTGCAGCTGTTCTACTCAAAACCTGGATATTCTCCCAATCAGGCAATTTGATTCGCCATCAGAAAATCTGAGGAGGCCAACGATACAGGCTGTACACAATACTATGTAATACAATATTGCATCTAGGCTCTTAAAAAACAGAGATCATGGCAGAGATCAACTGAAGACCAAAGACACCGTGCCTAAGGCAAAGACAATCAACAACACCCGCTCCAAAGACCAAACACACCTGTTCCAACACAAAGATCCTTACAGACATTGTTCCCAAGACATCTGACAAAACTGTCAAACACGAATGTGTTGTTTTACTGACGTGGCAGAAAAAGGCTTTATTGGGGGGATTCGCCTCTCGAGACGAAATCCACGGATGAGGTTGGGTGCGAAGCCGGCTTGCCCTTCTCTTTCATGCCGTCAATATTCGTCCCCGATGTCTGCAAGCCAGCCCTCAAGTGAATCGGGCCGGTGGTGGAAGTTGTTAAATTCGTCGTGTGTCCAAAGTTAATTGGCTGCGAAACAGCGCTCGTCATTGTGTACTCGAGGTGGGTCTTCTCCAGCGCCACGAGAAGGATGATGATGACGGGATAGATGGCCTGAATTGACATACGCACAAATGAGGTCCCAAATTAGATGTTGATGAGAGTAGATGTGGCGACGCACCGAGAGCTGAGGTAACATATTTGTAATAATTTTGTATCCAAGGTTGTCAACGGTCGCTTCGATAGTGACTAGAAAGGGGATCTTTTGGATAACATTAATCACAAACGTACCTGGCGATGGAAGAATATCCTACCCAGATCAGACAGTAAATCGTTCCCGATTCCGTGAGGATGACGAGAATCCGCTCGACGTTTGTTTTTCTATTTTTTGGCAGGCCAAGAAGCTCCTTGATTTGCGTTCGGTAGTGCCTAAAACCACATGGAGAGATCTGAACTAAAAGGAAGGCGCAACAAGAATACGATACACACCATGCTTTAACACCTATGCTTGCTGTCGAGACCACATTGGTGAACATAAGAGGAAGGACCATCACGAGCGTCCTGGGTCCAGTTGGAGTGAATTTATTGTTTCCAAAAAGGTAAAGAGACGCGAAAGTCATGTCTATTGTCAGACCCACTGTGGACCCCTGAGCGTCGGTAAAATGCGTGTAAACTGGGAGTTACCTAAGCTGCCAAACAAGCACAGACTGAGGAGGACCCGGATTCTGACATTGCCCTCCCAGAGCACCCATGCACGCCAGACGACAATGGCGTCGCTCATGAAGTACTGCCATAGATAGGCGTGAATTCCACAGGAGACCACATTTGCCAAAATAGAGTCTGACATTGAGTCGGCCGAACACATTTTCAGACAAACGAATGTTGCGTATCAGTCTGTCTTTATCTGGTGGATCGAGGCCCAAAGCGACAACTTGTATAACGTTGAAGGCGAGCTGTTCGATAACCTGTATGTTGGAACACGCAAGCATGAGCAGCATCGCAGCGATGAGGCCTCGTCGCGCCGGCAGCGCCGCCTTATGTACCCTCGTAGTGATCCGTCAATAAGGCGCACAAAGTCGGGAGATGGGAGCGCACCACATGTGGTACAGCGCGATTAAAACAAGTGTTGTGTAGAGTCTGAATGGATCTTCAGAGACGACACGGCAATGCGCATTCAGTCGGGCGGCCATACCATGCAGGAAGAACTGGATTGCGGTCGTGATGAGTTCCCCTTACAGAGTGGTTATGACGGAGGACGGGAGGGCGCCAAACTGGGTTGGTGCAGACGACATGGGTAGGTAGGTGGACTCAGAGGGAGAGAAGAGCAAAGATGAAGATCCTTATACCTTTTTGTCGCTTATACAGTCATGGCCACAAATCAAGGCCCAATTGATGGTGCTTTCCTGGTTTGGTTGGGCCCTTGATTTCGGTCTTGACTGTACCGATCAACGCGTCTTCTACCCCCTTGATTAACATAGTCTCGTAACAAGACTTTATATAGCTCTTGTGAAGACGCTCGTTCGCACGTAATAAATGATTGATATTGATTTTTATCACTGTCACTGCATTCAGACCCCCCCATAGGCACACATGTGCCTATGTTCGCAGATCTCTGCCGAGATGCGCCTATCCAGGTCTATGTTGGTCTATGTTGGTCTAGCGTGTCTGCCTACGCGAGGCCTGCCCACGTTGACCGATCTGAGCCGATGCTGGTGTGCCGATCGTGGCCGACCCTGGCCGAGGTAGGTCCGCCTATTCCGGCCGGAACACGTAGACCAACCTCGGCAGATGGATCGGCAAAGGTCGGCGTGGTCTGCCTACACATATGCCTACTGGGATCCGGCAGACATGTGCCTACGGGGGGGTCTGAATGCAGTGTGTCTGAGCTTTTCAGCTATGGATGACAAACAAACCACCACTGATCTGTTCTCTCGTAGACAGATGCTTCAATCAAAGAGTCTTCGTACCTGCAACTGCCCGAACTCCCTAGTTCTCAATGGCTATAGGACTGGTTGTATCTGCTCTCGGCTTTGTTCCTCCCCGCGGCCTGGATCTGCTCATACCCCTCAGCTCTCGTCTAAAGAAAGCTTTACCCAACCACAACTACGTTCCCTCGGCCAAGTCTCGGGTTTTTCCGTGTTTCATTCTATTTTCTCTCGCCCCATTGCTTCCAGAACTCCCTCCACTGATCCCCTACGGGAATTTCTCGGATACTTCTGACAATCGCATGGGACATTTGTTTGGAACGTTTTCGCTCGTTTTTGTGGCCACTACTCGCCCTTGAGAGGCGTCGTGCAATTGCCAACAAAGTGAACGCGCAGAATAACTAGATCACCATCATCTTCCTACAGCTTCTCTCGCCAGGGTCCGTCCTTGTCAAATTCTCATCCATCCATCAGTCAACCTGCTCATCCATCTATCCATCCAGCGATGTCAAAAGCGATAGTTGCACCACGCATTTCCTCCCATGCTCCTCTATTCCATTCCCATTCACCAAAACCTAGGGCAACGATATATCGCCGCCTCTACTGTACTATTTCCACCGATTGTTCACGGGGTGTCGCCTGTCACCCCAATTCACTGGAAAGATTGTTAACTGGCCTATTATAAGCGTCACCCACTTGGCAATTGGTCGCGGCAGTTCACGGCCAAATTCACGACTGGAAACGGCGGCCAAGAGTCGTACTGAGAGAATGTGCGCTCGCCGAAGGACATCCAAAGACACATTGAGCTCAAGAATTTTCAATAGGGGGTAGAGAAAATTAGAAATATTCACCTGCCTCCGTTCATTACGTTGAGAGGATTCCGACAACTCGTGATAACGGCCCGATTAGAAAGAGTACTAATCGTGTTTCTCACTTTTTTTCGCCGGGATTTTTTGTCGAATTTAGATTTAGAGTAGTTCGAGCGATACCTCACCTTAGAGGTGCTCCATTATCAGTTGGGCAACCATGCAGGCTACAGAACACGTCGAGCAGAGGGCCCGCACAGTTCGTAATACTTAGAGAGTACATTTAAATTGAGCTCCGACAAGACTTTCTGCAGGATCTGTTGGTCACAGGAGAATTGGAGGAACTGCTCAATCAATGAATAACAGCCTAGTTTATTCTCGTTCCCATACTTTGGGGATTTCCAATCCACCTTAACTTCGACAAAAAATTCCTCAGCGGGCGTCAGTTCAGGCATTTGAGACAAGTGATCGTCTGGATCCGGCTGGGAGATGAGAAAATTGAATACAAGGCGACATGACTCTCATCCGTGGGTGCTGAAAGACACATACCAGCTCGGGGTCACCAACGGCTCCCAGATACAGCACCACCCCTGCAGAGGAGTTTGATAAAAATTTCATCGGCTGTGGATTACTTTCTGGACCTTCTTTCGGACTCGCCAACCAGCTTAGCAGCATCCTGAATCGTTTGGTAGGTCCGCGGCGCCCACTGCCACCGAATCGACGCCAATCTCCGCCGTCGACCAACGCGGTTTCTCAGCGCACCTCGCAACCACGCAGATTTTTTTTAAAACACGGCAATCAGACAGCTATAGTTTTCTTTCTCCCTCGCTTTTCATTTCCAAATTTCCTCCCGTTCTGAATCTCAGGAATGGCGCGGCAAAAGACAGCATCCACGCTCATTTGGAGGGAACCACGGCCTGCACCGCCCCGATCTCGGGCAAGCAGGTACATACGAACCCCCCCCCCGTTCCACCCTCCAAATCTGAATCCATTCCGCCCAAGATTCTCCCGGTGCCATCCCGTTTACGGCGAGACCCTCTGTTTTTTAAAAAAATGCAAGGTAGCTAGTCCCCAGAGGGCGACGCATCGGGTCACGTGTACGTCTTTGGTTCCGGTCTTGACTCTTGATTCATGATGGGCGTAGGCCGGCGAGCGGCGGGTCACAAACAGGAAAACCGGGAGACATCTAGATTTCAGACATTCCGAGAGCTCAATGTTCGCTCGGTCGGCGCTTGCGCGCCGACCAGCTCACATTGAGGTTTGTGTGGCTGAAAGATGTGCTCCGGAAAGAAGACGGGCCGGGATCGCCACATTAGCTCCAAATGGTAATAAATGCAAGTCATGTGACGAAAGTGGCGACATTTTTGGTCCTCCCCCCTCAGACTCCCCCCAAATAGGCACATACAGGATAAATCCTGTTTGTGAATGAACTTTGAACCGCGGTTTCTGTCGGTCAACAGTTACCCAGAAATGGGTGTCCCGCACGTTGACACAAGGAGGTTCGAGTCTGCCGAGATTCGATTACGGCGTACGCAGCCGAGGTTCAAGAATCAATAGCGTGTGCCGGTGAAAGTTGAACCCTCGTTTCAATCCGTTTCCAGAGCTCTCCGATGAATTTCTGCGAGTCTCGAAGCAAAATTATCTAAATTAATCCGGGTATATTTCAACACCTAAAAGCTGTCATTTTACAGACTGACTTGAGTATGTGCAGTGCGGGACTATACATTGACATTGAGACTTCAAGTTGAGCGGGACTATAGAGATACTCATACGTGATGGTCTCGCGCACGCGGTAAAGATAGAGATAATTATAAAGTCAGCAAGATTGACGTAGCCAGTTGGCGCCCTGATTTATTACTATACTCAATTTCGCAGCCGACGTTTGATAGTGCGCGATCGTTTCCCGCATTCTCCGAGTCGCCTCGCATCGGAGATAGCTTTCTAAAGTATTTGAGTCATGCCTGGTGGTGATTCCGAATATTTTAGGATGCAGGAGGATTTCAATGTATACTAGATATGCGATTTCAATATCAGGCAGAAGGTGAGCTTGAGCGATGCAGCTCCAAGTAGTCCATACCACAGTTTCGAGCGCCTAACCTCCAACACAATTCTACCTTCGTCCCGTTCAGACATTTCTTACACCTTTCGTTGAATGCATTAGCTGGTACCGGTAGGCTCCTAAACTCTAATTCACCCAGAAGAGTTTCATTATATACTTCTGAGGGTATGCGAACGGCCTGGCACCTGCCGCCCCAGATGCAGTATGTATCCACAATAATCGGGGACTCAAGCCAAATTCGGGCGATTAGTCCACGTTCGACGATCCGCGGCTCGGGCGGGCGGAATGTCGGTGGGAAGCTGCATATGGGGATCAATGGTGCCAAAGGCAATCCCCCCGCCGCTCGAGGAAGAGGAGTACGGGTCATCGAGCAGCTCTTGTGCACTCGGTCGCTCCGCCGGATCGAGGGGATTGTTTGTGGGGAGCGCCATATGCGGATCGATGCTGCCAAAGGCGAACCATGGGTAGACAACTTTAAGAGGGGGGCAAAAGTATGGGTCCTCGAGAAGCTCTTGTGCACTGGGCCGTTTTTCCGGGTCGAGTACCAGCATGCGGCGCATGAGTCGGACGAGCCCCGCCGGATCTTCCACGCCTAGTTTGGCGAACGATGTTTTCCTGCTATCCCAGAACTCCTCGATCATGCCGGGGTCGAATCCTGAAAATCACGAGGAGCATGGTTGGTTTGGAGGTGACTACTTTGCGTAGAAAGCATTGTTGGGGTGGGGGAGACGTACCCAGGGGCCACGGTTTCGACTCGATATGGTCGCGCCATGCGTCCGGGATCTCGCCGCAGATACACACCATGTAATGCGGAAGCCCGATTGTGTTGTGGTAAAGTTTGGGAAAAAGCCCTCTAGCACCAACTAGGTTGTGGAACTGGATCATATTAAGCGTGGAAGAGAGGTAGTGTAGCAGGGACCAAATGTCGCTCCGCTGATCCCATGGAGGATCATTTGTGTTCAAGGCCACTCGAGGGAACGTGATCTCCGGCGCAGCATAACAGGGAGGTGTATGGGGTGGGGGAGGGGCAGATCCATCCATGATGTATGCTGTGGGTTTTCGTTACGTTGAGAATTGAAAGCTCCTTGGAAAGAATGCACACCACTGCCAAATTCGAGTATGCGCACCGGCAGCGGGCGTTGTAACACGTCCGGGGCAAAATCGCCTAGAAATTCGCCGAGGTCCATATTGCCACAGAGGTAAGGCGGATACGAATGAGGATGATCACGATCGGGCGAAATTGGTATTAGAGCCCGGAGAAGTGGGTGAGTAGCCTGGTGCCAAAAGGCCAGCTCTTCGAACTGATCGAACTCGGGGATCGCGATGCCAACATTGCTGGGGTAGAGATCTACGCACAAGACAGCGTAAGGTAGCCATTGCAATGCGGAACTGAAAAGGGCCGAGCCTCCGTGTGCAATACCATGGCTGTGGATATATGCGAGCCCCTCAATCGTTTGACGCAGGTGGTCTTTGGCGACTCGAGGTTCGAATTTAGAGTAACCATTGTTGAAGTCAGTGAGGAGGGGGAGTACGGTTTCTGTGAGGAGTACTTGATGGATGCCGTTTGCACTAGTGTGCTCAAACGAGTCCAGAAGCTGTATGACGTTCGGTTGCTGCCCTGCGGTAGGGTTGCGGGCTCTGAGACGCTCGAAGATATCTGCTTCCTGGGTCTGCGCTGTGCTTTCCGCCGCAACAATTTTCAGTGCAACATTTCGACCATGACCGATGAGATCCAGCTGCTCGTTTCTCTAGGCAAAACATCTGACCTTTCGACGCGGTCGCGGGCCAGCCACACGGTCGAGAAACTGCCATATCCGAGCTTGAAGATAATCCGGTATCGGCGAGTGCCACCGGGGCCGAAAGAATCGCCTAGCTTCACAGGCCACAGTCCCCCATGTGTGTAGGATTGGCTGTATTCATATTCACTTTCTGGACCCACAAAGAGCGACCTGTCATTTCTGTCGGAGTCGGAAGAAGAAAAGAAGTGACAGACCCATGTCTCGGTGATCCCCGGATGGGTCGATGATCGACCCTGATTGAGTACCCCTAGCACGGAGCTTAGAAACGCAACAGCGACAGAATCTATCAATTTCTCCGAGTCTTCAAAGGTTGAACTTTCGGTTACGTGGTCAGTTCAACTCCGGTCGCGATGTTCAAGTCAAATCCTGGTCATTCACGGAACCCTAGACTTTTGTCCTACTAGTATCATTTATGGGTGAAAGACTACTGCAAAACTTGCAAAGGCTGCAATCAGAAACCGAAGGCAATATGACCCAGAGCTGTCAAAGAATAGTCAGAGTTCAGGAGGGGGAATACGTCTCCTCCAATAGGAGGGAAGTAGATCTCAATATATGACTGTTGGTTAATCCATGATACGGCTTGCTGGAACCAGGTCTCCAGCTCTGCTAAAGTAGGGGCACTACCGCCGTTGAAATCCTGACAAATATCCCAATAACGGTCCCGCGTATGCAGTATATCGCAGACCTCACCTCATAGCCAAACTCAGTGATCCATATGGGAAGAGTAGGGTACGTTGCATGCCAACTTTGCTGGTGTAAAATCAAGAACTGATCTTCAATCATGATCATGCAATGTTAGTACTGACCACGTATTGTTGGAACGCCGCGATATCGGTTCCAAACCAATGAAGCGGCATAACATCGCACTGTGAAATTATCAGCCCTTGTTCTCGGTATCGGTCGACAGACCTACGCAATTGGCACCGCAAAAATGGAGGAATTGTTGCTCCCATGTCGTTCCCGAGGTGGCCGAGGAAGTGACAGGGCAGACTAGCTTTTTCCCGGCATTGTGGAGGGGTACCATCGCTTGAGACCATATCGAAAAAGCCTGTGCCGGACTCGTGTTACATCCCCCAGCCTCATTACACCTTCCACAAATCAGCCGAATCGAAAGGGTGATCCAGATGCATACTCGTTAAAGCCCATGTAGTAGTCGGAGCTAAGTTCATTCGCGACTTGAAGAAAGGCGCTCAGTTGGCTCGGACTGGCCACCATTGGATAACATTGGTATGGGAGGCCTGACATGTCGGGGCATGTGGGGCTCAAAGTATACAATCTACATGGGAGGTATAAGCAGATAATGTAGACCACCACTCCATAGACATACGCTGCAATAGCCGATGTGTTGAAAGTGTTCGCAAGGGAGATGGAGCTCACTGTGCCCACAATGCCTGGCTATCAGAGATTGTCGTGAGCATAGGATAGTACGCTGGACGGAACGCAGGATCCTACGCGGGCTGCTAAGACATATTGCACTACAAACAGCGCGAGCAGGGATTTGAGCCCTAGTGCCGAGGATTTCGACATTGACTAAGGTAAGGAAATCGCAGTGGTGTCGATTGAAGTGGGGAAGCTGAAGCTCTGAAGGTCTCCTTCGATTGCCCGACTCTTTATACTCCGTATCACTTCACTCTCTTTATAAGATTACGACTGTCTGTCTGAAGCCATTTCGAACTCCGCCCATCGATTAACCGGCGCTTATCGATTGCGCGCCAATCAATGCTAATTCGGGCGCTCATCTCTCAGCTGAAGTGGTGGGCCGCGAAGCGGCCCACCGCGCTCTTGTACAATTGTCAAATTGTCAATTGTGTGTTCATGCGGGATGCCGTTGATTTGGCAGTCCAACGCCCATTGTTACAGCCCGTAAGTATTAGTCATACCTTCTTCATGGGACGGTCCGGTACCATGTGGATCGCTGAGAACGGAGCGGTACTAGTACTGGCACAGCACAGCATTAACATTAGAATCAATCGTTTAGCTGCCTAATTTAGAAGTTATTAGCGGCGGTCAGAGTAGGCGATTCTGGGTCGATTCTGCACTCGATTCTGCAAACGATTCTGGAAATTGATTTTGGCCAGAATCGTGGGAGAATCGAGCCAACTCTGACCGCCCCGATTGGAATTTCGATTCTCGGTGCGATTCTTCAAGTTGTTGCGATTTTGTGCTCAATAACTGAAAATGGTCACCCACCTCCAAAGAAAATTTCTGGGCATGTTCTACAACTGATTAGAATCTGCTTCAATGAATTTAGTACAATACTGTACAAAGAATCGTGCGAAACAAACAACAGCTGGGGGAGAATCGCAAATTAGAAAGGAATTCTGTCCCGGAGTAAGTAATTTTGTGATGAAATTAAAGGTTTGTGATGAAGAACCAGAACCGGAGTCGATTCGACATCGATTCGACGGAGAAGCCATTGATTGAGCTTGGACCGCTGCGAGAACAGTGGCCTATCGTCGGAGTCATGAGGCATGCGCCGCGGCCGTCACGAAGTATTCGACGCACCATGATGGCGAGAGAGGTGAAATAGTCGTGAATGAGACTGCATGCTGATTTACTCTTGGATTTCCGAGGGCAGACAGAGACCATACAGTCGGTAAGACTCCGAACTAAAAGGCATAGATGGGCCAGAACTCGGGTGAATCGAAAGAGCCTATAACGGCGAGGGAATGTACCTGATAGCGGCGCTCAGTTGCCTCCGTCTGCACAAATGAATCAATACAGTGAAGAAGGACAGTGTTGCCTCACATTTCTTCGTTGTTTGCGTGTATACTGCCATCGCATTGCCCAGGGATGCTAGTGACATTTTTATACTCGCGATGTACAGGCTATTTGATTATTCGAACAGGAAAGTAATCCGTATATGCGCACCATTACCATGGGAAACGATACCTGTTGCGAAATAAATCCTTCAGCAATATTCAGAAGAGTTCATTCAATATAAGATGTCACAAAACGGGAGTAGATAGATGGTCAAAGCTTCTCAGGAACGGGGATTTTAACGCGCGGCCACGGATAGGAGAAGTGAGGGGGGAAAGTATCCGAACAGAGGGATCGCGATGCGGGGACATACTTTCGGGCGCATGAAGTGCAGAGAGGTTTGTCGACAGTGAACACGGTGCCGTATCACGCATGCCCATTTATTTGATGCGAAACTTTGCCAAGACCCCTGCTGCGTGTGTCCGATTTCAGCCCTGGCAATCTAGACACTCATCCACCTCGATGCTTACATCTTGGTGTTTGACCTGGGTTCTCAACTCAGCTCTTGCTCATTCAATTCTTGAGCTTCTTCTTGAAATGTACCTGCATTCAAATTCGCGAGTCACTGTTCTATTCAGTTCATCCTGGTAGCGGGCCGCGCCGCTCGTCGGGTCGCGCCGCTCGTCGGCAATAAGTACCCGCTTTATCAATCATAGGGCGCCTCGCCCGCTGTCCGCCGTCGCCGGATGAAGACTCATCTCCATCAGGACTGTGCTTCCATAACTTCTGTCTCGATGCCAACAAGAAGTCGATTATGATTTTGTTTCAGAGTTTACGACGGTCGGTACATACCTGAGCCAATTGTAAACTCTCATTGGGTGGCATGGAAGCGATAAGTGTCCCTATTTCTGTCACCCCCAAACCCTGGCCCTCATATCGCGCACGTTATAGCGCCTGTTTAGCTTCCTCGTCATTTACTCGAGCATAGGAAATGCCGAAGCGGCAAGTTCCCAGATAGGACGGCATGCCGCCTGCTGAACAGCCTTCATAATGTTCATTTGGTGCTGGCGTCGGCAAATCTTTGTAACGTGGGAATGGATGTCAGCCCTGGTCTTGGCGTGATTCCGCCTCTGGAAACAAACGCGTTCTGCGATCGGATGTTCCTATGGCATGACTACTCTCTCTCGCTCGTCATGGAAGAGGAATGCATTCCTGGCTCTTCACGAACTCTGAGATGTAAAGTGTCTGAGCCGAGTTGATGGGTAGTGCTGGCGCGTTGAGCACACTTGGATCGCTTCGGGTGCAAGCGTCGATCTTTCAAACAGATCCGATATCAGGTTCAGCCCCCTCGAGTTTTTCCCATCTGTCAACCTGTTCTGATATATATGTGCTGTGGCGGAATTCAATAGCATGAAACATCTTTCTTTGATCCCATTTCATCCTAGGCCGGTCCTCCCAGTCTCCTAATATCGATGGACGCTCAATATCACTCTGTTAAAATGTCAAGTTCAAGTACATGGGCCGAGGAAGGTACGAATACGTTTTTTTCATCGCATGAAAGTTCCATCCCAGTATATCTGACACTATCGTAGAGACGGGCGAGCGAATGCCAAAGAAACGCTTGTCCTTCGCTCGAAGAATGATTCCATATATCTTCTCTCTCTTTATAAAATTATCCATGTCTGTCTGAAGCCTTTTAAACTCCGTTTTTGGGAGATCAAGACCGAGGCTTTGGAAGCACTGGGTCCAGACCTTTGGAAGCGCTCAATCAACGGTGCTTCCTCGGGGCTTTTGGCCCCATGATCAACCTCAAGCGCGCGAGCGCCTATAAAAGTGTATACAACTCCAAACTTCGCTTCTCTCACCGTTAAAGTTTCCCCAGTCATGGCAGCTAGCCGTCACCATTCCAATTTCTCCTTACTTATCTCTTCTCTCTCTTTATAAAACTACGCCTGTTCGAAGCCATTTCGAACTTCGCCCATTGATTAACCGGTGTTTATCGATTGCGCGCCAATGTGTAATTTTTCTCACCCTTGACTTCCACTTTGATTCATCTCATCTGTCCAGCGGCGTGATGATATTTTAATGCCGCCATGATCAATGAAACCGGCTCCCAGGACCAGCCCCTGCCCGGCATCAATCGGAGCCTGTGCCGCTGTACCACACAATCACCTCACATCACTTCTCCATCAAATTAACTTACAATTCGCCGCACATTCCTGGCAGATAGCCGACGAATCTCTCTAAAATTATTATAAAGAGACAAGCGCTCGCCGGCGCTTCGCGCCGGCTCCCACTTCTGCCGGAATGATAGATTAAAAGCGGAGTTTAAAATGGCTTCAGACAGACAGACACACGTAATTTTAATAAAGGGGTGAGGTGATGATGTATCAACTCCGTTCAGCAACCTCAGCTCAGCTTAGCTCAGCTCAACTAAAGCAACTTCAATATCAGTCACGTCTAATGCAGAACAGGGTAAGTAGCTACTGTAGTAAACTAAGTGTCAGCCTCTTGTTATTATTATAATCCTCTCCCTTGCGATCATCGTAGCCGTCATTGTCACCGGTTTACGTTTCAACGAATCGGTCAAAAAGACTGAAAATAAACATTCTCTGGATCTGAACAGTAATTGTGCGCTTCACACGCTTCTCTCATCGCGATTCACACTGATTTTACTACCACGCCGGTCTTTCCGTTCAACAGTGGACCCGCCGCCCAATATGCCTGCCCCAGCACCCAATTCTTTGGCGGTTGGGGTCATAATATCGATGAAGAATTTTGATCCTGGTTCTTCCATCCTCTCCTTCGACATGGAAGCATTTCTCGCAAAGCTGGACGATGATAATGGGCCCATGGACGCCGATGCAATCCCAGGTATTATGTTCCACTGATTCTATCCGTGCAACTGTTGACGCGTGGCTGTATAGTCTGTTTCTTTGTAGCAGATCCGCAAGGATTGAGCTCACCTCTAATTCTCTCCATGAACTATGGAAATAAGAGGAATTTCAATTCGACTTCGTATAACACAACTGCTGTGAGATCTACTAGATATCCGTCCATAACCCACTCACAACGCCTTTGTAGGATGGGTCGATCTCTCACTTCCCTATCGATATCTACTCGGGATCCCTTGTCATAGGCGCCCAAAGCTTAACCAATGCCACTGACAACTCAGTCGTTCCTTGCCCCGAGTTTTTCGATTATGACCAAAGCGAAGCAAATGATATTACTGCCACAGTCCTTCCGTTGTATTTCGAGATCGCACAAGACCTGGACTCCTTTTCTGCCCATACATCGCTTCAGCAGCTATCTGAAAATGATACACTTGCGTACTTTGGTGATGGAACCGTCCTCCTCTCCGCTACAATACACCGAAGAGAGGTGGTTCGATTCTTTGCAGTCTTAATGTTTATCAGTGCGTCTTCTCATCCTACCTTCAGGAAGACAGTTTGATAGACATACCCTAGCCACATGGCTTGTGACCCTCGGTGTTGTAATCGCAACTACCGTGGTTCTCCTGAAAAATCGCCAAACCGAAAGATTCGACATCGTGGCAGCATCCACCGCGCTCTTGTTTGCTCTCCCCAGCCTTCGAAGTGCAACGCCGGGTATACCAGCTACACCGACTGTAAGCGATGGTGAGTGAAAACCTGTGAGTGCTCGGTCGGTTCCTGACATTGTTCCGCATGTAGCGGTTGGATACTTCTGGCACATCGCTTTGCTCGCCTTGAGGTTTGTGATATTCATTTTTCTCGGAATCAGTCTGTGGATTCAACTTAAAACTCCAACCAGCACCTTCGTCTTGTTGTGTCATGCTATTTGGAAGATGATGGTCCGTATCTCGTTTAAAACGTGTCAAGGAAGCCTCTTAACATGGCTGTCTGAGAATGACAAAGCCGAAGAAGAGGGTGCAAACAAGAAAAGTCTCAAGGCCGAGTGAAGATAGCCTAGTGTCGAGCATCAAGTCATTCAGCTCGTGGGTCCCGAACGAGGTTGGGTTTTCTCTTATATACGATGAGCTACAACTGCATATTAGTTTACTACGACTAAGCTTTCTCCCAGAGACCGGTGAGCCTAGGCGCACCTTCAAAGCGAGGTAGCCATTCCTGCTTAGCTCGTAGAACTCGTAGAAACCGAATGAGGTTGGAATTTCGATACCATACAAAGGATAGCACATACTCACATATTAGTTCACTACAAGCATCTTTACCTTCGTTCACACCTTCGAATTCAATGACAATCGCAGAACGCCCAACAAATCTCGTTGCAAACTGAGTGAGACAATTGCGACTGAAACGAATGGGAGATAGTCGATCTCGCTCCGAAGCTACCGGGCGTACATGTCACTGGCAGCGTAGTCCCCACCTTTTACCAGCCCATTTGGGCAAATGAATCAGTAACCGATATGAAATTCGGCAAGCAGATTTCGCCTCCAGTTCTGGCTTAAAAGGCTCCGATGTACAGTGGATTTGGCGGTTAACACAGTCGTTGGACTGGCCTGTGATAGCATGGTGACAAAGGCAATTAAAGCTGGTCAAACACAAGGCTGGAATGCAGAGACTCGAAGCCGACGGTACGCACAAGAGAAGCATTCCGGGCCTCCGGCGCAGGCCTAAATGGGGCGCCAACGGTTCTGGTATATTGCTTCGAAAGGGCGGTATGGGTAAGGAGCACACAAACAAGCATCCGCACACCCCGTGTCCTAGAGCCCGACAGTACATGCGAGCGAGAATATGGCACGCCGTGGGGATGCTGAATCGTGGCGCCCACACACGACAGTGCCCCACGAAGATCGTCCAACAAGGTAGAGAACAGTATGGGAGAAGTACCCTCGAACCCTGAGGCAGATGCACCCCGCGCCTCAAAGTCCGACGCTACCCGCACGGCAAGGGAATGCTAGCGTGACTAAATCCTCGCGCAAGCGCCTAAACCTGACGCAAACAACTCCGCCGGGATTGGCAAGGGTGAGGCAGGAGTGAAACCCCACAACTCCAACGCACACGCACCCGGCGTCCCAGAATTTGGCAGCACACACAGGTGAAAGTAGCGGAAGCATGTGCACATTATGGATGTGCGCACACAAGGCCAGTGCGAGACGGATTTGACAGTAGGGAGGAGTGCAGCACGGGAGGAGCAGTCCACGAGTCTAACGCACACAATGTGCTCGACCGCCTGGATAAACAACGGGCAAGATATTAGGGAGGTTGTGCAAAAGCCGCACGAGCTGCATGCGGCTTTTTTGCATTGTGCAAAGCCGCATGCGGCACTGTGCGGCTTTCGTTTCACTATCAATTATGTATTCAAACCTTGTGTACAGTGCTTTGAAAGCCGTCGGTGTTGATTCCGGTGGAACGGTGCACTTCTTATATGACTAGGAATAGCCAATCGATAGGTATTGCGATCAAACACCTAAAACAACCAACCACAACCAATCTACCTCCAAAGATCTAAGTGCTTCTCTTTGTGAGTTCGGGTCCGGGCCGTAGTATGCGACCAGCAGGTTTGAACAAACACAAGTTTGATTTATAGGCCTCTAACAACACACTCTACAACGTACTAGCAATATGCAATCACCAACAACAACACTGCTAGGAACCTTGGGATGGTCCGGGGGTGTGTTTATATGGGGGGATACAAGATGGCTGGACCGCTAGGTCGAGAAACCCAGGGCAGAGTATGTAGGTTTGTGAAAATCCTCGCTAAGGGAACCCCCAAAGACTACTGAGGCTAACAACAAGGGACTTCAATCCTCAAACGGCAAGACTCTCCTTGACTGCCGACCTATTCCTTAACCAAGAACAGGAACCTTTCCACTTTTATCTGCACTAGCTCACTACAAGTGTCCAGCTGGCAACCCAACACACTACGACAGGGCTTCTGTCTATATCGGGGTGAAGGCGAAGTAACTGACAAGTTATAGCCAAACTAGAGGTGGGGGCACCTAGTCCATCTTCTTCTTAGTGGGCTCAAGCCAACACACAATCCACCTAGCAAGCGATCCAGCACACTACCGCAGAGCTTCTGTCTTGTCGGGGTGAAGGCAAAGTCACTAGCACAAACTGCAGCTGGGTCTTGAAGAGAACACCCTTGTCTTATATGTGGAGGTCTAGAACCAACAACACGAAACCCTCAACTTAGTCACTCGATGTTTCCAGAGTCCACAGTTTACTGATTCCAATATAAAGACTACTACAAGTGAAGTTCGGTATCAACCTCCACTAGCAGCCTGAGTCCACTAGCACCAGCTTTGTCCAAAGTCTAGGGTGTAATGTTCTTAGACCCTAGTCTGTCCTGCGCTCCCTTTTATACTACTAGGTTCAAGTTACATGTGAAAAGAGAGCTGATTAATACAATAAGCAATATTAGATGATAAGAAATACGGTCAGCTAATGAGACGACTGCTGTTTGGTTTTGGGACTGGCTTGGTATATGCCAGGTCAGCCTCGCTGACCGGCTAGTGTTCAACCGTGGGTATATCAATGGATCCTCAGCCCTCCGTCTATGCCGAGCACCCCTTCCGGACCAACCGGCGATGTAGCCGGTGATCTAGGTCATCTCTACTCTGTCAGATCATCGATCTATTACATCTAGGTGACACAGTGTTGCGACCAACATCAAATGGTCATAGTTCGTTGGTCAGAACGTTGATCCGCCCTCCGGTCATCGGTACAGACTGTATGATTGTCCCTAGCTCCGTTCCAATAACCTACTTGCTATTCCCCTTTGCCCTAGCTGCCCAGATCAGGCACTAGCCTCGTGTTGCTTCATCTCTTATGTTGTGGTATGTCTTTGTCAAAGCCCTAGCCGGTTGCTAGTCGGGTTGTTCCACCTATTGCCGTCTAGCCGCTTATCTAGAGGTTAGATTGTACCACCGGTTACTGCGCCGAGCTTCCTAGCTCAAGCATTATTCCCCTAGCTGCACTTCCATTGTAGATATCTGTCTGCTAGACCCTCGCTAGCTCCATCCCAAGTCATCTCTGGACTA
Organism: Mycena olivaceomarginata; assembly: GCA_029378375.1. NCBI lineage: Eukaryota > Fungi > Basidiomycota > Agaricomycetes > Agaricales > Mycenaceae > Mycena > Mycena olivaceomarginata. Next base: position 287,262 of record JARKIC010000278.1, on the reverse strand, counting down.
CTAGAGTCTCCTAGGTCATGTCTCATGAATGTATAGGCAGTGGTTCAATCCCTGGTTGTTTGTACACTCAGCTAGCAGCTAGCGTGTCACACTAGTGTAGCCTCGTGCTACAGTCAGCAGTTAGGGCTCGCTCTGACTCTCCTTTATATCACCTAACAAGTGGTCTTCGTACCAGCTGGTATGCTAGTAACAACAGAAGTGCTAGTTGCTTCCTGTTGTATAAATACTGGTCATAGGAAATCGCAAAATTAGCCCTAGATGCCGCGCATTTGTGTTACACTGTTTCACCGGCATCAAGTGGGAGGAGGAAGTCTGGAAAATGGCCTTTTTCGGCAGCATCATGGCCATAGCCACACAGTGGCTGTGGAGAAGCCAAATAATGACGTTAAAAATGATGGTTATCATGTTTAGTAAGTGGTTCAATGTACTGCATAGCACCTAATTTACCCATATTTCATCGAAATGAACATGGATCCACTCATAAATCCTTCGGTTTATCATGCGGCTTTGCACAATGCACAAAAGCCGCATGCGGCTCGTGCGGCTTTTGCACAACCTCCCTATTGTGAGATATGTGGGTGGGCGCTTAAGCATGTATGGATTTGATTTTGAGGCTAGCAAGGGACAGGAGAGAGCTCAAAGGGAGGGGAAGGTACACAGTAGGACAGCATGAGTGGAGGAGAGAGTATAGGAAGGATATTGAAGAGCGGATCACATAGTCCCCAAGTTTCCCTGGCAGAGCCGAACGTCTCCTTGCAAAATGTGGTCTGCAAAATCGGGCTCAATGAGGACCCCAGGCAAAAAATTTGACTTTCGTGAGTGAGGTGTTCTGCATCTGGAAAACACCTAGTACCTACCTAGGTCTTGTAAGGGTCCCCTAGGCTTCTAGACCCCTAGGCACCCCCCCTTTCTAAGAACGGCTGCCTAGAATAGTATTCTCTCCATAGAATCTCTAGAGCCCGAGATGTCTAGAGCTCGAGAGCTTCCTAGAGCTCCTAGAGTCAGGCTCCATCTAATACCCCGGCATCTTTGATGGTTTGTGACGGCCGTGATCAGTTGTCGGATTCATCGGACTTTCATCGGACTTGTTTCGAGTTGCACAAAAAAAATGAGAAACCGAATAATATTTAGTTCTAGGGCTACAGAATACATGGTAAAAACAACAAGACATAGTTCCCAGTCCACAGGCATCGGAAACAAGTGTTGTGGGGCATCAGTGAATATTGTGATCGTGAATGTGATTGATGAAAGTTGCCGAACATCACCAGCAGACAGAAGATCACGGTGTCAAGTGGGGGGCAAGAGCACAGGAGCGCCCAGGAGCGGCCATGAGAAATGTTTTGACCAACAATGAGCTTGTACAGTAACATAATGTACTTGGGAAACTCTTGATGCAAGACTTGATGACTTGAGAATGAGGCCTCAGGCTTGAGGGGCGGGACTTGGCAGGAGCAGCACAGTTGAGGCAGACTTGAAGGCAAAGTCGACGGTAGTAGTGGGAAGAAGGAAAGAAGTGCGATGATATTTGATGGTGTCCGCTCTTTATGACTTGCACGGGCGCCGGTTGTGATTTATCCACAGCCACAAAGTCTGGACCTCATGGGACCAGGTGCAACCGCTCGGAGATGCGGCCAATGTGCCTTGTGGCCCACTTCCGTCCTTCCATAAGTGTTGGCCTTCTGATGGTACTGGTACACTACCCACCAACACACGAGGGGTCAAACGATCTGAAAGCCCACGAGAACACAGAAGTCAAGTCTAAGGTGTGTCACAATGGGTTCACAAATTTCTGTGCACTGATCATGTTGCAGAAGGCCGGCGACACTGGTCGCAAAAGCATTCATTCTGCAGATCTCGCTAGGCGGGAAGTTGTAACATTCATTGTATTTCTCTGCCTAAATTTAATTGTCCTTGCTTCTCCTTTGAATGGTGTACGGTGTCAGATAATGTGTGATCACCGCATGTCAGGCCTGATCAGACCAAAAAACGAAGGTTTAAATAACACAGGTCTGTGTACATATGTATTGCGCTGTGTAGTGGTTAATGTCTCTATTTCTAGTCGGTGCGGCGTGTGTTCGAATACTAACAGTAGCATAATATGAAAATTAATGAATTGGTTTAGTGATGCTTCAAAAGTGCTATCGCTTCAGTTGGACTAGAATGAGAAAAAGGTAATCATTCTTTTTTTTTTCCATCCGTTTCCGAGCTCAGTCTGATCAGGTCCGAAAGGTTTGATCAGGTCTGTTCAGGTCCATAAGGTCTGGTCAGGTCGGTCAGGTCTGATCACGAATTATAATATATTTTTTGGTTCTTCTCATGCTGCCGGAAACCTGATGGTCTGACAGAACCTGATAAGACCACATCCGGTCTGGTTAGACAAATTCGACTTTTTCCGACAAAGAAAAATGCTGCTGGTCAATATGGTCGTCAGTCAAACCACCTTGTCAATACACAATTCGCGTCCATGGCCATAACATGAGCCAGCTGCTCACGGAGCCGTACAGTCCGGAATCATAACATTCTTGAGAGTTCAGCTAGAAGGAGGCAATTAGTTTAGGTTCAAACACTTGGTATTGAAGAGAACCCACCAGCCCTGGAGGGAAAAGTTAGATGGATCAGCAGGAAGGAATTGGTCGTCGTACCTCGACTCCACCGTACTGGACATCCTGAAATTCAATAACCTTCAGTATATAGAACTGGGGACGTGGTGGAGAAAACAAACCTTCCAGCTCTCATTGAAATACTGAATTATTTCTTTCAAATTGACAGGGGGGGGTGACACGTGACCGGATTTACCTATTCGACATTTCGACAACGGCCGAATTTTTCCGTGGCACCCTCCAAAATTTCGACAATCTTACAGAAATTTTGCGCTCTAGGGGGGGGGGAGGATACTTGTGACAGCTTGTTGGAGGTTTGACAAAAGCCTTCGTGATGCGTGACATCAACCAATATTCGACATCGACAGAGGGGTCCGTGATGCGTGACTGTCAATTTGAATGAAATAATTCAGTACTCAAAGTAGAAGTAGCCTGTTCCATTCGTGTTTGCTTGATAAACGAACATGTCAAGATAAGTCTTGTTTTCTCCAAGGGGAACTCGGGATTCGAAATAAGTATATAGGGTCGAAAAGTTTTTTTCAACCCTTGGCTGACCCCCTCCCCCCCCCCCCCCCCCTCCTTCCATATTGGGAAGGAGTTTCCCACCCCTAGCGCCGGCCGTTGCCTCCGATTACGGCCACAGCTCAGTATACCACTGGAGGTGGGCATGACGGGCAGTATAGCTATCCTACAGAGTAGTAACACCCTCCTGGCCATCTAGTACACCTCTGGTGTGCTTTTCCTCACACTCCTGTGCTGCTATCTGGTCTATCACCCCCACTTCGGCACTAGGCACCAAATCATCACAACTTAGGTGTATATTGGCAGGGGAAAATAATGATACTGTATATCCATGATAGTGAGTCTCATATTCTGTTTTCCTGAACATCTGGGAAAGTGGTTGAGCCAACGGAAGGCAAAATCTACAACGCCGTGCGTGATCCGGCATTCCATATTAGGAAACTGACCTTCAAGATGGTTCGGGCATCGTACAAACCCTTCCTGAAACCTCTGGCATGGTTCAAATGGTGTTTTGAGGGTTTCCAACATCTTCTAACAAAAGTATCACAAAGTTTTTTTCAGCCTCCCCCAGGACCCCCCCCCCCCTCCCCACGTACGAAATTTTAATCCCGAGTTCCCCTTGGTTTTCTCATCAATCGGACTCCAGCAATGAGTGGCATGGATATCATACTTGGAGGTTCGCCACCGACGCATCGGAAACACCGTCCGACTCGGGCGCAGTGGAAAAAGATTTCTGCCCAGGTCCATCCTGTATGGATTGCGCAGGGAACCAGGGGTGCACGTTGGCCACCTATTACGCGAATCAGAAGAAGCTAAAGGCAGAGAAATTCACACCGACCCAAATTTGACAGCGGACAGAATTTGGGTATTAAAATAGGAGCCAGCATCCGCTGTGCCTACATCGACCTACAACAGCATACTTTACTTTGCATTATATAAGAAGCCTGAGGGTTGGGCCGTAAGTGGGATGGCACCGGGCAGATCATAGGCGGAATGGGTTCAAATTTGGAAGGTGGGTCGGGGGGTTTGGTGCGTACCTACTTGCTTGAGATCGGGCCGGTGCGGATGCTCCCCTGCGTTCTGAGGTTCAGAAAATGGCAATTTCTAACTAGGAAATGAATTGGGTTATGACACCTTCGTTGAGAGGGTGGCGGGGGGGAAAGTCTATACAAGTTCATTGAGGAAGTCTAAACTTGGGGAGAAGTGGTGTGTGTACATACCTCCTATAATTTTCTCGTACAATTGGCGGGTGGGGGAGGTAACGTGGCATAAATCTCGCCACGATGAGACAGCTGGCGGACACATATGGATAATCCTGGAACTTACCGGGCTGCATGATTGAGAAGAGAAGCTCTTGATTGGCTCCCTCATTTTTTCTCGGTTACTGAAGCAATACTCACAAAGATATTTCCCCGCCATCGACTGAATTACTAAATAACCTGGGAAACAACTGCGAAACGACAAACTTCAAACGAATTCCCATTTTACCCCATGTATCCGTCCTACTGCAGGCGCAGCAAGCTTCGCGAACGCAGCCTCACTAAAGTCCAGATCTGCCGCACCAGCGCAGCCTGCACATCTGTCCACAACCGTCACGGTGACGGATCTGCCTCCACCTGAAAATGACCAAGAATCCAGTCAGTTGCACTCAACATCTTGTCTGTAGTCACGAACTGATAGCCTTGATTTTCTTTCCGCAGATTGGATTTCTAGACGACGATGAATCAGACCGAAATTGGATACACATTTTCAGCCGGGAAGGTACGCACTTGTTTGGGTTTGGGCCAGCGCCGCTAAGGGGTTGAGTCTCAGCGAGGTGGAATGAATATGAACCAGCCAGACCACTTACGGGAACGTGTCAAATGTCCCATGGCCGACAGCCACGATCAGCTGGTTAGCGGTGTTTGTTTTCCCGCAAGCGCCCAGACCGGGCTGGAAAAAAGTACCTGGATATATATGAGGGTGAGGATAATGAATTTAGAGCAAAGTTCGAGACTAACCGTGCCCTGTGAACGTCGTAGCACGCGATTGCAAGGTGGCCGAATATGCAAGACCAAAGAGCGTTGAGGAAATGAAGAGAAGGGTTGCGGACACCATGCTAGCTGTGAATGGTATTGTCGAAAATCGAAATTGAGACAGAAAGGTGGGGGAAAACGACCAGCGATAGGGTGAGTCCACTGCAGACACGGCGCTTTTATTGACGACATTTAAATATAGCCTTCTCGATATCTTTCCACCATTCTTTGTTTCGCCCCAGCGGAAGACGTAACAACGGGAGTTACTGACGACCGCAGTCACTGCATTCTGTGACCCTGTAGGCATGCTCTGTCTATCTGGGCTTATGTCTGTCTGTGTCTGCCCAGGGATGCACACCGTCGCCATATTTACGGGTGTAACGGGTGCTGTCAAAATGGTCTGTTTACGGGACGATGACGGCTGGCCCGTCAACCGCCCGTAACCTTCCATTTCCCCCGTCTGACGGCCGTAGACGGCTCTCCCAAAATTCTTGCATCGGAGCAAGTTTTCTTGGTATCATTGGTGTTATACTATTCACCTGGTTGAGTGAGATTTCTTTACAAACTAAATTTCAGGCCCACCATAATTTTTACAGGTTAAATTCACGTGAGTCATCCACGACATCGAACTTCGTGTTTAAAACTTACCAAGAGCCTGTCAAAAGGTTTGAATTTAGTTGAAACATAATCCGAACAACCTTTAGGCCATGCACATATATAAAATAACAGCAAAACTTCGGCCTATTGGTGCCTACGCTCTGCCTCCATCGGTCTACTCAGGCCTTCCTATCTTGGTCATCGTGCGTTGTGTTGTTGCCACGTTCCCACATTTTCACAAGTTGCCATATTCCCATGTAGTCAATATTTTATTAATTGATCACTATGCCATTATGCCTGGGACATGCCTTGTCGATTGCCGTAAGTTGGCTGTGAGTGTGCCGAAAATTGACAGCTGTGGGCTGTGTCACTAAATTAAATATGTTGGATGTGAACCATGGTTCCCATGACAGGGAAAGCTTATCAAATCCGAGGCACTTTACTTCTCATATAATAATTATCTAATATCTCCGCTGACTAAAAAGTGCACCACAGCCACATCTGCATTTCGGAGCCCCAATTCACAAACAGAACTTTAGTTCTGATTGTGCTCTTGAGTACCGAAAATGTCGCCTAAATTTACATGTGGCTTGGGCATCAATCCACTGCCACCGATGACGCAGAGAGAGTCGTGAGTCGCGAGAACGCAACTTTCCTGCGATGGACCATGTCGGCTCATCGCGCAAACAGCCCTTTGACCACGAATCAGCTACTTTGTGCTCTTGAGTACCAAGAATGTCCGAAAATTAGCATGTGACTGCCAACTGGGGCATCATTGGATCATTCAATAAGTGCACCCAATCTTCCGGCCACTTCAGCGGTCAGAAGTTCACACAGTCAATGTGAGCTGGTCGGCGCGCAAGCGTCGACCGAGCGAACATTGAGGTGTCTGAAAAACTGTACGTAATCCTTTCTATTTAAATTTGTGCGCCGTCGCTTGCTGGCCACTCACTTCAAGTTTCATCCAGCAAGTGCTTACATCAACTTTGCTCAACCCCATTTCTTTTCGAGTATACAGAATGTGCACAATTTTAATTGTCCAAAAAATAGAAGGCTCACAGGAAAATTGTTCTGAATTCTGTTTGTGCCCTGCCGTTTGCCGGCCAACTCCTTTCATACCAGTAAAAGGGGAAGCAAGCTTCCCCATTAAGATCATTTGCCCAATTTGTTGAGGAGTGTTTGGATTTATCCCCAAGGAGCCTTTCCGGCCCACGGCATATATGGTTCGATGTCTGATCCCGATGCGGACGGATTGGGCCCAAAAATGGTCTCCATGTCTCATCACAATGCAGACATTTTTGGTCAAAAAAAAACACAAAGTCTGATCCAAATCACTGACGGATGGGCTAGTCTGTCACAAAGTCCGATCCTAATGCGTACATTTGCACCGTCAAGCCAGGCAAATCCTGGCCTATAGTGGGGCGCAAAGCTCCTGCAGCAAGAGCTGGCATGAGAAAAAAAGTTAGAAATCCACAGCATTGTGTAATTTCGAGATGAGAAATGATTGGATCAAAAACCATGTATGTAAGACATCCTCAAAAAGGTCAGACCTAGCTCTCAAAATTTTTCTCATGCTTGAACTGTACAGCCACTCTGCTCTCCCCGGACTGCACAGCAAGGATCTGAATTCAGATCTTGGCCCCAGATATATAGGGTAGGGTAGCACACCGGCCTAAGGTTGGGATTGAGTTGAGGAACATGTACAACAAAACAGGGAAACTGGACTCCACTGGAATATGTTGAAGTTCGGCGATAGTCTACGACAGGTCGTGTTACCGATTGCACGGCCAGGACTCCAGGTGATCTCCATCTCCAATAGCTTTTCTGTTGTGGCAGTCTCGGCCCACAGTTTTTTTCAACCCATGGCGGCCTACAGTTGAGGATCTGAAACTTTTTAGCTCGTTTGTCGTTGCTCTCGCAAATTTACGGCCTTGGTTTAGGACTCTATGAAATATCGAGCACTTCATGAGCAACACATTAATTCAGCGATCAACTTGTTGGGTGGCAGATTTATTGGGAGAGATAGTGGGCTTCCCGCAAAGCAGGCTACCTGGAATTATATCCCATTATCGAGCCCATCCTTAGATGTTCCATGGCAGGGGAGAGGAGGAGCCGGGCGTCGGAAGCTCTCGGTAATCATGACCAACGGCATTTCAAATTCATTATTATTATTTTGAATGGAGTTTTCCGTCGTAGATTGAACTGTGGGCAATAAAATGTCTCACTGATGGCACTAAAGACATGGACACATTATCTAATATTTCCAAGACCAAAATTGGGAAGAAATATATTGGTATAGCATGGACATGGAATTGTTGAAAATAACTGATGACACAGACGGACAGAACCGGACAGAGTAATAGACGAACCTATCCCGGAAAAAACACGCACATGAGGCAATTATCAATTTAAGACCGGGTTACCTAGTCGGTACCGGGAACGAATGTTGTTGCACACCTACGTATCTTTATCTTCCTCCAATTTCGAGTCATCCACACACAATAACCGTTCTCTACCGGCCGAATTAGCGCGCGAAATCTATAGCTCCAAGTCAGGCTCCGGGTGCCAGGATTCGATTCCCCGCAAGAGTATCTGCAGGCTCCACAAGGTATCAGATGCATTTTCGACCAGCGTCAATTTCTTCTTATACTCGGCGAAGGCTTCTTTGATCTTTTGTCGAGCAAGGGGATCATCTAGCCAGGGCCACAGGCCCGGAGATTCTTCCCGAGGGTGTTCTGCGCGATATCGGTCGACCTCCTCTGCGGTTTTAGGCCCTTCTGCGTAGAGAGACCACAACCAGCCTTTGAAAACGGGGTACAGCGGACCGGTCGGCGGGTCGGCGGCGTACAGGCTATGTATGCTCTTTGCCAACCTGACCTGATGGGTGTAGTGAATGACACTGGTGGGCCGAACGGGCCGAATAAACGCACAAACGCATCCATTCTTTGCATAGTTTCTCGGGATTGATCCGAATCAAGCGAGCTGCAGTTTTCGAGGAATTCCGCCATGATATTGATTCGAGCCTCATCCCTGCGGCATCCCAGGCAGCGGGACAACGTATTCCATTCTGCGGGGGATATACTGTCGGCCTCTTTGGCAAGGATCTCGTTCGGAAGTGTTATCGCCGTTTCCTCAGGTAAGATGCGATTGTTGAGTACCGAGAAGATTTCTCTTGTGGTAGCATCCAGACCGAGTGCATATGTCATACGCCATTTTATGAGAGCGACGATGGAGCTGCATAGATGGGAAGAGGTGGATCCAGAGGTTACTAGCGCTAGGAGAGATTCAAGTTGCGTCACATGTTTGACACTGATAGGGATAACGGCTACGTGGGACAGCTGCAACAAAGCGGTGAGTGTTTCCTCCAGTGACGATTCATGCTCCTCCGAGTCGGATATAGTGGCCGGAAAGTTCGACCATAGGTAGGTGCTGATTTCTCCACCGGACAGCAACACAGATGGTAAGTATCCCTGGGGCCAGTGATTCAGGAACTTGATGAGAGCGCGGGGAATGGGGACAGCATCACTGTCTGGTCGCCAGTGAGACAGCAATACCGATACGAGTTCACGCGATGGTTCTGTGTTTTTTTGCCTTAATAACCAGAACAGGCACCGTTCGTATTCATTCTGATAGGCAGAGAAATGGACAGATCGATCCACGGAAATGACGGACAGTGTTTCCGGCCATCGATATGGAAGTGCCTGCGAAGAGGCTGAACGGGTGACATATTCGAAAAGGATCATGTAAGGACCATTCGAAAGCCAAGAATCGATCATCTCCCGAAGTTCAAGAATGGTCGCCTCCGGTTTAGGGAGACTCGGTGGTCGGACCATGCTTGAAAATTTCGCAAATATGGTGTGTACGGAAGCTAAAACTTGGCTCAAATCCGGGTTGCCACTGGTGCCTACTGTGATATGTTTTCTGAGGGTTATCAGGTGACCCCTCACACCGCAGTACATGCTCCAGAACATCACGATATCTGCAGATGTGAAGTATGGGGCTGCGAGACCATCATTGTGGGGCCGGAATTTCTCAAATATGGTAGCGAATTCCGACTGTGATGCCATGTTCGACTCTTCGGACGACTCTGTGGGTTTCGCGAGACTTGCAAGGGCCCAAAGAGCCTTATAACACGCAATGCGTCGCCGTGTACTGTGTTCCGAAGACAAAAGTCCTGTATCACAGCTAGCGAGGAGGCTTGCGATGCGATTGTGCAATTGGATCTCAGAATCTTGCATGAGACCTTGCATGTGCTTTTCGTATGCGTGGCGCCTCTGGTGGAGACCCCAAAGCACGTCCGGAATTGCCTCTACAAAGGGTTCAAACTCGATTTCGTCGGTCAGTGATTTCATGGTCCAGACAAGTGCTTGATAGTCGCGGGCTGAACGTTCGGTTGAAGTCTCCGTGGCAGTGCGAGTCATCTCCTCCAACATAGTTTGGTCGAACAGAGATGAATGGAGGATAGCCTTGTCGGATGACAATGAGTGGGTCTCTAGACCTAGACCCGATTCAATGGCGGCTTCATGGGTATGGCGATGCTTGCGCTGCCGAAATGTCTTCAAACCACGGTTTCGGTTCCAAAGCCTTCGCAACCATTGCAGGCTAGTCCAGAGAGCACCAGAAAGCGGTGTTCGGTAAGGACAGTCGGGATAGCGCAATGGCAGGAGACTGAGGCCGGAGTAGACGGTCGTGACAATGAAGAGTAGTCCGGCTGCGATCCCTGTCATGATAATATTGACGGGGACGAGGAACATCACGAGGCCGCAGAAGAAGAAGAGCAGCGATGCATGTAGGAGGAGGGGGATTATCTCCACGACGCTGTGGATCCGGAATCTCTTCAACCCGAAGTACAGATATGAGAAGATGCGTGCACGAATGAGGGGAGCAGAATGCATGTCGGCGCGGTGAAGAAACTCGCGGGCCCGTTGCTGGACCAGAGTCGCGACCAGGGCACATGCGAGACTGAAGCCGAGGCTGAGAAACCAGAAGGCATTGCATACGATCGATGTCGTGGATGGGGTGAAAGGGGGGAGTGGAGAGCCTTGTAATGTGGTCCCATTGGCGGCCAGTGCGAGCTGCTGTGAGATCTGCGCTAGAAGGTGGACAGTGAGATCGCCAGAGTCTCTGGTGAGCGTCTTGTAGCTTTCCACAAGGAATGCGGTCAAAATCGCAGAGAACAGACCGGCCTGTGGGTCACAGTCAGTGCCCATCAAATAATTGTTACCATCGGAGTTTGAAAACCCACGAATATGAGCAGTCCCTCCATGTCGCTCTTCCAGCTCTCTACCAGCGACTTGTCGTACTTCTCCGCCTCTGAAACATAGACTGCCCAAAGCTTAGCCGCAGCCGCCTCATCGTCGTGATCAGTGACTATGGTGAGATTAACGGGGTCGGTTACATTCTCGAGGGTGAGCATACCTTTCGCCATGGTCGCCGCTGGCAAGATGTGTGACCTGTAAGCAAGCCGTCCATGGAAGACGCGTGTGCGAACACTGCCTTACATCAATTACGACACACCTCGTTGTCGCGCAATTTTAGACTGACAGGTGGAACGAAGTCATGAGCAAGAAGGCTTCTTGATTAACCGTTCTTTAAGCAAATGGCTCCTCGGCTGTGCTATTCCCCCATATATTCATCTCCTTTTGTTTTCCCTCTGCTCTTCCTCTTCCTTTAACCCCTTCTGTCCTTGATCTTCAGTGCCGTCCGCCACAGCCTTTTCATTTTGCATACCCTTAGGGAAAGCTGCATCAGGGAAACCCTCCCCTGATATTTTTGCATATTTTATGAAGTATTTTGCTCAAATATGCGAAAATATCTCGAGTTGCACGAGTGAGCACAATTATGTCAAAATAGGATCCCCCCTCGAGGATTCTGATAATTTGGCTAATTTTGGGCCAAATTGCACGCAGGTTTCCTTGAATTTTGTATCGCTTTCTCAACCTCAAAGCAAAGTAGAAAGGGAAATAAATATATTGAATACGAAACTACGTGATACATGGGATTTTAGTATATGTTCTGCTACTTTTCCCCCAAAGCATAAGGCGATGAGCACAATATCAGCAACATTGAACACGACACCATTATTGTGAGGTGCTACTCACCTGTATCATATTGTCAGCAGGTGAAAAACAGGCAGATGAAGCAACCTAACCTGAACAAGAGTGCACAAAGGTTGTGGCTTGACTAGAATGAAAATCATGATCCTGCATGATGGGTGAGTTCAAAGAAAGGAGGATGTGAATGCATGCTTACTTGCCTTCGGAACGAGGTGCCAAGATGTTAACAGCTTGAAGTAAGTCTGCGAGACACCCCATGGCTCATGATACGGACACGGCTTTGAGGATGAGTGAGATAACCCCCGGGGACATGACAAAGGGGTGGCTCACCAGTTTCTAGCATAGAACGATGCCTAGGAGTAACATAGAAGGAGTGCAAGGTGAGATGGCAGAGACGTAGTAGAGACATAGTGGGAGAAGGGAAGAAAGCGGTGGGATCAAACCAAACCACCTTGGACACGTCACGCTGTGGCAGGGGCAGAGGGCCGGCGTGTGGAATCGTTCCGTACGCTCGGTTTCTCGGCAACTGTCCTGGCGGGTGGAATGACAGCATCTATCTTTGCTCCTGTTCTTTTTCTAATTCCTATGCTTACCTTGTTTACAGCCTCAGTTTCGTTCTAACCATACCTTCAGACTCTTCTGTATTTCATCCAGGATCCACTCTGACCTCGCAAAAGGCTCCAATACTCGATCCTCTCGTTGGGACGGTTCCGGCACATTAAATTCCTGCTGTCAGTCATTTTACATACACTTCAGTCCTCGGCCGATCGGAGTTGATGGTCCGAATCACGTACAGCCTAAGGCTGGGCCAATCTGACTTGAAATTCTCACAAAGTTTTGGACGGCCACCTCGGTAGACAATATGTGCCGGAGTATTTCTTTTTCCCAAGTTTGGCACAGTTGCACCCATTGAGCGGAGATCTCACGGCATGCTAGACAAATGTCCCGTATTCTTTGCCATCCGTGGATTGGTATAGAACCGTACCGTAGTTCAACGCAGTTGTAAGTGGGTTGCAAAATTCTCAAAGTTTTCCACAGATTCACCGAAATCACCTGGGCACCTCCTGGAATATGCACAATTGTGAAGAATTTTGCTCAATGTTTGCCCAAATATCGAAAATTATCAAAATTTGAGAGGGCCAAAGGTATTTTGCGCAAAAATAGCAGAATTTTTCTAAGGAGGTTTCTCCTGATGTGCCCTCACTCGCGCAGTCGACTACGGACGCTTTTCGAGATCTTTATCTTCCTTTCAACTGCGCCGTCCCGTTTTGTTTTAGTTCCTCCCATGAGCGACTGCGACAATTCCCGCGTGTGCGGCGCAGCCGATGTGCAATCTATTTTATACTGGCCATGGGCAATCCGCACCCCCGCTCCCTTTTCCCGCTCTCATGTCCAGTTTCAACATCCGTGGTTTCTTCCAGCTAAAAGCTGGCCGCTGTGTCTCAGTTTCTAAACCCAACAGTACCTATTTCACTCATTACAACACCAACGTCCGGTGCATCAGTAATACCACCATCTCCACCGATCTACGTGGTTATGTCACCAGCACCGCACCGCTTCTCCCAGATGGGATGGTCTCATTTGCCATTTGTACTGCCTACGGTTGGTGTCGTGGATTATGTCCGTGGTGACACCAAGGCTTCCGCTGTGCAGTACGTCCCAGCCGCCCGTTCGAAAATCACCCCCCTCATCTAATTAATAATTGGATGTGTAATCGACCTATCGACGGCTGGCTGGACGCGTTGAAGCTCAACCAGCACTCCGTCTGCTCCAGTTACCCTTGCGAAACAGAGGAAATTCGACCATCCATCGCCTTCTTCGGCCCCGGGCCCTTCCACATCAGTTTCCACGTCCACGTCCACTTTCTCCCACTCGTACTTGAGCACGGTGACTGCGTCTGTGCCCCCAGTGCTCGATCCTATCTCAACGGATGACCCTATGTACTATTATCCGCAATATTTTGCTGGCATCCCAGCTGCCCTTGGTCTCCCAGCACAATCCCTACCCGACGCCGGGCTATTCTCCGTACCAGTTGTCTTTCCTTGGTTACTCCCCTTACCAGTCAAAGGGATAGTTTGGTCTGACTTCTGCCGATACACGACCCGCGCCAGCAACTCAAATTTCGGATCCAGTCAATGTTACAACTACCGTTACCAACTTGACCTCCGCCCCTCCGGCCCGTGTCCAAGACAATTCCCCGTTCAATCGGTCCCCTGCGAACACCTACAGCTATCCCATGACGCAAATGTAGGTCAAATAATTTATTCATTCGATGCGCTCAAATCCATTTTTGGTCAGTCCTCCTGAAAAACAATCTTCAGTGTATGTGTTACTTCCCCGCCCAAATCTCAATACTCACCATCATTTTCAGCAACAGCACTGCTGCGCCCTCGAACCCGCCGATTCAGGTGTCAACCACACAGTCAGGCGCACACACACCTAGTCCAATGTCCACCGCATATTCGACCTCATCGACTTCCGGGACTGTGTTGTCAAGTGGACAAGGCCCAAACCTCCCTCTGCGTAAGAAGTTAATTACTTATCTCTTTTGTATTAGTGTAATATCTCTGAAATAATTAAAGCACCCCCACTCTCCATTGGGTCTTGATTGAACTTGTATCTTAAAATGCGGTGACGGCCACCATCGTTCAGGTCAGGGAACTGGAGGCATGGGAGTTTGGGCAGACGGCGAACAGGAAGAAGTTTTTGTTTCAAGATTACCGCGCATAAACATCGAAGTTCAGGCCCGATCTCCCTCTCCACTCCCTCTATCGGCACAGCATCAATTAACATGGCACAGTATAGCCGGATCTTTACCGAATCCTTCACCGCTTCGCAAGTGTCCATTGTTGGTTCAATTCAATCCAAGCAAAAGGCTTCCACTTCATCATTCTCATCCCGACTTCTCGATGCCATAACGGTCCTCACTTTTTTGTACACTGACGCTATATCCCTCAGACTGCGCAGATATCGCGTACTTAACAGCTGACCTTGATCTTGATGGCGTTTTTTAATCTCCGAATCGGAATTGTTCAGCGCAGATCTGAAACACAACTGGCAAATATGGAAAGGAATGGAAGTTCCTCAAATTGGCAGGTTGATCGCTGTGAAAGCAGCGCCTACGCACAGTTCTCGCAGCCCGGATCTAAGTCACAGCCACTTTCGCAGTACAAGACACTCTCATCGAAGTGAATTAACCCACATTTGGATGAATTTCTACAGCATTTGACGCCGTTGGGGAAGGTGGACTCGCTATAAACCGATTACACACGTGTTTGACCTGTCACCAAAGATCGCCGGCGCCGATACGTGTGATCGGAGATTCACTTCTATTGTTCTAACCTTTTCAACTTTCGTCGTCGGCATGAAGCTACCCCGCACACCAATCCAGTCCCACAAGTATGCGCTATAGCAGTCTCTCTTTCTCTTTCTCCTAGTGTTCCTGTTTAACAGATCAAACAACACCTGTCATCGAACGCGTTTCCCTGGGGCCTGAATCTCTGCGATCACTTGCACAAATTGTTCTTAAAATTGAACATGTAATGGACTACGCTTTCATACCCTGATCTTTCCAGAAAATCTCGCTCTCACCCTCGCCTACTCCTCCGAATCTCTTTCACTGCCATACTTCCCTCTGGCCACACGTTGGTCCGCCGACAATGCCCTCTCGCACCTGGGTATTCCACGACATTCAACAGCTGCCAAGGCATATTGCACTATCATGCATTAGGCACCGCACTCATGCAAGAATTCTATTCCGTCCAGAAGAAAGAACGACTACGAATGTGACATACCAAGAAATCTTAGTTTAGATGAATGATAACCTGTTTCTTATCTGCCGGAGCGAAGCGAAGGTTTATCTTGTACAAGATGTGCCTTCGCTTCGCTCCGGCGTAGGTGGGTGACATTGGGTGACATTGATAGGCAGAAATACTCTAAATTTTTCATTGCGTCGAAAGAAAGCATAAACTTGTTTCGACCTAATACGTAGTTCTCATGTGAACACTTACACATCATTACAAAATGCAGCCGAGTGGTCTAGAGTTGGGTGGAATCGGAGAACTGAAGAAAATTTCCGGAGAAGGCCCCAGGTTCGGGCGATACGGAGGAATAGATCAATGTTGAACTCTGGAAGTAATGCGAAGCTGCTACACACGATGTGGGGGAGAGTAACGTGGTCGATATGAATCTGTTCGTGGGTTCAGGGAGACGCAAACATCGGCCAAGATGACAATATGATGTTGCGCGGGGGGATTTCAATCGCGTGAATGCAACCAATGCCGGGCCGGATCCGAAGCATTGAATAAAATTTCATAGGATGACGTGAAAGTGCGCGCCAATGTCGCACCGGTCAACTTGAATATCCGCATTTGGTCAGTACAACAAAGAAGATGGGAGAAAAAGTGTCGTACTATCGCCTGAACACCAGAGCTTGAATAATATTTTGCAGCGGGCAGTTGAATTGGGAGTGTCGGCCGAGTTATCAACACGCTAGATTAATTTGATGTTAGCGGAACTCCGAATTTGAAAAAAACAACAAAAAAAAAAAATTCCAAGCACAACGGCATTAGATTCGTTTCTGCATCTGAGCTGTTAACACCACACCCAGGGGGTCTGAAAATAATAAAAATTGGGGAATGGAGTTGCACACCTGCGCTCGTAGGACAATCACATGGCAGTGCCTCACTACCTGCCGCGTTGGTAAAATGTAGATAAAAATAGAAGAGTCGCACGTACCATACGCTTGCAAGACGTATACAGAAAGTGCGGCTGAGGGGAGTTATATCTGCGTGTTAAAAAAACAGAAGAATGAAATGACTCAAAGGAAAACGTACCAGAAAGACTCCCATGAGGTCTATACCGATGGTGGCCCATGCTGCAAAGAGTCGTCCATATAATATGAGTATAGCAGGGGATACAACTTCACGCTGCGGTATTGGAATTATTCGAGTCTGTTGATGTTGGAAGCACGACGAAACAATTCCAGTATTGAAACTGCTGCCGGAATGGGTTTTGCGATTGAACTTTGAAACAGATTTGTGACCGAGCATTGCGTTGTTGTCAGTCGTGTTCCGTGCCTGGTCTTTTTGACGGCCTTTAAGCGCAGTATTAGCCTGTTTGCGATGCAGCCATTCGAGCCATCTGATGGCTGTTTGGCGTTGCGCAAACTGATGGCTAACAGACAATGTATGGCTGATAAAATAAAGTCGGTGTATGCTCCTTTCTGCTAGAAAGAGTGTCAATGGGTGTGTTATCACACGTGGACCTTGAGGAATAGACCTAGACTGCATAAGACCTCGGAATCCAGCAACATTAACAATTTTGGGCCTACAATCTGGCTGTTGGACTTGTGAGTGGAACTGATCACCCATATATGAGCTGAACAACTCAGAGGCAACTCAATGACTCCAAAAATATGGGCAAGCATCGAAGCCATTCGAGCCATTAGCCATCAATTTGCACAACGTCAAACAGCCATCAGATGGCTTGAATGGCTGCATCGCAAACTCTCTAATCTTACTTATCTTGAGCTTGTTGTTGCGCTCTTTCTTTCATCTGCCGTCTCAATAACGGTGAACCCTGCCGCTTCTAGTCTCACAAAACGCCATTCCAGCTGGAAATATAGTAGAATCTCGTTCAATTTCGTGATAGCTGGAGGACTCATTCTATCCTTTTCAATTGAATACGCTACGTGCCTCAGGTATTTTTTCCCAAATACTAGTATTTGATTCAATCTCTCAAAGTTTTCTCAAGGACATTTTCTTTTCCATGTGCCGCTGGGCTCGATGCAACCCCGCCGCCCAATGCACATGCACACCCACCGACATGACTTCTGTGGACCCCGCCCGTTTTGAGCTGGGCCATCAGCACGATTTCTTTAACTTTTTTCTTCTGTTTTGCTCTTGGTTCTGTGTGCATCTGGCCGGGAACAATTGTTGTCTATGGCTGTACCGGGGATTGCTGGTAAATGGCTACGGTCTTGGCTGACGAGATACAAAAATTGAAATGCGATTGCACCGGCGAGTACGACGGATCAAAGGAATGCCATGAGTCGGATCAATTCTGGGGGCGGAGTTACAAATCTTCTTACTCGAAACCACCATCTGGATAGACGTCCACCTAACCCACCGCTGACGGCGAGAATAGGTAAAGCCTGCTATAACTACAGATGTTTTAAGGGAGATGCTGTTCCGCTGGCCCGGTGTGGTCGATGCCGCCGAGTCGCCTATTGCAGTCCAGGTGCGTCGAGTGGCATTTTCTTGGTAACAGTCGAGACTTATTGCTTTTGTCAAAGGCTTTCTCTGAACAGGTATTGGCTTGTACAGGTTTTGTGAGGGCACTAACCTTTCGAAGGCCGCTGACCATGGCTGAGGGGAACCTCCTCGGTTACGAACCGCGGTGCATGGTCTGGTATGTCATTTTTGCTCTCGTCGCCCCACACTCCAATGAGAATCCTCTGTTCCCCAGTACGCGCACGGACCAGCTCATTCAGACTGCGATCAATGGCACGACGTGCGGAGGTCTTATATTCCCTGCCCGCAGTGCAATCTGAGCTTCTGCTGCTCGTCAGAGCATTGGAAGGTTGCGCATGCACTTCATCACGCCCCGTGCGAGGATGCGCGTGACGGTCCTCTTTCCCAGTGCGAGATGAACCTGGAGGTGCGCGCACACCTCAAGTTCGGGAACATGCTGGCGCAAACACGCGGTTATCACCGGATCATCATATGGGTTCCGGACTCGGAACGCGTCAAAAAAGGCGCGGATCTCGTTGGCGGGATTGTCCTGGGAGAGCGAATTCGGCGACGAAATGCGCAAGTCCTTCGGTGTTCCCCCTTTCCGGCCAATAGCGCCCTGGATCCGAGTGGCGTCTGATGCGCTCACCATGGCAATGACCATATTATATGGGCTGGAGAAGCTCAATGGCGACGATGCATGGATGTTATGGAATGGGGGGAATTCCACAAGTTCACTAGGAACCGTTTGCTTTCCGAGGTAAACACGAACACCAACTAGCACACGAGCCGCAGCTCGTTACCGCCAGTTAGTGAGTTGTCGTGGGAATCAGCTAGTGCTAGACTTTAGCTGATTCCGTTCGACGGATGTTCTCCCGGGCTTCGACGAGTGCGAGACTTTCGCCGAAGCCGTTTAGACTGAGTGCGAGGCAATTAAGCGAAGCGCGAGGGTGCGTTTAGAGCGAAGAGGTTAACAGGTAAAAGGCGCTGTATATTTCACAGACATACAGTTTATATACTGTAAGGTATATATGAAATATAGGCGGAAAACAATGAAATTAGGAAGATGGTTGGTAAGGAAGGAGGGGAATTGAAATAAGTGTAACTAAATGGTAGGTAAGAAGGAAGTAGGGATTGACACGGAGTGAGGCAACCGGAATATGAAATAGTCGAAACAGTATGAACTCACGGTTGTTACGAGTACTTTACGTAGTAAAGTGATTGTTCCCCCCATAATCGAGACCAGGTTTTTGAGTTCGCGAAACTTTATCAGTGCGTTTTGACGATGTAATGAAATAGTGGCGGTGTTCATTAGCTTTTTGAAGTCTTTTTTAAGACCTCGATCTAATGAATTTAGTGGTGACGTAATCAAGGCGGATGGGGCTGGTTCGATTCTGCCGGTTCGAACTGTTTTTTATTTTTTAATTCTATTATTATTATTACTGGTATATTAAGCAGATGCCTCGAATCAGAGTGCACCTGTTTGTTCTCCCGAAATTACCGCATTTCGATGTCCAGCTGACCCTCAGCATCAATAATTAATCTTAGCGCCTAAGCGCTTGGTGAATTGTAACTCGCCGATCAGCCACTCAAGACCCACTCAAAAGGCAAGAGGGCGGAGCATCGACATAGCCTTCTTTTCTGAGCTCACCGGCTTATCCCGGTTCATTATCAATTAGCTTTGAGAACTGGGGCACAATTTATTTTCAACATCGCCGATCAGCCCGCTCAACACCCTCTCAAAGGCGTCCACTCTTCTGCCATCTTCCTTCGCCACTCCCATCATCTCCCCTCCGCATTCCCCGCCTTCGCGCTTCGACTTTTGGGCACCCTTTGCGAACTAGCCTGTTTTTGTCAATCATCTGTCCAGCACCTCACGATCGTCCGCTTAAGGCCCTCTAAAAAAAGCCAGGCCTGTCGAGTGTGGGCTTGCTTCCCGCCTCTGCTTTCACGATCATACTGCCATCCCGCTGTCCGCTTCAGCCTTCAATACAACTCGTGTTGGGCCCCTACATGAAGTCCAGCAAGGTCCAGCAAACATGACGGCGGACTACATTCGAGATCTTCAAATTTGACTCGACCTCACCCTCCGAAGATATGGTTCAATTCACAAGACTCGTCTGCTGTCGCGACGACAGCACTGCAAGACCTACTCAATCCGAAGGAACTCTCGGGCTTCGGAGCAAATCATCACCCATCCAAACGTTGCAAGACCTCAGGCTGAATTCGAACCTGTGACTCTCTAAAAATTGTAAGATAGTTCAAGCCGTTCAAGATTCATAGGGTTCTCATAACTTAGGGCTCCCCTGGGGCGGTATTCGATCTAGGGTGTAGTTTCTCTATCTCAGGTGGCTCCACATATCAAGCATCTTTCCATGTCCTCTGCGATGTCTTCCAGCCAACTAATCATACATGATGTTTCAAGATTTTTCGCCATCTCATTACTCAACCCTCAAACACCCGGAATAGTACATCGATACAAATTACGCGGCTTCTGATATTTAATAGGAGCATCAACGCCAGGTTAGCATGTTTACTCCGTAAGTTCTTTCCGTTGCATGCTCTCGCAAACACATGCTGCTTTTTCACCGACTTTCCCGCAGCATTCACATGTTTCTTCTCGGATTCTGGCGGTTCTTCGAGTCACCACTTTTCTCGATATTGTCGATTTTGATTCATTGATATCCAGCTTTCTGAGCGTACATATTTCTCCGGATACGGTTCGTCCCATATTCCCCGTATGCACTTACCCACCCTGTCCTTTTTATATTTCTCACTCACTTAATTTAGTTATCCTTTCACCTGGCGCGTAATTTGAGCGATGCCGTTTCCAGCGCCAACATCCGAGTACATGCGCGTCGACGGCGTGGCCACAGACAAATTTTTCAGTTTGACTTTCATGTGAGCTACCCGCGTTTTTGGCATACGAGTATGAACTCGAGCTCATCCTTCCTTTCTCGGTCTTCTTTCTTTTCAGCTGGCGAGTTGCAAACGGACACATTCAATTTTCGAGTCCCGGTGAGGCGACCTGTTACATGTACAAGTCTGCTCTTGACGCATTCCCAGCCCATATCGTAGCCAGGGGGGTTCTTATTCAAATTTCTGATAACCCGCAAGCGAGGCACTATGTAATGGAGTGTTTACTTTTTTTCAACACCACTTACCCGGCCCCGCGAGCCTTAATGCGTCGGCATGACCCGGGACAACTCCAGTTCCCTACGTCGCACCAAGACGCAGCAACGATGGGTTCCTGGTAGCTCTACACCGATTTCGCTGTCTACACACCGCCCCTGACATTTTACTCAGGCCCGAACCCTACACCAACATCTGGACTGAAGTTGTAGATTTTGTGGGGGCGGCAGGATTTTTTTTCGGCGCGTTAACACATGTATTTTACTCACCCAGATGGGTGCTAACCGACGCGTTCCAGCTTCATGAGACAGCGTGTTTACATTAACGCCTCAATTTTCGTTCAATTTTCAAAATCTCGCGAGCGACGGAAGCCCGAGTATCGACGGAGATGTTGCGTGAATGAGTTAGACAGTTAAATATATACATTCGACCCGTTTTGCAAAAAAAGGGTGAAGGGACGTAAAGTCGCCGACGTCGAACTTCATCATATCATAGCTTTCAACATGTTCGCGCTTTCGCCGGAGCGAAGCGAAGGCATGTCTTGTTATCATTAAACAAATAAACCGTTTTGGGTGGTGGTAGCAACTTTCTGCGCTCCTCCCGAGCTACCCAGTGGCCGATTGACTTCAAGAAAATTTGAGAAGACTCCCATTTCCTGCCGGAGTTCATTCCGGCCCTTGTTTAAAGACGAACACAACCTTGGTTTTTTAATTCTTTCTCATGGAAATTCGGCGCGTTGGCGGACAACTTGAATATTTCACAATTTGATGGCATCACTGGCACCTTCAAGCGAGCTCAAGTATATTTTAATCCTTATGGGAAGTCACCCACTCTCTTTATTTTTTTAATTATAAAACTACGCATGTCCGTCCGAAGCCATTCCGAACTCCGCCCATCGATTAACCGGCGCTTATCGATTGCGCGCTAATTCGGGCGCTCATTTCTCAGCCGAAGTGGTGGGCCGCGAGACGACCCATCGCGCTCTTGTAACATTCGAAAACCGGGGTTATATACAGAGTTCATGAGTGTGATAATGGCTTGAATTCGGGCAGAATATACTATATTTATGTGCTATCTGCATCCATCCGTGTGTTCTAGCCGTGAATATTCACAAATGAAAAAATTGAGCCATTTTCCCGAAGTTTGGCGCACTATAATTAGGAAACATTGCATGCTGGCTGTGTCTGTCAGTGAGCTGTCAGTCTGCCCTTGTTCTTTCACCTCCAGGTCTACTGCACTCATACACAAGATCCACCTCTACTCAGAGTCTACCAATTGACACTGGCCTTATAATGTCTCACCAGGCCAGTGAATTCCACACAGTTAATCAGAACATCTATGGTGTGTTGCAAGATTGATGAGCCAGCGCTATCACTTATCTTTCCCAGGCGGTGTAGGGGGACAAGGTGGGGAAGGTGGCATCCAAGGTGGGGGTGGGGGTCTTGGGGAGGGTCCCAGGATGGCTTATGACATCAAGGCTGGACACTTCACTGTAAATAATCAGTAGGTTGATTCATCCTCCCCTAAATACTGTTTCTCAATAACAGCAGTGGCACTGCACAAATGAATTGTAAGTGTTAGACCCCACAGGTCAGAGGATTGACAGAAAAGCTGATAGTGTCAACACCACAGTCCAAGGGAGAAGTAACACCAGAGAGATTCTAGCAAGTCTCAAATGTGTGGCAGCCCGCTATAATGCTGCCAACACACCCAAGAAATGCATGGATGGCACACGAGTTGACATCATCAGGGACATTGTTGCATGCTTGACCAGCACTCCTGATTCAATCCGCCTGGTCATGCTCAGTGGGGTTGCAGGATCAGGGAAATCCACAATTGCAAAGTCAGTTGCAACCATTTTGGCCGAGGAGAAAGGGGCTCTTGCAGCATCTTTTTTCTTTTCCCGTGACTACACAGACCGCAAGGAGATAAACCACCTTGCTACAACACTCACCATGCAGCTCGCAGATTATAGTCCTATCTTTCAGGCTCATCTCATTGAGTTATTAGAGAAAGATTGTACTCGTATTTGCGAGGCAGAACCACGCCTGCAGTTCCAGAAGCTGGTTGTAGAAATTCTTGGGAGCTACCTGCCCCTTCAACACCATGGGTGATCTGTCTTGATGCTCTGGATGAATGTGGAAAAGACCGTGGCCAGATTTTCTTGCGGTGGCTATCTGATAGCATTGGTCAGATCCCAGCCCATATCCGATTCTTTCTCACTGGACGCCCTGATGTTCCTTCTTATCTGAAATTTGATAAACTTCTTTCTCTGATGCATAGGGTTGTCCTTGATGAAATTGAACCCATTATGGTTGAACGTGACATCCACCTCTATGTTGAGCAATCACTTGATGGGGCAAATTGGATTACACATCATCCCTGGAAAATTCAGAGCCAGCAGGCAGAAGAAATAACAACCGAGCAAATGGACTCTTTGTTTTTGCAGCTACAGCTGTTCGTTATGTTCTTGCAGGACTGCCACATATATCCCCCCAGGAATCTATTGATGACCTGCTAGATGGTGAAGCTCTTACTGACCTGCATGATCTATACCTCCGGATTATCGAGTACGCCATCCCAATAGCTATCCCAGGGAAACAGCGTGCTCAAGGTTACCACAAACGTGCTGTAAAGATTCTGAGTACAATTTTGCTGCTTCTGGAACCTTTGGATTCCCAGAGTCTGGCAGACTTGCTTGAATTGGATAAAACAGTTCTTCTGGAGACGCTGCTTCCTCTGAGTGCTGTAATCCATGTGTCCGATACTCCAGGGGCAGTAATCAGAATAATACATCTCTCATTTAGGGAGTTTATGATGTCTTATATTCAAGAGACCCGGCCTGAAATTCTCTGTGGCACAGACAATCAACAGCGAGCCCTGGTGTCAGCTCTTATGAAGGTGCTGGACAGGGAACTGAGATTCAATATCTGTGATCTACCAACCTCATACTTGTGAAACATTGATATCCCAGATCTCCGGTGGCGACTTGACAACTACATCCCATTGAATCTCCGATATGCTGCTCAATTTTGGGTGGATCATCTGGTGGAGATAGCGTATGACTCATGGCGTGGCCTAAGAGTGCAGAACTTGCTGTTCAAAAGTTTCTGTTTTGGCTGGAGTTGTTGAGTTTACTTGGGATTGTGGACTATGGACAGCAGGCTCTAGCTAAATTGATAGTATGGGCAAATGAGGTATGTCTAGGAATGATCGTATGAGATATTATATGGACTGAAGATCATTAGAGCACATCCCTCATCCAATTTGTAACAGATACCCAAAGATTTATTTTCTTCTTCTGGGATGCAATCAATCAAAGTGCTCCCCACATTTATCTATCAGCACTGGCCTTGGCACCAGAGCAGTCTGAAATCTTCAAAGATTCTCAGATGAATTCCCACAATTGTTATCAATTACAAAAGGAAGAATGAAACAGTGGCTAACCATAATTGCTGTACTGGAGGGGCATACCAGTGCTATCACCTCAGTTACCTTCTCACCTGATGGCAAGAGAATTGTGTCTGGCTCATATGACAACACTGTGCGCATTTGGGATGCAGAGACTGGAGCGGCACTCAGGGAGCCACTGGAGGGGCACACTGATGGGGTCGCCTCAGTTGCTTTCTCACCTGATGGCAAGAGAATTGTGTCTGGCTCTTGGGATAAAACTGTGCGCATTTGGGATGCAGAGACTGGAGCTGCACTCAGAGAGCCACTGGAGGGGCACACCAATTTGGTCAGATCAGTTGCCTTCTCACCTGATGGCAAGAGAATTGTGTCTGGCTCTGATGACAACACTGTGCGCATTTGGGATGCAGAGACTGGAGCGGCACTCAGGGAGCCACTGGAGGGGCACACTGATGGGGTCGCCTCAGTTGCTTTCTCACCTGATGGCAAGAGAATTGTGTCTGGCTCTTGGGATAAAACTGTGCGCATTTGGGATGCAGAGACTGGAGCTGCACTCAGAGAGCCACTGGAGGGGCACACCAATTGGGTCTTCTCAGTTGCCTTCTCGCCAGATGGCAAGAGAATTGTGTCTGGCTCCAATGACAACACTGTGCGCATTTGGGATGCAGAGACTGGAGCTGCACTCAGAGAGCCACTGGAGGGACACACCGGTCCGGTCAGCTCAGTTGCCTTCTCACCTGATGGCAAGAGAATTGTGTCTGGCTCCTGGGACAACACTGTGCGCATTTGGGATGCAGAGACAGGAGCTGCACTCAGAGAGCCACTGGAGGGGCACACCGGTCTGGTCAGCTCAGTTGCCTTCTCACCTGATTGCAAGAGAATTGTGTCTGGCTCCAATGACAACACTGTGCGCATTTGGGATGCAGAGACTGGAGCTGCACTCAGGAAGCCACTGGAGGGGCACACCAATAGGGTCTCCTCAGTTGCCTTCTCACCTGATGGCAAGAGAATTGTGTCTGGCTCCTGGGACAACACTGTGCGCATTTGGGATGCAGAGACTGGAGCTGCACTCAGGGAGCCACTGGAGGGGCACACCGATCTGGTCAGCTCAGTTGCCTTCTCACCTGATGGCAAGAGAATTGTGTCTGGCTCCTATGACAACACTGTGCGCATTTGGGATGCAGAGACTGGAGCTGCACTCAGGGAGCCACTGGAGGGGCACACCAATTCAGTCATCTCAGTTGCCTTCTCACCTGATGGCAAGAGAATTGTATCTGGCTCCCGGGACAACACTGTTCACATTTGGGATGCAGAGACTGGAGCTGCACTCAGGGAGCCACTGGAGGGGCACACCAATTGGGTCATGTCAGTTGCCTTCTCACCTGATGGCAAGAGAATTGTGTCTGGGTCCTATGACAACACTGTGCGCATTTGGGATGCAGAGACTGGAGCTGCACTCAGGGAGCCACTGGAGGGACACACCAATACGGTCAGCTCAGTTGCCTTCTCACCAGATGGCAAGAGAATTGTGTCTGGCTCTAATGACAACACTGTGCGCATTTGGGATGCAGAGACTGGAGCTGCACTCAGAGAGCCACTGGAGGGGCACGCCAGTGGGGTCATCTCAGCTGCCTTCTCACCAGATGGCAAGAGAATTGTGTCTGCCTCCTATGACAACACTGTGCACATTTGGGATGCAGAGACTGGAGCTGCACTCAGAGAGCCACTGGAGGGGCACGCCAGTGGGGTCATCTCAGCTGCCTTCTCACCAGATGGCAAGAGAATTGTGTCTGCCTCCTATGACAACACTGTGCACATTTGGGATGCAGAGACTGGAGCTGCACTCAGAGAGCCACTGGAGGGGCACACCAATCCGGTCGCCTCAGTTGCCTTCTCACCAGATGGCAAGAGAATTGTGTCTGGCTCCGATGACAACACTGTGTGCATTTGGGGTGCAGAGACTGGAGCTGCACTCAGGGAGCCACTGGAGGGGCACACAAATTTGGTTACCTCAATTGCATTCTTATTACCTCAATTGCATTCTCAGAGTTTACTCAATGTAGGTTCCTTTTCTACTATGCATACTTTTAGTACAGACTCATTCTCTATACCAGTCCCTTCACCTCAAGTCCCCTTATGCACCTTTGCACTGGCAAATACACAATGGTTGGGTCTCTTATCTCCCCTCAGAACTCCTTTTTTGGATCCCAATGCCCTATAGGGTTGGACTGTGGTCTCCACACAACACACTTGTTATAAGCCGAGAACAGACCTTGCTCTCATATAACAAGTTTGTATGTGGTGCAGACTGGGCAAAGTGTTATTCCCAACCAGAAAGCCCTTCCTAAAGAATGAGCCTCCATGCCTCCACCAACCAGGGGTCAGTAGAATTTGTTACCTGGTGAAATTCCACAGCTTCCATAAACTTCAGTCAGTAAAATTTATTACCTCAGGAGGTTCCACAGCCTCCACCGACCAGGTTA
This sequence comes from Mycena olivaceomarginata, assembly GCA_029378375.1. NCBI lineage: Eukaryota > Fungi > Basidiomycota > Agaricomycetes > Agaricales > Mycenaceae > Mycena > Mycena olivaceomarginata. The sequence goes on along the minus strand of JARKIC010000278.1, from coordinate 260,213 downwards.
GTAGAATTTGTTACTTTGGGAACTTCCATGGCTTCCACAAACTTCAATCACCAAAATTTGTGACCCCAGGAACTTCCACAGAACAAGAGTCAGTAAAATCTGTTGCCTGATGAAATTCCACACCCTCCACCAACTATAGTGGACATGATTTGTGATCCGGATATTTTTCACTGCCATTGTAGATTTGTTTACCTTTGTGTCACATGAAAGAATGAAATGTTAATTGGGGAGGGGACAACTTCCACCCACTGGAGTCAGTGATATCAACTTTTGATTATTCAGGGTCAATAATTTGTTGTACTCGCCTGTAGTGTACAGCATCCAATAGGTGAGCAAGCTCCAGCAGTGTCCACCTATGGGCATTGACCTGTCCCCAGTTCTAGTGTCTGACACAGGGGGCAAACCTGAGGGCACTTGCCATAATGGCATCATGCAGCATCCAACACACACTTGCATGTGTGATGCGGGTTCTGTAGGCCTCGCCAGGCTGGAGGTAAGCACACACGGACGTCGCGTCCAGCGCAGCTATGTGTGACGGGAGACGCCGACTTGGGCCCTCCCCATGTTGTAACCCTTCATCTAGGGCCCATGTCACCCTTGGATGGGGACTCCGCAGTACCAAGACTGTGGAGCAGTTATACGTGTGCTCAGGCATCCAGCGGGTCCGGGGCGGGGGGTTCCCGCCAAGTAGATTGTTGACTCACACCATGAGGGTTGCATGCAAGGAAAAGATATATTAGGTAAGAGCTGATCTCGGATCAGCTACCCGTTTGATAGTGTGTGCACTGGGTAGTAATATGTATGTGGCCTGTTGGTGAAACCTGAGAAAATTGGTTGTAAGTGCTTGTCAATAGTCAGAAGTTGACGAAACTGCTTAAGCTCTAGGCTCAATTGTATGTCAACAGAATATCAGCCCATCCATCTAAACGGTCTCGCCAATTTATTTGAGCCTTAGTCTGTGGCTGCTCGTGTTCTCAAGTGTCTCCATGGTGCATCCAACTCACATTGACTTTCAAGGTCTGATTTGAGCTGTTCTGATAACCGGGGTCTGATTATCACCCAGTTCCATTGACTGTATATTGTGTCTTTCCGCAGCCAGTATTAACACATTCAATACACTCTTGCAGGGTGAGCTTAATATGCACTGTTCTGTTAATCTGCGAGCTGATTTTAAGCTGATTATCTACCCAATGTTCCCATGTGTCTGTGTCACACTGGCCTTGAAACCAACCAGCCTGCTTTGGTTGAACACTGTTTTGTGAATCGGATCCTTGATTAACACCCCCGGTTGCTCTCTTCGTGGCGTCAATTTGAACAGTGCTTTGTTAATCCAAGGTTCAACGAACCAGTGAGGCTGCATTTGGATAGATAGAGTAATATTGTCATTGGCACTGTGAGGCTGTTTATATGAGCAATGATCAAGCATGATTTTCCGTTGAGACGCAAAGTGATTAAGCAAACTTCATATGGTTACTGAAGTATTGTCCTCAACTCGCACCCGGGTGGTGGTAAGAGACTCTGTTAGTTGCCTATTGAGAATACAGTAAGTATTGTCTATAGGTAATGTAAATAAGTATGAGTCAGAATATAATAGAATATAAAGAATGTACCCTCAGCTCGCACCCAGGTGGTGGTAAGAGACTGAGGGCCGTTGTGACACATCCAACCTTTTATACGGGTTGGATGCGATCAATGTCAAAAGATAAATAAATATATAGAAAGAGAAACCAATCTTGAGTACCAATTTGACTAGCGAGACGCCAATGACCGGAAAAGGAAACCTCACTCCTCAACAAAAAGGGTTGCAAAAAGGCCAACTGTGAATAACCCTAATGCCAACTCAAATATTGACTTCAGTGTATGAGTAAAGAATGGACAAACCAAGAAGAAAAAGGGAAGAAGGTGCAGGATGCACATCGGGTTTGAATCAGTCCATTTGGTCTATCCACTCGAGATCCCTGGTTCGAACTGGGGTCTTGCCGTGATCAGTTCCGCTTCCTCTTTTTCTGTCGTGAGACTATTGAGTTCTCATAATCTCAAAAACTGTTGATGAGCATTGAAGGATGTGAGTAGTTAAAGAAGAGACAAGGACAGGAAGGAGAAGGTAAGGCCAGGAAGCACACAGGTGTGCATCGGGTTCGAGTAGCATGTATGTACTGCTTCATCCCAATATCCTTTGTTCGACTTGAGGTCTTACCATTGTTCCATGGAATGGATTGGATATTTTTCTTGGTTTTTTTTTGACCATTCTGAAGGGCTCGAAATTTGATTCCAGCTTATAAATTGAGTATCCTGTGTTTTTCGTTCTGTTGCCATTCATTTACCTTGAGCTTCAACCCGACTTGGTATTGCTGTGGCCTCGCTGAAGCACCAGATCTGATTTGATGACTCATTCGAGGGCGGGGACGGGTCCGGTGGGAGAAGGCAAGGAGGTGCACAGTGCACGTCGAGTTCAAGTAGAAGAAGTAGGATAATGTTGTTCATCCCAATATCCCCTGTTCGACTCGGGGTCTTGCCATGCAAAGGATCTGCTATCCCTTTTTTCCTCATCGATATCGCCAACTCGCAGGTTGGATGAAATGTGTGAGCAAGAATGAGGAAAGGATTCCAGAAACAAGAAGAAAAGGCAAGGAGGTGCAGGGTGCATGTCGGGTTCAAATATTGCGAGTTTGGTTCAGACTATCCCTCGTTCGACTCGGTGTCTTGCCGTGAGAGAAATGACCCCGTTTTTTTTGGGCCATTCCCGAGGGCTCAAAGTCCAATTGCAGCTCTCAAAACCTCAGCCTGTACATTGGGTTGTCCATTTGGTTGGTTTACCACCGTAATCCAAGTTCAGCTTGAACTGCAATTTAATTTCACATGATGTTGCGGCTGCACTGAAACAAAGGGGAGAGGCAAAGCAGGAAGGAAAAGCCAAGGCAAGGCAAGGAGGCGCATGGTGCGCGTCAGGTTTAAGTAAGAAGCAATGGACACAGCTTGTCCATCCCGATATCCCCCGTTCGACTCGGGGTCTTGTCGTCATCGACATTTGTTTGTTTTTACCCAGTTTGAGTTGGGTCAAAGCTCGGAAGATGTGGGTAATAAATGAACAAGTATGCGGAGGAAAAGGCAAGGAGGCGTACGGTGCGCGTCGAGTTCAAGTATAAAACTTCGTGCACGACTTATTCATCCCGATATCCCCCGTTCAACTCGGGGTCTTGCCGTTACAAATATATGAACTTTTGCCCTTTTTGATTTTTGTCGATGGTCGAGTGCGTCTTGAAAGTAGCTAGCATTGTACTGCTTTCAAAGTTGTCTTGCCAAGAACAGAGAAAATGCGATAGCTGATGCAGCTGTGGCGGTGCCCCGCAGTATGCGCAGATGCGCAGCTATTTACGTGTATTTACGTCTGAACCAACGTTGTCCTCCACACGTCGCTGCCCATCCGCATTCTTCCTCTTGTTCCACCACCACCACCACCGCTAGTGTATACCAAATGTCGGACCTCTGCCCCATCTATGCCCCCTTCTTCAGCGCAATGGTCAGTTGCCCCTTTTGCCCTCTTTTTCCCACTTTTTGACGAGAAATGGATGCAAATAGGGCTGCACGAGCGCTATTGCATTTACTTGTGAGTGTCTCTCCTCTGGGCGGGGCACGGGAATACACTGCCCACCAGCCCCTTTTACTCGGCAGAAAGAAGACCAAGACTGACCGACGATGCTTGGATCTGGTTTTTGCGTTTTGGTCCGGTCTGGCGTTTGTCTCGGACATGGGCGGGCGTTTCTTTGCCTTGTTCTGCGGGACGAGACGAGACGAATGTCGCTTGCGTTACTTCGGCGCTTTATGTGGGCTTGGGGTTTGTTAGGACGAGACGACTGGGGCGGAGCTGCCAGAATCGAGTGGGAGAGGTGTTGTGCTCGTTTCCACCTCCTTCGCCGATTCCAATCCATCCTTATTCTCGCGTTGGGAGGGCGGGGACTTCCCGTGATTCAGCCCCGCCTCACTGCCCCGTTGCCTGTGTGCAGGACTATGTGTACGGCACAGCTGGCGGGGTGTTTTCCCATGAGCGTGAGGCGTGTCTCGTCCCTCCATTCATTTTATATATTGGACAGCTGCATCTGCACCTGCATACGAGGCTCTCTGGCCTCTGGGTCCATTCTACTTTTTTTCCGACACTCGGACCCGACCCGACGGGGCAGGCAGTTGCTCAGAGGGCAATGCTGCGAGAATCGGCGTGATGTTCGTTCTGCATGGAGTAGTTGTTACGTTTGGTGCTGTCCTGACATGGGGAGGGTGTCTGTCGGAAGGGCCGATTCCACAAACTCCCAATCCGCGAATTCGCCTGCCGTTTTTTTCCCTTTCCCTTTGCTGTATGTATCTCTTCCGTCCTTCCGTCCACCTTCTCCCTCTTCCTTCGATGCTGATCAACCCCCCAACCTAATGAATGCCCACCTCGCATACATGTCCAAACGTGCCTACGTCTTCAACGACTACATGTGGGCTGGCGAGCACTACATGTGGCCCCTCCACCAGCAGCCCCCCGGCGACCTGCGCACGCCCTTCAACGCCATCCTCTCCGGCCCCTCTGACCCCGCGCCCCTCTCCATCTCAGAGCGCAGGTTCGACGTTGTGTGCTCGCCCGAGGAGAGCCGCCTCATCGTTTCCGCGGACATCAAGCCCCCGCTCGCAGACCTCCCTGGCACGGAGGTCTTCGCCACGTGGGAGATGCTCCTGGGCGACGTGCTGGAGCGCTGTATTGAGATCGTGAGCGCACGGTATGAGGTGGACAAGATGCCGCAGGTGTTTGACCTCTGGATCTGGGGCAACTCCCGCGTCCTGTTGCTGTCGCCGTCGTTCTCGCAGTCCACCACCTCGAAGCTCCTCACTGCATCCCCGATCGTGTGCGCCGCCGTCAAGAGGAACACGTACCTGTTCAACCCGCGCAGGCCACGGCTGTCCACGGCGCTGCGCAACTGGGCGCAGCGCACGCTCGCGATTCACCTGACGCGGGGCGACTTCATCCAGCACTGCCGCAACCTCGCAGAGTGGGGGAGCAGCTTTTACAGCTGGGCGCAGCTCCCGCAGGTGATGGACCAGTTTACACCCCTGCCCGGGGACGACCCAAAGCGGGTGGAGACGATGATGGGCCATTGTTTACCGGATAATGCGCAGATCATCAAGAAGCTGCACGATGTGCGGGAGGATTATATCAACGACTCCACGAGCTCGGGCAGGGTGACGTACTGTACCTGCTGACGAACGAGCAGGGGCTGTGGCACGACGAGCTCAGAGTCTCTATGAAGGGCGCGGGGTGGAACACGATTGTGACGAGCGGGATTTGCTGCTGGATGTGGAGCAGGAGGAGGTGGGGATGGCGGTGGATATGGAGCTGGCGTGGCAGGCGGCGGTGTTTATAGGGAATGGGGTGAGTTTTTCTTTCTTGGGGGTTTTTTTTTTTGTGTTGCTAACTGCTCTTGTTTTGTGTGGTTTTTAGTGGTCCTCGTTCACGAGCAACATCATCCACCAGCGGTCCACCAGCGGCTCGTCGACGGGCGGGAGCCGCTCAGTATTCACTTGACTTAAGAGTGCGTAGTGCGCTGACAGACCTGGTATTGGGGCACCCGGGCATTTATTCATATTTGCTCGAGTTGCAACATACTATAATGTACTTCATTACATTACGATGTCATCTCACAAGGGCTATTGCTGGCCTGAGCAGTTAGCTAAAAGGGATATAATGTGTCACGAACCATTAGAAAGGCGCTGGACGACAATCCTGGTAAAGGGTTGAAGTGGGAAGTCGCTAATGGAGCAATCACGGAAAGTGCCTTACCATCCTGGAAACGGATTGGGGCTACTGCACATCCCTGACTAAGGGCGTATTACGAGGGAACATCCTCTGAATCAGAGGGATCATTGTTGGGCACCATCTGACGTCTCCAGAACTGCCAAGAGAGGACTAGACTTGGTCGATCTACCAGTTGACTAAGGAACCGTACTCGGGTACTAGGAAGCGGCAGCTATCACGGTTTTCAGACAAATCACTTAAGCGGTTCAAAGCAGAACCATTTGAGTGTATGGTTACCAAGGAGGGTAACGGAGTGCTGATGAGGAGGTCGGCTAAAAGTTGACATATCAACAATATCCCATCACGATCGTTCTAAGCGATGTAGATCTTGACTCATCGTTAAGCTCGGCTCGTTGATGTTCCTTATAAATCTCTCTCAATTTTACTCATCGCTTGATATCTGACAGGAGTTCATCGGCTAGCTGCCATACCACTAGTCATATACCCTGAACCCTATTGCTCGTTTGTATCAGTCTCGTTTATATTTAGAATCCTGTAACGTATTTAAGTGGATGGTTATGGGAGGAACAGTAGTGAATCTCACCCCACCTGTTGGACGCGAAGTTACTAGACTTCACGCTTAACCGGTAGAGTAGTCATTCATTCGGAGGACACCCAGAAGCTATACCAAGTTTCGTTTGTTTTCCCTGTTTGAATATTATCTGTGTTGGATTTGGATCTTTATAAACGACGCGTGGACATATTGGATTAACGGAACGGACGTGTGGAATATAAGGAAACGGATCAGACTTGACAATTGGTTGTAAATCTCGCAAGGATTAGCAATCGCGGATACTATTTGGAATCGGAATTCATAAGAATCACTTGCTTTACGCATCAGAGTATTATCTCCAAACCTAGACCCACATTATACAAAACCGTTGAACATAAAATCTCGTCTGTCTATCGCGATTGCGCCTAGAACGGATCCGAGCAAGTTTTATCTATACGACTTGTAGACCTGTAAAGTCTTGCTTCTCAAAGAGAACTAAAGTTCAAATTGCCACAATCTATACTGGATTGGAACCCCGAACTTGCACGAGGACTATAGTGTTTGAGTTGTTGTAGTTGCATTATCGAACCGCGTATTCATTTACAAGGTTTGTGTTGTGGTTATTTCACCGCCAGCCCCATAGTCAGCGTTTCAGCGCTGCATTCATTCATACACGGCACGAGACACGAGACACGATGTGCAATACGCGAGACACGAGACACGAGACCTATGATGACTAGAGGAGCATCGAGGAGAGTAGACTGGCCGCTACAGTCGTAAAAGTAGCCTCGGCGGCAGGGCTGTCGGGATGCGGAGACGGATGTGTGTAGGAGGGGAAGCACGCCGAGTGGGTACGGATACCCATTTTTATTTAGAGTACATATTGGTACATTGAGCCGTACATAGTGGGTATTAATTGGGTGCATTGCATTGTATGTAGCCCTATGTTGCCTTGATTTAACTTCAATGAGATGTTTTTGAGTCTGATAGCTTATGAAGAGCGCGAGGACGCCGAGGGAGATGCAGAGGACCTGTCGGTGGCGGGTGGATGGGGTCCATGCCTGCTTGGTGGGCGGGTACCAAAAATGGTTCAATAATTCAACCACGTCCGAAAAGAGCTCGAGATACTTTGTCTGATCGTCCCGCGAATGTGTAGTGGAAAGAGCAGAGCTGACCGAAGGGATACTGTCAAGTCACGAAGTACACTGCACCGATCTACAGCACCATGGAGCACAGTTAGCTCGTCACTAGTTGCTAGGTGGAGGCGTAATTAAAGCACATCTGTGAGGCCAACATGTATTAGTAGCTACATCCGGCACATTCCGAAAAGGACCCCGACTATCGGTTTTTTCCTGAGTCTTTAAATTATCCTAAGAATTGAGCTTTAGATAGCTTTTCTAGGTCACTGTTATCCAATTCAACTGATATCCAGCTCTCATTCCGGGTGGTATAGCTATTTTTTTGCTGCTCGTACCGAGACGCATTTTCAATAGCTCGGCAGGGAATCTGTTTCAATGTGGTTGAGGTCGTCAACATGGTTGTGATCTTTGTTTTCGAATTCGGCTTTGTTCGGCCGGATCTTTCTTGTCGTAAACCACCATCTCGGAAACGATTGTTTCAACGGGCGGAAGTAAGGCTGGTCGAAAGTATCTCAGTATAGTTCAGGATTACAGTGGCCAAGACTCACAGCTATCCACGACTCTAATCACCCGACTTGCCAGACGCACGTCACCATCGTTAATAGATGTCAGCCGTGCGCACGCAGGCCTGATGTGCCGGTCTCCAAAATTGGTCTCAGAGCACCCGAATATCCCTTGGCAAATCTATGTTAGGCTCAGAAGCTCTGCTGTTGCTCTGCTGCCTTCCATGGGGCTGCGCAGTGTGACGGTACATACTTACACCATGGACACGGCCAGCGCTACTATTTCTTGATAGTGTAATATAGAACTTATACCCGTAGTAGACTACCGGCCTATTATTCCGAGATCACATATTACATAATCGATTACTCTTTTACTTGCTTCCTCTATGTGGACGATAGAAGACTAGGTGCTCAGCACCCCCGGACCCGCTGGATAGCTGAGCACCTGTATAAACTGCTCTCGCAGCACCTCGAGATACGACATCAATGGAGCTCCGGCCTCGGGTGACAAGGCCGTTAGCTGAAGCGTTACAACAGCGGGGAGGGCCTGAGTCGGCGCCTCCTGTCGATCTAGGTGCACCGGACTCGATGTCCGTGTGCGCTTATCTCCAGCCTGGCGAGGCCTAAAAGACCCGCATCACACGCAGTCCTGTGTAATATCACGATGTGCTAAGGCTCTTCTTGAGCTGTCTTAAAGAGCGCCCCACTGGATCCCACTGACCAGCCACACACCCCGAATGCTATCACTCCTGACACTCTGGCTGCTTCACCTTCTCACTCTAAACTGCCCAGTGTCAGGCCATCTCCTCTCTCGCAAGGGGCCTGTTCCATGCGATCCGGACGTCGACAGCAGGTCGCTTTCCAACATCCTCAGCAGCTGCTTAGCCACTGTATTTGCATGTACATGGGTCTCGGCACATCCGAGCGTCCCTGGGCCCGGTCAGGGCAAACTGGCTCTCGCCGGGCGCAGGCTTGGCCTCGTGCTGGTGGCCATCATTGCGCCCCGAATTAATGGCGGGGTTTGCAGCCAGACAGTTTCTCGATGCTCGCTGGTTCTCAAAGAGTAAGCAGGTGGTTTTCCTCTCAAGTCGCTAGATTCTCACTTCATACAGAATACAACGTGTCTGTAACACACGGCTTTTTCTTTGCTATGGGCGGATTTGTGTCAACAAGCGGCCACCATCCCATAGCAACTAAAAAACAATTGCGTCTCCACCCCGAATACCTTGCAGCTATACAGAGTATCCGAGAGGAGGATATAGAGGACAAGAGCAAAGGAGACTTGTTGTTGAAGGGCTTGGTACTTCTTCAGGGACTGTGGTTCACTGCACAGTGCTTGGCCCGCTTTCTACAGCACCTTCCGCTGACTAAACTCGAAGTGGCAACACTGGCATTTCAGTTTGTCAATGTCATCATCTGGTTCCTTTGGTTGAAAAAACCCCTCGACGTGCAACAGCCCATTCTCCTTAGGCCCGCCAATGAATTAGCTTCTTCGGCGAACCCAAGTCATCGACCCTCCCAGAACCGTTCGCTGATGCGCACGGTTGGTGCCACTTCCGACGCCTTACTTGCGGGGTATTACAGCGATCTTGACTTCACCACATCCACTTCAGTTCCCTCATACTGGTCCACGCACAGATTCCCCGCCAAAGGTCTTGGCAAGGACAACACCCGCTTTGCCTCCAGTTTCATCTTCATTGAGCTCCTGGTTGGGACCCTTTTCGGCCTCATCCACTGTGCAGCCTGGAACGCACACTTCCCCTCCACAGCCGAACTGCTGATTTGGCGGTCCTGTTCACTGGTGATTGCTGCGACACCTTCCACCATCACATTGATGTTTGGATTTTTACCTCTCAGCTGGAAGATGGGATGGAATTTGGATGTAAAGATCTTCATGTGGTGGTCAGTGGCAGACACTTTTGGTTATATTTTCGGCTGTGTCTTTTGGGCCGCCCTTGTTGCCTACATCTTTGCGCGCCTTCTTCTCATTGTGCTTTCCTTCACAACGTTGCGCACTCTTCCATCCGGTGCCTTTGTGGATGTGAACTGGAGCACATATATCCCGCACCTCTAGATCTGGTTACTTGCGAAGTTTGTAGGCTGTAGGATAGGGACATAGCTATCAAAGTCGTGTACTAGACAGATTGAACCAATTTCACTGGACCTAAAGTCAATTGTGCATTGATCGGTTCGGGTCGCATTCACTGAGGGATTTGAATCACCATCCAGTGCCGGTGACCCGATAGAACGAGCTTGCCGAAACCATAGGTTCCCAGCTTGACGCAAAAGTTCGAACAAATGCGCCAATTGTGAATCCACACTGAACCTCCGAGGATGTTGTGCAACATACAGTGTGTTCAACTGCAAGGTGACACTTGCCGAACAGAAAATTTCCAAGAAAAAAGATGTACCCTCTTTCAATCCACTCTGGCGCTTCCAGAGATTTTTTCGGGTCGCATTCACTGAGGGATTTGAATCACCATCCAGCGCCGGTGACCCGACAGAACGAGCTTGCCGAAACCATAGGTTCCCAGATGGCAGATCAAAAATGGTTCAACAATTCAACCACGTCCGAAAAGAGCTCGAGATACTGCCTGTCAAGTCGCAAAGTACACTTCACCGATCTACGGCCCCATGGAGCGGGGTTAGCTCATTGCTAGTTGCTGGGTAGGGTAGATGCGTAGTTAAAGTACATCTGCGAGGCCGCATGTATCAGTACACTTGGCATGTTTCGAAAGGGACCCCGTCAGTCTAAATATGTTTTATCCTGAGTCTTATCCTAAGAATTGAGCTTGAGATAGCTTTTTTCTAGGTCGCCGTTCTCCAATTCAACCAATATCTAGCTCCTCATTCCGGGTGGTATGGCTCTTTTTTGCTGCTCATACCGAGGCGCATTTTCAATAGCTCGGCAGCGCGCAATAATTTGTTTCAACGTGGTTGGCGATCTTTGTTCTCGGCTTTGTTCGGCCGGATCTTTCTTGTCGTAAACCGTCATCTCAGGATCATGCTCGGAAACGATTGTCTCAACGGGCGGAAGCAAGGGTGGTCGAGAGTATCTCAGTATAGTTCAGGATTACAGTGGTCAAGGCTCACAACCATCCACCACTTTTATCACCCATCTTTGCGACTTCAATGCCAGACACACATCACCATCGTTAATAGGCGCGCACGCTGGCCTGATGTGCCGGTCTCCAAAATTGGACTCAGGGCACCCGAATGTTCCATGGCGAATCTATGTTAGGCTCAGAAGCTCTGCTGCTGCTGTTAGCCTTCCATGGAGGGCTGCGCAGTCCTGTGTAATATCACGATGTGCTGAGGCTCTTCTCAGGCTTGGGCTGTCTTAAAGAGCGCCCCACTGGATCCCACTGACCAGCCACACACCCCGAATGCTATCACTCCTGACACTCTGGCTGCTTCAGCTTCTCGCTCTAAACTGCCCAGTGTCAGGCCAATTCCTCCTCTCTCGCGAAGCGCCAGTTCCCTGCGATCCGGATAGCAACACCCGGACACTTTTCGGCATCGTCAGCGGCTGCTTAGCCACCGTATCTGCGTGTACCTGGGTCTCGGTGCATCCGAACGTCCCTGGGCCTGAAACTGGCTCTCGCCGGCAGGCTTGGCCTCATGCTGGTGGCCGTTATTACACCCGAATTAATGGCGGGGTTTGCAGCCAGACAGTTTCTCGATGCTCGCTGGTTCTCAAAGAGTAAGCAGGCGATATTCCTCTCGAGTCGCTAGATTTTCACTTCATACAGAATACAATGGGTCCGTAACGCACGGCTTCTGTTTCGCCATGGGTGGATTCGTGTCGGCAGATGGCCAGCATCCAATAGTAACTGAAGAACAATTGCGACTCCGCCCCAAATACCTTGCGGCTATCCAGAGCATCAGAGTGGAGGACATAGAAGACAAGAGCAAAGGAGACTCGTTGTCTAAGGGCTTGGCTGTTCAAGTGGCTCGACTTCAACTTCAACTTCAACTTCAACTTGATTTGACTTGATGTTGCCTCACTGAATAGATATCATAGTCAACTCATTCAAAGACAACAACAAAACAAAAAGGAGAAGGCAAGGAAGCGCAGGGTGCGCGTCGAGTTGCAAATAAGCTTCAAATATGACTGCAGCCTGATATCCCTCATTCGACTCGAAGTCTTGCGATGCAAAGGATCTGCCATCTCTTTTTTCCCATTTATTGTCGATGCCAGGTCGAACGTTGAAGTATGTGAGTAAGGAAAGGACGAAACAAGAAGTAAAAGGCAAGGAAGTGCAGGGTGCGCATCGGGTTCAAATGTGTTGCAACCAGAGCACCTCATCCTGATATCCCTCGTTCGACTCAGGGTCTAGCCGTGGGGGAATTGATCGAATTCTTTTTCCTGAGGGCTTGAAATCCGATGGTAACTCTCAAGATCTCAGCCTGTGCACCGGGTTTATTGTATTGTTCGTCGATGGTGGAGGCGTTGTTGGTTTGCAAACTTATTTATTCAACTTCAACTTCAACCCGACTTGATGTTGCGGCGGCTGCACTAAAACACCTTATTCGACTCATTCAAGAACAAGGATACAAAAACGAAGAAAAAGGCAAGGAAGCGCACGGTGCGCATCGGACCACAATAGGGTGATACAATGCGTTAGCGCTTCATCCCGATAATCCCCCGTTCGACTCGGGGTCTTGCCATACAGTCAATTATACTCGATTTTTTCGCCCCGTCCTCTAGTCCTAAATTAAGTATGAGACGGGTAAGAAAAGGCGAGGAGGCGCAGGGCGCGCGTGTTGAGTTTCTCCGCGTATAGCAACCAACAAACCTTATTAGTCACCTTCAACATAATTCGACTTCGACTTGACCTGATTTGACGTGATTTGATGTTGCGGCAGCATCATCCAGACAACTTGAAGGATGAAGAAACCGGTAAGAAAAGGTAAGCAAGGCAAGGAGGTGCACGGTGCACGTCGGGATTGAGTACTATGTGGCAGAAGTTCAACCCGAAATCCCTCATTCGACTCGGGGTCTTGGCGTTAGCATCGAATTCGCATGTTTTTACCCAGTTCGAGTCTTCAAGCTTGAAGTATGCGGGGAACGAATGGACACGTATATGTAGAGAGGAAAAGGCAAGGAGGCGCACGGTGCACGTCGAGTTTAAGTAATAAACCACAACTTGTTCATCCCGCTATCCCTCGTTCGACTCGGGGTCCTGCCGTTGCTTGGAAGCATTGTATTTTTTTCTTGGTTTTCTTTTTAAGTCCTGCGTCACAGGCGGGCTTTTGAACTCAACCGCGCCCCATCCTGCACAACGTAGCGCCTTTGAACTGCGCAAAAGTGGAACACAGATTGAGGAAGTCCGATCCAGTGAGCGGGCATCGGTTCACGACCGATAAGTAGTCCGACGCTTACTCCAACTCTGCGTATCCAGTCCTCCTTGTCTCAATCGGAGAAAGGACGCCCGACACGACAATTTTCAAGGTATCGATACATGCCCATTTATCAAACTACAAAGTACAAAAAATGTAGCCGATCCAAAAGAGAACGGGGAAAACGAAGAATCGGGATGCATAAGTAATGCGAGTCCGAATGGGCACTTGTGCGCTACATTCACGCAGTACCCCTCTCCGTGCTCGCAGCGCGCGCCGGAGATTCGAACTGCACCGGCCGCGGTGCGATATGGAATCCCGGGGCAGCGTACGTTCCGTTCCCCGCCCGGGTTCGTCGCACCGAGACTTGTCGCGGTGCCCCATCCGCGCTTGTCTGAGATCCCTAGCGCGGAATGCGGGTACCGGTGGAAGCGCGGGATGCACACTGCCCTCCGTGTGGTCCGTGCGCTCCCAGCCCGCGGCAGATGTAGCAGGCGCTGACGATGGGAAGCTGGCGCGCGGCGTCCTACGCATTGGCGGCGGTGCGGCAGAGTCGTCAGCGAGCGGGGCGGTATGGCACGGAGGATGGACATGGGAGGCGGGGAGGGTATGGTGCGATGGGGAGACAGCTGCAGCGTGTGCTGCGCATCGCGGGGGATGGTCCCCGTCGTGTTCGCGTTGCGTAGCAGGCAGAGGTTTGTAGCGGCGACCGGCGTGGGCGCAGAGGAAGCCGGCGCCGGGCGCGGGGAGGCGATGAAGGCGGCATGGACGACGGGAACGCCCGTTGCACTTGCTGCGCGCTCCGGCGATGCTGCGCGTCGTACTTCTGATGCCGGACAGGCGCTGGGTTTGAGCGGAGGATAGTGAGGCGTTGGACATGGTGGCGGCGCGCGGGGAGGTGATAACCGCGGCGCGGGCGATGGGGAGCGGCTGCCGCAGGTGCTGCGTACTCAGGGCGGGTGGTGCGTGCCGCGTTGATGATGCACCCGGCGTGCGTGGATCGGTATTTGTTGGAGACGCACTTGGCGCGCGAGGACGCGATAAAAGCGGCGCCGGCGATGGGGAACGACAATTGCGCGCACTGCGCACGTAGGAGGTGGTGAAGATGGTACCAGGGAGTACAGCAGGCGCAGGCGCCGGGCGGTGACGGCAGTACACTGCTGAAGAGCCACGGTGTGCGGGAAGGCGACGAGGCGACGTGGGTTGCGAGGAACGCCAGCATCGCGTGCAGCGGGTGGCGCGGGTCGGTCTTGGGTTCACACCGGCGTGGTGTCGACCGTGAGGGCGTAGCAGAAAACGGTAGAGCGCGTCTGTGGCGAGGTCCAAGTCGTGGGGCGGATCGCGCGCGCTGTCGTGGTGCTGTATATGGTCCCCCCGTGCAGCGAGCGGCACTCCTGGTCGCTAGGCACGTCGTATGCTACGCTCCAGCGAGGCGGGCGTCGACAGCGTGGAGAAGGCGTCGGGGCCGTCCGAAGAGGCCCCGACTCTGCACGAAATTAGCGGGAGAAGATTACCTGTGCTAACGTGACGCACCTCAAATACACCCCTCCAACCGCCTTCTCAGCAGTGCAGGACGGGGGCCTGCTTCCAGGCAAATGAGAGGAAAGGAGTGGGATTGGGAAAGCCGCTTTCGAGGCATAGATTGAGAAGGCGGTAGCGTCAGGGGAGTCGGAACTATCGGGCGGACTTCGTCGGGAATATCGGATTTGCTCCGCAGGGAGCACGTACGGCGTGCAGGACGAGAGCGTCTGGGACATCGGGAAGCGTCGGGTGGGTGGTCCAGGCTACGCCGTACGGAGCGAGAGAAAGCGCGACGTCAGGAATAATCGCTGATGTCGTTTGCGCGGGAACGGAGCAACCAAGTAATTTACTTAGGCACTTTGCGGGGTATAATATCTTTGCGGTGGAAAGATGGTATGAGGGAGATTGGCCGGGGCGAAGATTGCATGGGAATGGATACCCCGAGCCCTGGTTTACGCCATTACTCTCTTTATTATGAAATTACGCATGTCCGTCCCCGCCCATCGATTAACCGGCGCTTATCGATTGCGCGCTAATTCGGGCGCTCATCAAGTGGTGGGCCGCGAGGCGACCCACCGCGCTCTTGTAACATTCGAAAACCAGGGTTATATTCAGAGTTCATGAGTGTGATGATGGCTTGAATTCGGGGCAAAATATACTATATTTATCCCATCTGTGTGTTCTAGCCGTTAATATTCACAAATGAAAAAATTGAGCCATTTTCCCGAAGTTTGGCGCACTATAATTAGGAAACATTGCATGCGGCCGCATGCTGGCTGTGTCTGTCAGTGAGCTGTCACTCTGCCTTTGTTCTTTCACCTCCAGGTCTACCGCACTCATATACAAGATCCACCTCTACTCAGAGTCTACCAATTGACACTGGCCCTATAATGTCTCACCAGGCCAGCGAATTCCACACAGTTAATCAGAACATCCATGGTGTGTTCCAAAATTGATAAGCCAGCGCTATCACTTATCTTTCCCAGGCGGTGTAGGGGGACAAGGTGGGGATGGTGGCATCCAAGGTGGGGGTGGGGGTCTTGGGGAGGGTCCCAGGATGGCTTATGACATCAAGGCTGGATACTTCACCGTAAATAATCAGTAGGTTGATTCATCCTCTCCCAAATACTGTTTCTCAATAACAGCAGCGGCACTGCACAAATGAATTGTAAGTGTTAGACCCCACAGGTCAGAGGATTGACAGAAAAGCTGATAGTGTCAACATCACAGTCCAAGGGAGAAGTAACACCAGAGAAATTCTAGCAAGTCTCAAATGTGTGGCAGCCCGCTATAATGCTGCCAACACACCCGAGAAAATGCATGGATGGTACACGAGTCGACATCATCAGGGACATTGTTGAACACTTGACCAGCACTCCTGATTCAATCCGCCTGGTCATGCTCAGTGGGGTTGCAGGATCAGGGAAATCCACAATTGCAAAGTCAGTTGCAACCATTTTGGCCGAGGAGAAAGGGGCTCTTGCAGCATCTTTTTTCTTTTCCCGTGACTACACAGACCGCAAGGAGATAAACCACCTTGCTACAACACTCACCATGCAGCTCGCAGATTATAGTCCTATCTTTCAGGCTCATCTCATTGAGTTATTAGAGAAAGATTGTACTCGCATTTGCGAGGCAGAACCACGCCTGCAGTTCCAGAAGCTGGTTGTAGAAATTCTTGGGAAGCTACCTGCCCCTTCAACTCCATGGGTGATCTGTCTTGATGCTCTGGATGAATGTGGAAAAGACCGTGGCCAGATTTTCTTGCGGTGGCTATCTGATAGCATTGGTCAGATCCCAGCCCATATCCGATTCTTTCTCACTGGACGCCCTGATGTTCCTTCTTATCTGAAATTTGATAAACTTCTTTCTCTGATGCATAGGGTTGACCTTGATGAAATTGAACCCATTATGGTTGAACGTGACATCCACCTCTATGTTGAGCAATCACTTGATGGGGCAAATTGGATTACACATCATCCCTGGAAAATTCAGAGCCAGCAGGCAGAAGAAATAACAACCCGAGCAAATGGACTCTTTGTTTTTGCAGCTACAGCTGTTCGTTATGTTCTTGCAGGACTGCCACATATATCCCCCCCAGGAATCTATTGATGACCTGCTAGATGGTGAAGCTCTTACTGACCTGCATGATCTATACCTCCGGATTATCGAGTACGCCATCCCAATAGCTATCCCAGGGAAACAGCGTGCTCAAGGTTACCACAAACGTGCTGTAAAGATTCTGAGTACAATTTTGCTGCTTCTGGAACCTTTGGATTCCCAGAGTCTGGCAGACTTGCTTGAATTGGATAAAAACAGTTCTTCTGGAGACGCTGCTTCCTCTGAGTGCTGTAATCCATGTGTCCGATACTCCAGGGGCAGTAATCAGAATAATACATCTCTCATTTAGGGAGTTTATGATGTCTTATATTCAAGAGACCCGGCCTGAAATTCTCTGTGGCACAGACAATCAACAGCGAGCCCTGGTGTCAGCTCTTATGAAGGTGCTGGACAGGGAACTGAGATTCAATATCTGTGATCTACCAACCTCATACTTGCGAAACATTGATATCCCAGATCTCCGGTGGGCGACTTGACAACTACATCCCATTGAATCTCCGATATGCTGCTCAATTTTGGGTGGATCATCTGGTGGAGATAGCGTATGACTCATGGCGTGGCCTAAGAGTGCAGAACTTGCTGTTCAAAAAGTTTCTGTTTTGGCTGGAGTTGTTGAGTTTACTTGGGATTGTGGACTATGGACAGCAGGCTCTAGCTAAATTGATAGTATGGGCAAATGAGGTATGTCTAGGAATGATCGTATGAGATATTATATGGACTGAAGATCATTAGAGCACATCCCTCATCCAATTTGTAACAGATACCCAAAGATTTATTTTCTTCTTCTGGGATGCAATCAATCAAAGTGCTCCCCACATTTATCTATCAGCACTGGCCTTGGCACCAGAGCAGTCTGAAATCTTCAAAAAGATTCTCAGATGAATTCCCACAATTGTTATCAATTACAAAAGGAAGAATGAAACAGTGGCTAACCATAATTGCTGTACTGGAGGGGCATACCAGTGCTATCACCTCAGTTACCTTCTCACCTGATGGCAAGAGAATTGTGTCTGGCTCATATGACAACACTGTGCGCATTTGGGATGCAGAGACTGGAGCGGCACTCAGGGAGCCACTGGAGGGGCACACTGATGGGGTCGCCTCAGTTGCTTTCTCACCTGATGGCAAGAGAATTGTGTCTGGCTCTTGGGATAAAACTGTGCGCATTTGGGATGCAGAGACTGGAGCTGCACTCAGAGAGCCACTGGAGGGGCACACCAATTTGGTCAGATCAGTTGCCTTCTCACCTGATGGCAAGAGAATTGTGTCTGGCTCTGATGACAACACTGTGCGCATTTGGGATGCAGAGACTGGAGCTGCACTCAGAGAGCCACTGGAGGGGCACACCAATTTGGTCTTCTCAGTTGCCTTCTCGCCAGATGGCAAGAGAATTGTGTTCTGGCTCCAATGACAACACTGTGCGCATTTGGATGCAGAGACTGGAGCTGCACTCAGAGAGCCACTGGAGGGACACACCGGTCCGGTCACCCTCAGTTGCCTTCTCACCTGATGGCAAGAGAATTGTGTCTGGCTCCTGGGACAACACTGTGCGCATTTGGGATGCAGAGACAGGAGCTGCACTCAGAGAGCCACTGGAGGGGCACACCGGTCTGGTCAGCTCAGTTGCCTTCTCACCTGATTGCAAGAGAATTGTGTCTGGCTCCAATGACAACACTGTGCGCATTTGGGATGCAGAGACTGGAGCTGCACTCAGGAAGCCACTGGAGGGGCACACCAATAGGGTCTCCTCAGTTGCCTTCTCACCTGATGGCAAGAGAATTGTGTCTGGCTCCTGGGACAACACTGTGCGCATTTGGGATGCAGAGACTGGAGCTGCACTCAGGGAGCCACTGGAGGGGCACACCGATCTGGTCAGCTCAGTTGCCTTCTCACCTGATGGCAAGAGAATTGTGTCTGGCTCCTATGACAACACTGTGCGCATTTGGGATGCAGAGACTGGAGCTGCACTCAGGGAGCCACTGGAGGGGCACACCAATTCAGTCATCTCAGTTGCCTTCTCACCTGATGGCAAGAGAATTGTATCTGGCTCCCGGGACAACACTGTTCACATTTGGGATGCAGAGACTGGAGCTGCACTCAGGGAGCCACTGGAGGGGCACACCAATTGGGTCATGTCAGTTGCCTTCTCACCTGATGGCAAGAGAATTGTGTCTGGGTCCTATGACAACACTGTGCGCATTTGGGATGCAGAGACTGGAGCTGCACTCAGGGAGCCACTGGAGGGGCACACCAATTGGGTCAGCTTCAGTTGCCTTCTCACCTGATGGCAAGAGAATTGTGTCTGGCTCCCGGGACAACACTGTTCACATTTGGGATGCAGAGACTGGAGCTGCACTCAGGGAGCCACTGGAGGGGGCACACCAATTGTGTCAGCTCAGTTGCCTTCTCACCTGATGGCAAGAGAATTGTGTCTGGCTCCTATGACAACACTGTGCGCATTTGGGATGCAGAGACTGGAGCTGCACTCAGGGAGCCACTGGAGGGTCACACCAATTCAGTCACCTCAGTTTGCCTTCTCACCTGATGGCAAGAGAATTGTGTCTGGCTCCTGGGACAACACTGTGCGCATTTGGGATGCAGAAACTGGAGCTGCACTCAGGGAGCCACTGGAGGGGCACACCGATCTGGTCACCTCAGTTGCCTTCTCACCTGATGGCAAGAGAATTGTGTCTGGCTCCTATGACAACACTGTGCGCATTTGGGATGCAGAGACTGGAGCTGCACTCAGGGAGTCACTGGAGGGGCACACTAGTCCAGTCACCTCAGTTGCCTTCTCACCTGATGGCAAAGAGAATTGTGTCTGGCTCTGGGGACAACACTGTGCGCATTTGGGATGCAGAGACTGGAGCTGCACTCCGGGAGCCACTGGAGGGGCACACCCATTGTGTCAGCTCAGTTGCCTTCTCACCTGATGACAAGAGAATTGTGTCTGGCTCTGGTGACAACACTGTGCACATTTGGGATGCAGAAACTGGAGCTGCACTCAGGGAGCCACTGGAGGGGCACACCGATCTGGTCACCTCAGTTGCCTTCTCACCTGATGGCAAGAGAATTGTGTCTGGCTCTGGGGACAACACTGTGCGCATTTGGGATGCAGAGACTGGAGCTGCACTCAGGGAGCCACTGGAGGGGCACACCGATCCAGTCACCTCAGTTGCCTTCTCACCTGATGGCAAGAGAATTGTGTCTGGCTCCCATGACAACACTGTGCGCATTTTGGATGCAGAGACTGGAGCTGCACTCAGAGAGCCACTGGAGGGGCACACAAATTTGGTTACCTCAATTGTGTTCTCATTACCTCAATTGCATTCTCGGAGTTTACTCAATGTAGGTTCCTCTTCTACTATGCATACTTTTAGTCCAGACTCATTCTCTATACCAGTCCCTTCACCTCAAGTCCCCTTATGCACCTCTGCACTGGCAAATACACAATGGTTGGGTCTCTTATCTCCCCTCAGAACTCCTTTTTTGGATCCCAATGCCCCTTAGGGTTGGACTGTGGTCTCCACACAACACACTTGTTATAGGCCGAGAACAGACCTTGCTCTCATATGACAAGTTTGTATGTGGTGCAGACTGGGCAAACTGTTATTCCCCACCAGAAAGCCCTTTGTAAGGTCTCTCCTATATGAACATAACATATATTTTTTCTGATCGACTTACTCTAATAAATCTTCGGCTCATACGCGAATGTGTAGTAATCCACATGTAGTCAGTTGATAGCATAGGAATAAATTATCTACACTTTACCTATCAACTGCAACGTGGCCACCCTATTCTTGACTCTGAGAGAGTGCAAGGACTAGGGATCGGCGACACCATAATCTATGCTACATCCACCCACTCAACTCACTTAACACCTACTCACCCACTCTATGAGAGGAGGAACTCACCTGAAAGGATTAAGTTTCATCTCTGTTCAAATATTGTCAGAGACAAGAACTCGACCGCGTGCTCAGAATTGTAAGGCTCGAGGAGCGCTTACGACCGGGAAAACATTGTACGATTGCCTGGCGGGGATCGAGTGTTACTGAGTGGTGGACTAGTGTCTATACTCTTCAAGAGACTACCAAGAGCTGGAATATTCCTTGCTCCCGTGTGGTAGCCTCCTTAGAACTCCGGATATTCCAGAGAACTGAGCAGTAGTAGGCTGTGATGATCTGTCATGATAAGGATGTAAGTGTAGCGTAAAAAGGGGAACAGTGTAGTCTTATAGTCGCCTAGTGCCTAGTGCGTGTGCCAGGCAAGGCAATACCAGAGCTTGTGCCTCTATTGGAGCCTCTAAGAGGGCCGGAAAGGCTATTGAGCGATGTGGTTTGTGATAAGAGATGATAATAGTCAGGTGACTGAAATACATGTGACTTGTAGGTAAAGAGTAAATAAAGTAGTATATAATCCCTTACAAGAATATTCAAGTGTCTGGATAGAATTCTGTGAAGCTTGAGACCGTTGGCAGGGTCTTCCACACAATTGTGAGGCTAGTGATCCACTGGGATTGACCGCTCTAGTGTTTCCACTTGATGAGCCTACCCAGGTCTCACAAAGTGGACAAACTGGGAATGCTCGAGCACCCTGGCCAATCAAACTCGTAACTCTCAGACCACCGCTTTCCAAGGATGAGTTACTAGGAGAACAGATTTACTCCAAGCAGATTCATCGAGCTCTCACATTAGAGCTCATACTTGTTCTTCAGCAGCTCACTCGGTCAAGCCTATTGACAAAGCTGAACTTCCAGACTCTTGGAGAGGGCGATCCAGGTCTGTTTCGCCTAGAAAAGCCTCTCCTCAGCCAGCCGGAGACTTCACTCCTCCCCGACCTGTTACCATTTCAAGACTGAAAACAGAGAAGGCTCAACATTTCAAACCAGGCACACCTTAGGGAAGGCAACTCCAGAATCTCCGAGAGCCCCCATCGTCAGCCAATCTCAGGTGATCAACATTATGTTTGGTACCGCCCTTGACTCACCACTTGGATCAGAAGATTGTTGGGTGTCTAGTCAGCCTTTGGGAACTCCCTCTGACATGGCCACAGCTACTATAGAACAAGAAGCTTATGTGGAACAACCAGCTCACTCCTGGGAGCAGATGGTGATGGCTATGGCGGAGCTAAAAACAACCTATGTGAACGATTCGGAGTTCTCCCAATCTTTGTACCTGCAACTGAATCATTTTGCTTGCAAAAAGTCGTTGGATGCGAGGGATTTGTTCGATAGAGGAATACCCACTAGCTAGTCGAATCCTCCTAGGATGTGTTTCGGTTTGGAACTGCACTTTGCATACCAGCTGGAGAACACCATTGCAGATATGCAGAAGCTCCTGAAAAGAGCAGCAAGTTTGATCCCGGGGAAGTCTTCTTGGTTTCTCATAGATCCTTAGACACCTGAGCATATAAGAACTTTCCAAAGTGTCCCGGGTATACCCCACGGACTCTTCGCAAAGTTTTCTAGGTACACTGTATTTAATACCTCTATTTATACTTTGGATTCCCTTGCTAGTTTCCGCACCCTGTGCCAAGTTTAAGGTTGCCCTTACAGACAGGGGTGATTTTTTTTTGGATTTTATCACTGATTGGGAGATTCAAGTTTTTCAGCACAATTTATGGGGAAAAATGTCGTTTATTTTTCAGACATTTTTCACTGAAAAAAGCAGTGAAAAATTCAAATCTTTTTCACCTCTTTTGAGCTTCCTTTTGAATTTTTCACCTCGAACTCACAAATAGTGAAAATGCTTTGAGTTTTTCACTACCTTTTTCAGTGAAAAATGTCTGAAAAACAAACAACATTTTTCGCCGTAAATGGTGCTGAAAAACTTGAATCTCCCAACCAGTGTATAGCTCGCTATTTGCCAAACACGAAAGATGATGTAAAAAGGGTGCAAAAAGGCCAACTGTGAACAACCCTAATGCCAACTTAAAGATTGACTTCAGTATGTGAGTAAAGAATGGATGAACCAAGAAGAAAAAGGCACTGTAAGGGCAACCTTAAGCTCGGCACGGGGCACGGAAACTAGTGGCGGAATCCGAAGTATAAATATAGGTACTAGAATACAGGAGTGGAAATACTACGCACCTAGCAGGGGAATCCAAAGAGAAGAAAGGATGAGGATTCCCATGCCAGGCGAAACCTTATATACTAATTGGTAACTACCCAGTAGCACGTGTCTGGAGGTATCTACAGTGATCACGGGCCTGATCGCACAGCACGTGCCAACGAGAGCAGACAGATGTCTCGGGTGGTTTGGCGGTCGGATAGATGGGTGCAGAAGTATCCGGGGCGCCGGGTGGAAAACCATCCAAAGTATCCGGAGCCGGTCCGGATGGAAAGCGTCTGAGGTGCCTAAAGCAGCTGGAGCATCCGGATCGGGTCCGGATGGAAAACCGGCCGAGGTGGGGGTTCCCCTGACAAGTCCATTTGGTCTATCCACCCCAAAATCCCTGTTCAAACAGAGGTCTTGCCATGATCGGTTCTGCTCTTTCTTTTTCTTATATGAGACTATTGAGTTCTCATAATCCCAAAAAACTGTTGATGAACATTGAAGGATGTGAGTAGTTAAAGAAGAGACAGGGACAGGAAGGAGAAGGTGCCCACTAACTTTGGGTAGTAGGTCCTTAGGTGCCATAGTGAAACAGTGCCCGCCAAATTTTCACATTTAGTTCACCCGTTCAATTCTCCCAAATCTATTCTCTTTTTTTTTGTTTTGTTTTTGTTTCCTGAGCCTCTGCTTTTTTTGACTGACTGATTTCATCACGTGTCCTTCCTTTGTCCGTGTTTTGAGGTCTCCCATTCGATTCTCACGGGTGCCTCAGATTTAAATTTCTTTATTCCAGATTTTGCTGACAGGGGTCAATTTCTAACTTTCCTTGGCTTGAGAAAATTGGGAGGTGCATCCTGCTACTTTCTCATTGTTAAACTCCATTATGCATAATAAATTGAAGATTTCCAGGCCAAGGCCCGAAATCAACTCAGGCTTCTCAAGACTCAAGGAAATTTAGATAGCTCAGATTGAGCTCAGAGAGCAGACATCCAGTAGTGCCAACAAAATTCTAGGCATGTATTTTGTGTGTAGGGAACATCACAATATTTTGTGTTGACCTCCTCAATCCTGTTGAAGTTCTTGATCAATATTTCCTTAGTACATGGACAAGTGTCACGTGCCGTGACTTCACACATCCTTTTCAGACGCCATCGGACTCCGACAATCTCCGATCCCGATTATATCTGACACTGCCTTTCTGCATTCGCCCTTGTTCTATTGGTTCGTACTACATATGATTCCCTCTGACTCCTATGTTACACTTTATGCTTCTCCATCACGGAGCCATCGGAGACCCGATGATATCCGAGTCAGCTTGACTTCACTTGACTCATAACTACTTGATCCATCAAGGACCCCACTCGGAACTCCGAAGCTCTGGTACTTATATTATATCCCCACTAACACTTTACTCTCGTATAAATACAAGCCATGTCGGTAGTTAGACTTCAGTTTGAATATCAACTTAGTCTGCCCTATACTCTTCCTCTCGGACTTCCGTCCTCTTCCGAGTCTCTCTCCGAAATTGGGCACCAGGCGTAGAGAAGGGCGCAGCGCACAAGCTGAAGCCAAGCCTTTCCCTTCCAGTATACGGGTTTGGTATTCCGTTCGGACTCCAATACTTTCCCTCTACATCTCGACCACTTCGTCTTGCTTATCACGGTCTGCTACCATACTGGTTGGCAGTCCGAAACGGCTGGCTACAAATATGACGAAAAGATACGCAAATCCTTCTGTGTCGATTCCAGTGGTCATTGGAATGAAAATCGCGTGTTTCGTTAATCGACAGACGAATGCTAAAATGGCATTGAAGTCCTCCGACCAAGGCAATCTACTATGAAGTCCATTGAAATCGATTCGAATGGCCTACTGGGGATCGGATTAGGAATGAGATAGCCGTAACGGTTGAAGTTGGGGCTTTTAATCTTTTGACAGATGTCGCAGCTCCTGCAGAATATTTCCAGATCCACCTTCATTCTAGGCCAATAGTACAGGGGAGATAGCTTATTCCAGATTTTCTCAGGCCCTGCGTGCGCCGTTTTGAACGGGCTCTCGTGAATGTCTTCCATTAAAAATTTGCAATAAGCCGAGGGGACGCATAACCAGGGTTGATAATCTGCATCACGAAAGAAGAGCAGGCCTTCCCAATTCTTGAAGTAACGGTACCCTGGCTCCCAAGTTTCTAAGCTCGATCTGGGATCAGACCAGATGGCCCCGAAAGTCGAATCCTCCAGGTAAGATGTCACGAATTTTAGGCGGAAAGCAGGGTCCATTCCAATGTGCACGTTCGGAGGAGGGTTGTGCACTCCCCAATACTCCTGAGCTTGGCCTAGTTCCTCGAGTTCGTTGTCTGAATCTTCCTCGAAATCAGGGAGCAGTGCGCCTTCCGCGAGATCCTTTTGATTGACAGGATCTCCAGTGACAACTTGATCGGCCCGATCCTCTAACGAAGGCTGTGCAGCTTCTTTCCCCTCCGCGTCTAACTTTGCCTGGGCCTGAGCCCTGGTAGTGAACCACATGTAACGCTCTCCTTCCAGACAGTCTTGCAGACTCCATACCATGAAAGTCGCCCTCCAAGCAGGCTCGGCCTCCAATAGCTTCTCCTGGGCCTCGGCTAGAGAGGAATCAGGGATGAGAGTTTTAGAGGAATCGCGGATTGGGGAAACATGCTCCGGAGGGGCGCGTGGTAACTGTGAGAGTGGATCCACGTTGGAGTGTACTCGTCCTGCCCGATGAATAATTTCCAAACCGGGTGCATGGGCTGAGAATATTGCCCCCCAGGCCGCTAGTCGGCGATTGGAAGTTTCATATGTTCGGGCCCATTGGAGAGCAGAATGGTTGGTAACTAATAATATCCTTTCACCCTCCACGTACGGCTGAAATCTCACTAGTCCTTCCTTCGCTGCAAGGGCTTCGTGCTCGGTGGTAGAATATCTTTGTTCCGCTCCCTTGAAGTGTCGCGAGTAATAAGCAATCACCCTCTCGATGTGAACCACCGTGGAATCAAAAGTCTCTGCCCAACTTCCCAACGGAGGACAGTCGTCGTTTTTAGAGCTGATAGACGTGGTGAGCTTTGGTGGAGGCAACCCAGCATCAAAGGCTTTATGGAGACATTGGTAAGCTCGAGTTCCTTGTAGATCTCGAACAGCTATTGGTTGGATTTGTTGCAAGGCGCACCCAGCGGCTTCATCCGAGGCATCCGTGTACAGGCGGTACGGAAGACCTTCAATAGGATGCCCCAAAAGTGGGGTGGAACGAAGCGCGTTCTTGGCTTCGCAGAAAGCATGTTCCTGTTCCCGGCCCCAATGCCATTTACAGTCCTTCCTTGTTAGCTGAAATAGTGGGCCGCTGATATCGGCGTAGTAGGGGATGAACACAGAAAAATACACTACCATCCCCAAAAAACCCTGTAATTCGGACATCCGCGATGGGCGCTCAAGTTCCAAATTGCCCGGACTTTTTCTTCGTGAGTTGACAATCGTAAACGCGACACCTTATGGCCTAGCAGCAAAATGGAGTCGTAGAACAGGTGACACTTGCTAGGTGACAGCGTAATTCCTGCCTCTTTGATCGCCTTCAGCACTGTTTCCAGGTGGTGGATGTGTTCTTCAAACGAATTGGAATACACCACTATGTCGTCAATATAGACGAGACAGAAGATCCAAAGGTAGGGTGCCAGTATTCCTTGCATGACTCGCTGAAAGATCGATGGCCTATTGCGTAGCCCAAACGGCATCCTCCTGAATTGATGCAGTCCTCGGTGGGTTCTGAAGGCGGTTTTCTCTACATCCTCGTCTTCAAACTCCAACTGAGTAAATCCTGCTAGCGCGTCCAAGGACGATAGAACTTGAGCTCCCGAGAGGGCAGACAGAATTTCACTCTGCCTCGGAATGGGGAATTCGTCTGGAATGGTGACTGCGTTCAGTTTACGATAGTCCACGCAAAAGCGAGGCTTTCCATTTCTGTATGCTATCACTACAGGCACGCTCCAAGGGCTTATGGAGGGTTCGATTACTCCCTGTTCAAACCATTTATCTAGCTGCTCATCGATTACCAGTCGTTTAGCGGGAGAGCTCCCATACATAGGAACAGCGATAGGTGCTTGCCCGTCCTCGGTTCTGATGTGCACTTTCGCAGGATGGTGACCCAACCGTCCATCAAAACCAAACACTTTGACTCGTCGCTCTAGCATCTCCCAGGCCTTCTCCTTCAAGTGATCGGGGATAGCTCCGACATCGATAAATTCTCTGAGTTTGGAGGAATCAGGCGAAGTTGTCTCAGGCATGGCGGCTGTCTTTGGTCCGTAATCCTCTGCTTCCTCCTCCTGGGGATCGTTTTCTTCTCCTGCAGGCTCCTTTGAGAGTTCTGTGGGTGAGCAATAATCTCAGTCCGAGTCGTAAGCTCCGATATGCTTCGCGTGTCTCTCTGCTAATTTTTCTCTCTCCCAGTTGGACTTGATTACAGTGGACATTGCCGTTGTGGCTTGCTCGTACTTCTTGCGGCTCTCCACATTCGTCGGCGTATCAAAGAACTTTGTTGGATCCGTGAGTCGCCCAACTGCTTCCCCCTTCCTGATCATTCGAGGTTGATTAGTTGGATTGGTGATGGGGATATAAGGATTCGTGGACGATATGAGGGTGTTAGGAACAATAAAGTGAGAGTCGTTCACGTTCGCTAATAAATTCTTTTCCACTAGCCACTCCCGGTCATCTTGGAAGTAGCCTTCCACGAGGATGGAACGGCATTCCTGAGGTCGAAGTTTGTAGTCGAAGGCTGCCCGTATTATGTTCTTTTCCTCCCCAAACTTCGCAGCTTGGCGTCGTTTTTTTCACCAGCTTATTCCAATGAGCCTGTGCCCTTCCCAACTTCGTTGTCGACTTATTGCTCAACCGGATTCGGCTAAAGTCTGGAATTCGTCTCACATTCTGGGCTTTCACGGTATAATCCCAGTCCTGGAAATGAATCTTCGTTCCTGATTCCACGTTACGAGTCAACGCTAACTCGTACGTCAACTGGAAATCCTCTCCTAGCAATATCGGTACACTCATCCCTGGCACTACATAGGCTTCCGCCTCCATTTCCAGCTCCGGCCCCTCTTCCGAGGCAATATAGAGGGGTATAGTAGTAAATCCCTCAATCCCTGTCTCCTCTTGCATTAATTGCAATAGTTTGACTGGGATTCCTTGTCGGATAGGCAGCGTGTTTTTTATTTCTTTGTAAAACTCTTCCGAAATCAATGTTATATCTGCACAAGTGTCCAGCCTGATGTCTATCAGCGCCCCGTCACGGTCTCCTACTCTCCCTTTCATCGACAAAACGGAAGTTCCCATCACCGACCTTCCTGCTTTTGCTTTCCGCTTCTTGTACAGTCAAATAGTCTCGTCACATGAAGGTAAGGCCGGAGAGGGTAATGAAGTCCGATCAGTATCCAAATCCAAAGTTTCGTTCTTATCCTTTCTCGTCGTCCAAAGACCTTCCTTGTCAAACACTTCACCCGTCCTCTCTTCGGGGTCGCCTACGAAGATTTTCCCTTCATTAAACCAGAATTTCTCAGCCTCGTCTTTTTCGTTTTCCATTCCACTTGCTTGCTTGTCCTCTATTTCCTCCAGCAAGTTGAACTCGCTCTTTGATTTCGCTTTCCACTTCCTTTTGTCCTCATCCTTGATTTCCTCCATTCCTGCAAAGCTTGATTTTCTCTTTGATGTCTCCGTTGCCTCAGTCTCCCTCTCGTTCTCCCCCGTGTCTTTGGCGCCGCTGGTCTTACGTTCCGGAGTATTAGCTCTTGAAACTGCCTTCTCAAAAAACGGCGCGCCCCCCAATTTCTCCAAGTTCGGCCCAGTTTTAGCCAACGTCTGGTTGAGTAAGACTGAGAAAGCACTCTGGTACCTCATTTCCTCTGCTGATGGTTCTGCCACTGACACCAGTTTCGCATTCCGCTTGACTCCTTCGCTGTAGACCACGTAATGAGAGCACTCTCTGTTCCAATGCTTCTCCCTCCCGCATGGCCCTGGGGGTAGCTTTCCTAATTTTGTCACCACCGAGTCGTCTTTGGGAAATGGGTATCCTCCAGCTGGAGGGGGGACGTTTACGATCTTTCAGGGTGGCATAGGCTTGTCTTAGAATCTGTTTGTCGTTCGAGTTTCCAAATTCAATCTCCACTTCCGGCTCAGCATCTTCAACCCTAGTTGCCTCATTCTCGTCCCTTATTTCTTCTGCCGCGCTCAGGTGTGCTTGTCTCACCGAATATCGAGCCTTGTCTGGAGAGTAACCAAGTGATTTTAAAGTGGCTACCAATTGATCGGTCGACACTACCCCTCTCGAGCTTTCACTCCTCCAAGTGTTTACCAAGGCTAATTCGTGTTCTACGACTTTACTGTACAGCGCCATGGTGCTAACGACATTTTCCAGAATTAGGATAGGACCCCAGGATATAGGAGCCTTTTCCATGATGTGATAAACTTTGTTTACGCCCATCATCCGCCACTACTAGCATGCGAGTCCACATAGTCCTACGGGCGATGAAGGCTTGCGGCGTCTCCGTTTCGTGCCCCTTCTGCCTGAACTGTTGTAGTTCGTACTGACGATTCATCTTTCGTTGCCACGTCCTTCCTAGGTACATGTCTTTGATGCCTTGCAAATACAGTATCCAGTGCGTCCTCATTAAAGCCTGTTGCTCGCCCGGCAAGCTGGCGTACCACACTTGAACAGCCGATCCTTCTTCCAGTCTCATCCCCAGCCAGTACCCCAGAGCTTGTGGAATATCGCCTCCTAGGTGAGCTCGCTGCTGAATTTCCCAAAAATACTTGATGGCCGTTTCATGATCTCCGTCCCATGTAGGCAAGTCCTGTAGTTTGAGTTTAGGCTCGATAGTAGGGACTATCGAGCCATACTGGGCAGGAGGTCGATTAGGGTCGAGAGCTGTGCCCCCGTTACCTCCAGGAGGTCCGTGGGGACCTGGATCCCCTGGCGCACGGGGTGGGCCCGGAATGCCTTGTGGGCCTCTTGGCCCCATCGGCCCTCGATGTGGAGGCCATCCTCCTCCTCCACCTCCTGGTCTGGGAGGTCCTCCACCGGGTGTTTCTCCACCACCGCCTCCGTTTCCTCGACCTCCGCCTCCATGGCTTCCAGAGGAATTCGGCGATCCTGGAGAACCAGACGGTTTGGGGGGCTCGCCAGTCGGGCGATGGGAAGAACTCCCGCTCGTCCGCCTATGAGCTCCGCTTCCTCAAGCAGTGGGGGGACTTCGAGTCGGTCCTTCACTCGGATTATTATTCCTAGTAGGCAGTGGGTTCTCCTTTCCTTCAGTTGATTCGAACCTCACGGAGGAAGAGTCACGGTTGGTTGCTGTAAAAGTTGGAATTGGCGCCGCGTCTCCTTCATTGTTATTCCATTTCGGAGTCGACGTGGCTACGTGGGCTAGTCGACCAGCCGTCACCGAACTAGTCTGTGTAAAGGAATGTATGTCCAAAGGGTTCGAAGGTCGAGGGAGGATTGGTACCGCGCTCGCTTTCAGCTGCTGACCCTTGCCCATTCGGGTTCCTCTTGCTCGGAGGTTGACATAGGCGTCCGTTCCAAACGTCTGCCTGTATTGACTTCCAATTCCTCCTATAGGTCCCGACGCTAAATTCCTGAAAATATTTGTTTCCTGTTTTGCCAATGGCGCTTGACTTGCCGAACGACCTTCCGGACCCGTCCACTGGGTCATGAAGTCCGCAGCTCTTTGGTAAGGTGTTCCCGACGACATCAGGGGGTACTTGGAAGGCTCTTCCTCCTCAATTTGCGGCTGCTCATTCAAAGTAGGAGGGGGATGTAACGGGGAGTGTCGAGGTTGTGGAGCGGCAATGCTCATCTTCGGAGTCTGTACCCTCTCGATAGGGTCCTTCACCATTCCATACGACTCCGGCTGAGGGGAAGTGGGAATAGGAGATAGCGCTGAAACCGAGAAGGACCTACAGTGACCTGCAGCTTTCTTTTTTCCTTCCCTCACTGAAGCAGGATTTGCTTCCTTCTGCTGTGTAATGATGCGGGTAGTAAGCAAGCACATGCCTCATCTGCGCGTCTGCCGTAGGCAAATTACGCAGCTCTTCTTGCAACTCCGACGACGTTGACGCAGGAGAAAAACTAGTCACCGCTTCAGGCAAGCGATTTTCTTTCTGATACTTGAGAAAGAACTGATGCCCCAAGTCCAGACGACTTCGTAGCATTTCCCAAGCCATAAGAATTTGTGCAACGTCACTCGACCCTTGAAGGACAGGCATTAGGATTGATTCTGGGTCGACATGGAAGTACCGCTTCCTCCCAGCTACTAGCAACGAGGCTCGAAATAAAAATTCTTGTAATTCTGCGACTGTCCTAGACAATCTCTCCAAAAACCGCACTTCCAAAGCAAAACGGGGTTCTCTTTTGTTCCTGTTCAGTCCGCGGTCCACCACGTCTCCTTCTTCCAGCATAGTTTTTTGCGCGTACAGCTGAACAGCTTGAGCCGTCGAAGCGGACAGTGATTCCAATAATTCCCCCTGCCTCTCGTATTCCTGCGCTAATTTCTCCATCCGCTCCACATCTCTCTCGTGAAAGCTCTGCTCTTCTCGCCCTCGGTCCGCCATGGAGGGGGTAAGCGGTTGTGTGGGTAGCGTAGATAAGCCTAAGCCAATGAGGGCCAAGCCAATTCAACGAGTTAATCTTCGCGGGAGTGGAGTAATGGTCCGGTGATAAGGTGAGCGTGCAATACCTCGGACAATTTTCCACGGAGCCGAGTCCCGCTTCATCTCGGAGCTAGCTTGAGGAATCTTTTCTCGGGGACCGATGGAGCGAGGTTGGTCAGTTGACCTTCCTTCTGATAAGGACAGAAAGATCGTAATCGGCCCGAGACTGGAGTCAAAGTGGACTTGTCTAGACGTCGAGCTGGTTGTAGACGTCGTAGAAACGAGAAAGAAAAGCTAGCAAGATAATTAATTGGTGAATGCACAAAAGAGCACCAGCCAGGGGTATCAGCGTTCCAGATTCGTCCACCTTTGTAGGATGCGGCATATGAGACCTGCCTGCAAATACTTGTAGTCCGGTGGAATAGCCGAGGGAGCTCCTAGCGAGTGCCGTCCGAATGGTGTTCTTCCTGTAGAGATCCTACAGCGCTCAGGAATATCCCGAGCTAACGATCTCTACGACCCCCGAGGGAATATCCACTCGAGGTGGAATAGTGAGGATAGCGCCGAGCTAGCTTAGACCAACACTTACCAATACCAAGCGAAGGGCCTCCGAGCTTTGTACCAGCTAGTGGGCACTTGGGAAGCGTTGGAGGTAACACGCAAGTTAAGAGTAGTAGAAGAGTGCTTTATTCGGGTCACACCCATCGCTATATACTACAATCAGATGATGTAATACTACAAGCGCGCGCTTAGATTAGCGCGCACTACGATTCAAGACATGATGTTACTGACTAAAAACAAGAAAGAAAACATGGGTGTTTGTACAACTGCCGGTTACGCAACAGTTAGCTATTCTAAGTGTACAGTAAGTAATGGAGCCATTACAGTGGGGAAATCCCGAACATCGACCCCGTCAGAGCCGCCATGTTGTGGGATGCCCTAATCCGCTACGATGAACCTCACCACCAGTTTGAATGGGAGCACCTAGGGCAACTTATTGAGGAAGTAGTGCGAATTGAAGCGAAGATAGTGCTGTGCTTCCCCTTTACCAATTGTCAGGGGAACCCCGTTTCCGCCCATTCCGGCCTCTCCGGCCGTTCCAGCTATTTCTCCGGCTTCCGCTCTGGCCTCCGCTCCGGCTATCCCTCCGGCTAATGCCCCAACCTTCCTCCCGCCCGTTCTCGTTGGCACGTGCTATGCGACCAGGCCCGTGATCATTATAGATACCTCTGGACACATGCTACTGGGTAGTTACTAATTTGTATATAAAGTTTCACCTAGCATGGGAATCCTCATCCTTTCTTCTCTTCAGATTCCCCCGCTAGGTGCGTAGTATTCCCGCTCCTGTATTATAGTACCCATATTTATACTTCGGATTCCTGCATGGGCAGGTATGATGCGCAGGTTGAACGAGGAACCGCAGGAGCGCTACTATCGTCCTCGTTGAAGTATCCCTACCCTCAAGGAAACCTCTGTGAAGGGTTCGGTTCGTGGAGTGAGCGCTCATCAGGATGCTATCAGTAGGTGACCGGCTAGTTGTTACTGCAGCCATCGGACGGCATCCCCTCAGCTGATGGTAGGTGTTGTTTTTGTTTTTGTTTTTGGTATATACCCGTTTGACTCGGGGTCTTGCCGTCACCACTCTGTGAACATCCCTTTTTGTTCTTTTGTTGATGATCAAGTGCGTCTTGAATGTAGCTAGCATTGGACAGGCATTTTAGGGTGCAGTTTTTTATTGATGTTTTTAAACATGTTTATAAACACCGGTTTATAAACCAGTTTTTAAATGGATCGGCCGAAAGTACCGGTTTTTGATTATAACCGGACCCCAGCCCGGAAATTGCCAGGCCAAAAAAAATTCGGCTCGCCACGGCCCACCCTCAATTGCGAGGAGGACAACAACAACACAACACCACCTTCTCAGTCAATTGAGAGCACCACAATTAGCTCACGACGCAATGGTGTTGATATTACCTTGCCATTTTTCCGTGATTTGCTCCCAGATGCGCCCATCTCCGGTGCAGATGAGGTTGGGAGTCTTTAGTAACTGGTCAAAGCAGGCGGCAGGGGGCTCAACCTGCAAAGAAAAGGTAGCTGGGGCGGCGACGGTGGGAAGGGGAAGTACATACACTTGTTTTGGAACCGCTTTCATGCCAGATGTTTATAAACATGTTTATAAACACCCTGTTTATAAACACAAAATTATCAACTGTTTATAATGGGCCGCGGAATTATAAACAGCCGGTGTACTGCTTTCAAAGTCGGACGCAGGAGACGACACGACGTCGAAGACAGATGTAGCTGTGGCGGTGCCCCGCAGTATGCGCAGATGCGCAGCTATTTACGTGTATTTATGTCTGAACCAATGTCGTCCTCCACACGTCGCCATCCGCCTTCTTCCTCTCGTTCTACCACCACCACCACCACTAGTGTATACCAAATGTCGGATCTCTGCCCCGTCTACGCCCCCTTCTTCAGCGCAATGGTCAGTCGCCCCTTTTGCCCTCTTTTTCCCACTTTTTGACGAGAAATGGGTGCAAATAGGGCTGCACGAGCGCTATTGCGTTTACTTGTGAGTGTCTGTCCTCTGGGCGGGGGACAGGAATGCGCTGCCCACCAGCCCCTTTTACTCCGCAGAAAGAGGACCAAGACTGACTGACGATGATACGATGCGTTGGCAGGCATAGGAGCCAGGTCCGTCGTCTTCCGCTCTCTATCTATATGTAGCTGACCCGCCCACAGCTACGGCACCGCCAAGTCCGGCGTCGGCGTCGCCGCCATGTCCGTCCTGCACCCTGACCAGATGATGAAGTGTGTCGTCCCCTTAGACACCACCACTCTTCCTTTTCAACCACCATCGTCTCTTGCCCATCCGTCGTCTATCGCCCATCCGTCGTCTATTGCCTATTCGTCGTGTACGACCGCTACCATCGTTCAACAGCCCAATCACAACACTCATCGTGACATTCATAGTGCGCTTAGGTATGTCGCTGACCTACCCCTTCGAAATACAGTTCTGACCCATATTTCCTTCCTCGACATCATCTCGGTGCGTATGTTATGCAGTAGTCATTGGCGCATCACTGACTTCACACCTAGAATACAACAGGCGGTTAGTTGCAATATCCGGGAGATCGTCCGCCATCGCCTTCCTCAATGTTGGTCGCGAACGACGGTTCGGGTTCGTGCGGTGGAAGCGGCGGACGTGGATGGATGTAGCGAGAGGAACACGAGAAGCTGTGGCAAATTCTATTCAGCAACCACAAAGTTTTGTACGAGTATGTACTTCACTGTATCCTTTCATCCACCCTGCAATATAATACCTTTTTTTATTTTACTTGTTCACTGTCTATGTATAAGTATATCATGTACATGATGTCCCGTCAAGGCCTACGGGTAGCGAAGAGCATTTTATCGCTTCCGAGCATACCCGTTGCTTGCAATGGCTTCAGAGAACTCCCGAGGTTCCCTGGAGCCAGGGAACCTTAATCGTGTATTGCAAGTGACGTAGTGGTATATGACCTTGAGACATCTTGTATTTTTTTCTTGGTTTTCTTTCAAGTCCTGCGTCACAGGCGGGCTTTTGAACTGAGCCGCGCCCCATCCTGCACAACATAGCGCCTTTGAAACCGCGCGAAAGTGAAACACTGATTGAGGAAGTCCGATCCAGTGAGCGGGTATCGGTTCACGACCGATAGTCCGACGCTTGCTCCAGCTCTGCGTATTCAATCCTCCTTGTCTCAATCGGAGAAAGGACGTCCGACACGACAATTTTTTAAGGTATCAATACATGCCCATTTGTCAAACTACAAAGTAAAAAATGTAGCCGATGCAAAAGAGAATGGGGAAAACGAAGAATCGGGACGCATAAGTAATGCGAGTCCGAATGGGCACTTCTGCTGCATTCACGCAGTACCCCTCTCCGTGCTCGCAGCGCGCGCTGGAGATTCCAACTGCACAGGCCACGGTGGGATCTGAAATCCCGAGGCAGCGTAGGTTCCGTCGTCCCCACCCGGGTTCGTCGCACCGAGCCTTGTCGCGGTGCCCCATCCACGCTTATCTGAGATCCCTAGCATGGAATGCGGGTACCGGTGGGAGCGCGGGGTGCACATTGCCTCCGTGTGGTCCGTGCGCTGCCAGCCCGCAGCAGTGCGATCGCGGCAGATGTAGCAGGCGCTGGCGATGGGAAGCTGGCGCGCGGCGTGCTGCGCATTGGCGGCGGTGCGGCGGAGTCGTCAACGAGCGGGGCGGTATGGCACGGAGGATGGACATAGGAAGCGGGGAGGGTATGGGGTGATGGGGGGACAGCTGCAGCGTGTGCTGCGCATCGCGGGGGATGGTGCCCGTCGTGTTCGCATGCGCAGCAGGCCGAGGTTTGTACCGGCGACTGGCGTGGGCGCAGAGGAAGCCGGCGCTGGGCGGGGAGGCGTTGAAGGCGGCATGGCCGACGGGAACGCTCGTTGCACTTGCTGCGCGCTCCGGCGATGCTGCGCGTCGTACTTCTGGTGCCGGACAGGAGCTGGGTTTGAGCGGAGGATAATGAGGCGTTGGACCTGGTGGCGGCGGGCGGGGAGGTGATAACCGCGGCGCGGGAGATGGGGAGCGGCTGCGTGCACTCAGGGGGGTGGGGCGTGCCGTGTTGATGATGCGCCCGGCGTGCGTGTGGATCGGGGAGAGTGCTATTTGTTGGAGACGCACTTGGCGCGCGAGGACGCGATAAAAGCGGCGCCGGCGATGGGGAACGACCATTGCGCGCACTGCGCACGCAGGAGGTGGTGAAGGTGGTGCCAAGGAGTACGGCAAGCGCAGGCGCAGACGGCAGTACACTGCTGAAGAGCCACGGTGTGCGGGAAGGCGACGAGGCGACGTGGGCTGCGAGGAACGCCAGCATCGCATGCAGCGGGTGGCGCAGGTCGGTCTTGATTCACGCCGGCGTGGTGTCGAGCGTGAGGGCGTAGCAGAACGGTAGAGCACGTCTGTGGCGAGTTCTAAGTCGTGGGGCGGATCGCGCGCGCTGTTGTGGTGCTGTAGATGGTCCCAAGGGCAGCGAGCGGCACTCCTGGCCCCTGCGCACATCGTATGCTACGCTCCAGCGAGGCGGGCATCGGCAGCGTGGAGAAGGCGTCGGGGCCGTCCGAAGAGGCACGACTCTGCACGAAATTAGCAGGAGAAGATTACCCGTGCTAATGTGACGCACCTCAAATACACCCCTCCAACCGCCTTCTCAGCAGTGCAGGACGAGGGCCTGCTTCCAGGCAAATAAGAGCAAAGGAGTGGGATTGGTTCGAGGCATAGCGGGGCAGTCGAGCGACGTGGCAGTCCTGATCGCCGCGGCAGCAATGGAGGACGGCGCCACACAGTGCCAGATGAACGCGTCAGGCCGAGGGCGCGGTGGGGCGGGAAGGCGCGCGTGTTGATTGAGAAGGTGCAAATAATAGGAAAGGGAGGTTGGCCGGGGCGAAGATTGCATCGGAATGGATACCCTGAGCGCTGGTTTACGGCATAACATTCGAAGACCGGGGTTTATACGGAGTTCATGAGTGTGATAATGGCTTGAATTTGGGGCAGAATGTACAATATGTACTATCTGCGTCCATCTGTGCTGTTAATATTCACAAATGAAAAATTGAGCCGTTTTCCCGAATTTGGCACTATAATTCAGAAACATTGCACGTGGCCGCATGATGGCTGTATCTGTCAGTGAGCTGTCGGTCTGCCTTTGTTCTTTCACCTCCAGGTCTACCACACTCATACACAAGATCCACCTCTACTCAGAGTCTATCAATTGACACAGGCCCTATAATGTCTCACCAGGCCAGCAAAATCCACATAGTTAATCAGAACATCCATGGTGTGTTGCAAAATTGATAAGCCAGCGCTATCACTTATCTTTCCCAGGCGGTGTAGGGGGACCAGGTGGGGAAGGTGGCATCCAAGGTGGGGGTGGGGGTGTTGGGGAGGGTCCCAGGATGGCTTATGACATCAAGGCCGGACACTTCACTGTAAATAATCAGTAGGTTGATTCATCCCCTCCCAAATACTGTTTCTCAATAACAGCAGTGGCACTGCACAAATGAATTGTAAGTATTAGACCCCACAGGTCAGAGGGTGGACAGAAAAGCTGATAGTGTCAACACCACAGTCCAAGGGAGAAGTAACACCAGAGAGATTCTAGCAAGTCTCAAATGTGTGGCAGCCCGCTATAATGCTGCCAACACACCCGAGAAATGCATGGATGGTACACGAGTTGACATCATCAGGGACCTGGTTGCATGCTTGACCAGCACTCCTGATTCAATCCACCTGGTCATGCTCAGTGGGGTTGCAGGATCGGGGAAATCCACAATTGCAAAGTCAGTTGCAACCATCTTGGCCGAGGAGAAAGGGGCTCTTGCAGCATCTTTTTTCTTTTCCCGTGACTACACAGACCGCAAGGAGATAAATCACCTTGCCACAACACTTGCCATACAGCTTGCAGATTATAGTCCCATCTTTCAGGCTCATCTCATTGAGTTATTGGAGAAAGATTGTACTCGTATTTGCGAGGCAGAACCACGCCTGCAGTTCCAGAAGCTTGTTGTAGAAATTCTTAGGAAGCTACCTCCTCCTTCAACACCATGGGTGATCTGTCTTGATGCTCTGGATGAATGTGGAAAAGACCGTGGCCAGATTTTCTTGCGGTGGCTATCTGATAGCATTGGTCAGATCCCAGCTCATATTCGATTCTTTCTCACTGGACACCCTGATGTTCCTTCTTATCTGAAATTTGATAAACTTCTTTCTCTGATGCATAGGGTTGTCCTTGATGAAATTGAACCCATTATGGTTGAACGTGACATCCACCTCTATGTTGAGCAATCACTTGATGGGGCAAATTGGATTACACATCATCCCTGGAAAATTCAGAGCCAGCAGGCAGAAGAAATAACAACCCGAGCAAATGGACTCTTTGTTTTTGCAGCTACAGCTGTTCGTTATGTTCTTGCAGGACTGCCACATATACCCCCCCAGGAATCTGTTGATGACCTGCTAGATGGTGAAGCTCTCACTGACCTGCACGATCTATACCTCCGGATTATGGAGTATGCCATCCCAATAGCCATCCCAGGGAGACGGCGTGCTCAAGGTTACTGTGATCGTGCTGTAAAGATTCTGAGTACAATATTGCTCCTCTTGGAACCTTTGGATTCCCAGAGTCTAGCAGACTTGCTTGAACTGGATAAAACAGTTCTTCTGGAGACACTGCTCCCTCTGAGTGCTGTAATCCATGTGTCTGATACTCCAGGGGCAGTAATCAGGATAATACATCTCTCGTTTAGAGAGTTTATGATGTCTTATGTTCAAGAGATCCGGCCTGAAATACTCTGCGGCACAGACAATCAAAGCG
The DNA here is from genome assembly GCA_029378375.1 of Mycena olivaceomarginata. NCBI lineage: Eukaryota > Fungi > Basidiomycota > Agaricomycetes > Agaricales > Mycenaceae > Mycena > Mycena olivaceomarginata. Next base: position 221,184 of record JARKIC010000278.1, on the reverse strand, counting down.
AGCCCTGGTGTCAGCTCTTATGAAGGTGCTGGACAGGCAACTGAAATTCAATATCTGTGATCTACCAACCTCATACTTGCGAAACATTGACATACCGGATCTCCAGTGGCGACTTGACAACTACATCCCATTGCATCTCCGATATGCTGCTCAATTTTGGGTGGATCATCTGGTGGAGATAACCTATGATTCAGGGTATGGCCTAAGAGTGCAGAACTTGCTGTTCAAAAAGTTTCTGTTTTGGCTGGAGTTGTTGAGTCTACTTGGGATTGTGGGCTATGGACAGCAGGCTCTAGCTAAATTGATAGTTTGGGCAAATGAGGTATGTCTAGGAATTATCTTATGAGATGTTATGAGGACTGAAGATCATTAGAGCACATCCCTCATCCAATTTGTAACTGATACCCAAAGATTTATTTCCTTCTTTCGGGATGCAATCAATCAAAGTGCTCCCCATATTTATCTATCAGCACTGGCCTTGGCACCAGAGCAGTCTGAAATCTTCAAAAGATTTTCAGATGAATTCCCGCAATTGTTATCAATTACAAAAGGGAGAATGAAACAGTGGCCAAACACAATTGCTGTATTGGAGGGGCACACCGGTTCAGTCACCTCAGTTGCCTTCTCACCTGATGGCAAGAGAATTGTGTCTGGCTCTCATGACAACACTGTGCGCATTTGGGATGCAGAGACTGGAGCTGCACTCAGGGAGCCACTGGAGGGGCACACCAGTGGGGTCCACTCAGTTGCCTTCTCACCTGATGGCAAGAGAATTGTGTCTGGCTCCCATGACAAAACTGTGTGCATTTGGGATGCAGAGACTGGAGCTGCACTCAGGGAGCCACTGGAGGGGCACACCAATTGGGTCACCTCAGTTGCCTTCTCACCTGATGGCAAGAGAATTGTGTCTGGCTCTGGTGACAACACTGTGCGCATTTGGGATGCAGAGACTGGAGCTGCACTCAGGGAGCCACTGGAGGGGCACACCAATTGGGTCACCTCAGTTGCCTTCTCACCTGATGGCAAGAGAATTGTGTCTGGCTCCTATGACAACACTGCGCGCATTTGGGATGCAGAGACTGGAGCTGCACTTAGGGAGCCACTGGAGGGGCACACCAATTCGGTCAGATCAGTTGCCTTCTCACCTGATGGCAAGAAAATTGTGTCTGCCTCTGGTGACAACACTGTGCGCATTTGGGATGCAGAGACTGGAGCTGCACTCAGGGAGCCACTGGAGGGGCACACAGATTTGGTTACCTCAATACATTCTCATTACCTCAATTGCATTCTCGGAGTTTACTCAGTGTAGGTTCCTGTTCTATGCATACTTTTAGTACAGACTCATTCTCTATACCAGTCCTTTCACCTCAAGTCCCCTTATGCACCTCTGCACTGGCAAATACACAATGGTTGGGTCTCTTATCTCCCCTCAGAACTCCTTTTTTGGATCCCAATGCCCTTTAGGGTTGGACTGTGGTCTCCACACAACACACTTGTTATAGGCCGAGAACAAACCATGCTCTCATATGACAAGTTTGTATGTGGTGCAGACTGGGCAAAGTGTTATTCCCAACCAGAAAGCCCTTCCTAAAGAATGAGCCTTCATGCCTAGGCCTCAGGTCGATCACTAGTGGGTTACCGCATACTAGCGCCCTTGTTATAAGTCTGCTAGCGCATAGTTTATTACCCTTCAGATCCCAGACTCGCCGCTCTCACCGCCTGCTAGCGTACTCGCAGTTCCACTTTCCCGTGTCTTGCTTCCTAGGTGCTAGCACCTTGACTGTGTAGGCTTATGGTTATTTCCCTGTGGTTTGTGCCTCCAGATCATACTAGTGTGTCACCCTAGTCGTATCTGATGCTACAATCAGCAGCTTGGGCTCACTCCAGTTCTCCTTTATATCACCTGGCCAGAGTCCTGAGTGCTAGTAATAACACTTCAGAAGTGCTAGCGCTTTCCCATTGTATAAATACTGGTCCTAGGAAATCACAAAATAGCACTAGATGCTGCGCGCTCTTGTTACGGTGTTTCAGTGCATCCCGCCCCTGACCATTTTGCCCGCGTGTCCCCACCCCGCTGCATCATTGGCGGTGCGACCCCTTTAGGAGATGCCTGAGGTATCCCCCCACCCGCCTCGCCACCCAGAATCCGTGTGCGCAGCCCCATTTCGTCGCAGTTGCCTGAGGCAGGTGGTGCATCCCGCCCCCCCCCCCCCCCCCCCCCAACTATTTTGCCTGCGTGTCCCCACCACATTGCACAGTTGGCGCCGCGACCCCTTGATGGGTTGCCCAGGACATTGCCCACCCACCTTGCTACCCAGAATCTGCATGCGCGGCCCCATTTCGTGGCGGCCGCCCAAGGCAGGTGGCGTATCCCACCCCCCGACTGTTTTGCCTGTGCGTCCCCACTGCATGGTGCAGTGGGTGCCGCGACCCCTTAATGGGTTACCCAGGACATCCCCCCACCCACCTCGCTACCCAGAATCCGCACATGCAGCCCCATTTCGTCGTGGCCACCCCTGATTATTTGTCTCGCACATCCCCATCACGCTACTATACGGGCGTGCGACCGTGTCAGGTGATGTCGAAGGAGTTTCCCCACACACCTGGCTACACACAATGCGTGCTCTAGCCCGCATTTTGCTGCCACAGGCAGGGGCGGGCAGCGGGTGGGGCAGCAGGCGGGGCAGGTGGGGTGAGCGGCACGCAGCCGTCAAGGAGGACTGCTGTGACGGGTGGATATTCCCGTCCACTTATAACGACTCAGAGGTGTTCACCTAACTAGGTAGCTTAGTCAGTATTCCACGGAACACACTGCCACAATGTATTAGATAATCATATTATACTTACTCACAACATTCACTGCCCAACCGTGCTCGAAGAGAGTCAACGGGCCGCGTAAACTGTGAGACTCGGGGCTGAGCCTCCCCTCACCCCTCAGCTCCCTTCTCCAGGTCGCAGGTGCCCCGGTGGGGGACACAACAACAACACGGCTATAAGGGCTGGAGTCCCGCCTACGGGCCAGGGCTCGCCCCTTCTCAGCTCATGGGCTCTGTCCGAGCCACAGGTTTACATAGAGCGCCTAGCGCGCTCCGTCCTGGTGTCAGCAACGGCCTCTGGGTCGGCTAAACAGCGAGTAACCCGGCGAGAACCCCAACCAGGAGAAACCCGATAGACGCTAGTAGCTCGTGTGTTCCCCGAGCAGTAGGACCAGTCGTACGGCGTCCTCCCTAGGAGGCCGTATGTCGTAGGTCGGGATGCGAGGTGGAACCCGGAACGAGTCGAAGAGGGTGTGATATCCACTCAGGTATACAACCCGGGGTGTGGATATAACCCGTAGTACGGTGCGAAGGAAGTGGGGCAGGGTGGAGACAATGCCTATGTCAAGCCAAGGTAGAAGCCTGAGATTAGATGAGGTAGAATCTACTGTACATGGAGATTCTACTGTGCTTATATAGGCTTCTAATAAATTAAAGTGATCGCGGTCAATCGCGATCAGTTCCTGCACCGTAGCATTAAGGAGCATTAATGCTGATGCTCCTGGACTCCTCTGTGTTGGTTTCCGTGGTGTCGGTGGACCTAGGAGAACCGACGCTCGGTTTCCTAGTCCTAAGTGTCATCGTATCCAGTGGTTCAAACCCCGATCGGGTTTGCAACCACTCCTGTACTTCGTGTACTCTTCTGTGTCAGCCCTTGGTGCGTCCGGGGACTAGAGTCCGTCTGTACGGGTTCCTAGTCCCTAACGTCTTCTGTATCCTGTGGCGCAGACTCCCTGAGTCTGCGGCTTTTAGAATCCGAGGCCGGGTTTCAACCGTGAGAAGGTCACGTGGTAGCATCATGAGAGTCCCGTGCTGCTAAGATGCGTCTGTATCCATACGGACACATCGTGCGAAAAAGTAGAACCCGGGCGATTCATGACACCTGGTCTTCAAGTCCAAGAGAAGAGCTTCCTGTGAAGCACGAACCCATCAGAATGGTCCGACTTGTCTGGTCTTCATCAATTGAACTTGAAGACCTTAACGATTCATTCTCACCTTCAAATGGTGTTCAGTTCCTCGACCTCCCTGGACTGTAGAGGCATGCTGCGCATACCTCCACTCTGGGTAGAGGTCAAGACGTTGTTTGAAGCCTTTGCACCTCATCTCCTCGATGGAGTATCCACCTCCTGAGCTCTCCTGAGTTGTGAGCCCCTTCCAGCATCTCGGTAGTGGTACGGTGAGGTGCTGTGTCGGCTCCCTCACGGCATTGACTTGCCTTTGGGGTGTGATCGCCATTCGGTCCTCTTTCTCCTTCCTTCATACTGGAAGACCAATATCTCCCCCTTTCTGCGCAATGTTCTTGTTGCGCGAAAGGTTTCTGGGCCTTTTCCCCTCGTGCGTGTCCTAGAACTCCGCTGACGGCGCGAGTTCGGACACGGGTCACCCTGAGCCTCGCTTTGTTGCGCTGGACTCAGGTTCCTTGTTCATGCTACTAGTACACTGTGAGCTCCGCTGCGCGTGAGCTCCAGAGTGTCATTTACAGTGATGTGAATACAATCTATGCTCTTCCCCTTCTTCGACCACAACATCTCTCTTCGCTGCCCTCAAGACCATCCTCAATCCGGTGTTTCGTACCAAGAATCTCGCTGGCGTTAAGTGAGGATTTAGCCTTGAAGGAGCATCTGGATAGCTTGGAGAGCTTCGAGTTGAGTGGTACCTCCACACCACGCATGTTTGCTCGTCTTCGTGATGCACGCATGCAGTGCGCTCTCGTTACATGCGCGACAGCCCGACTAGCCGACGCGCCGACGACGTTCTGTAGCGTTCACACGCCGTCGCAACGTGGCAACAGCGACGAGCGTCCACGGCAAACCATCTCTATCTCAACCTTCGCGACGACACTCCATCAGCACTTCAATGCGCAAATGTTCCATTCTTGTTGACATAGAGTCCATCTAAAGATTCTGCCATGGCCATGGAGTGAAACTGGCTGAAGCTAGTCCATACCTTCGCCCTGGATGTGTCTGCATTAACCTTGCTCGTCCATCGCTCCATCTCCACCTGCTCCAATCCCTCTGTGTTCCTCTCCCAGGTCCGCTCCCTCACACTTGTGGGATGCCGGTGCCATTTGCCTCAATGCTTGAGCATACAACCTTGAACGCATGTGCTTGCCCAACACCCTCGCTCATTCCGTGTGTGTTCTGCTGCTGATGGGTTGGAGGGCTTGTGCACGAATCGGACCACACGTTGAGCTCGGCCTGAGCTCTGTGAGTCGTCAGCGCATGCGTGCCTCCTGTGCGCTTAGTCGCTCTTTCGAGTTTTGTGTCGCTCTCGCATTGGATCACCGCCGCCGACTCTCCGTGCGGCGCACCCACTCCCATTCTCGCTTCCGTGCTTGATCTCCATTTGTGGGGACGGACTCGACTTGGGGCGGTGTTCACGCAACGCTCCATGCCCGAGCTCGTGCGCGACAATGCCATCAGTGGGCTGAGCCCCTTCTTGGCTTTTAGCGCCTCTGCCTCTATTCTGGAGGGCTCTGGAGGGCATTGTGCATACGGATCAGGCCGTCGTACCGGAATCCTGGTCCGCACCTGCTTCGAGTACGCCCCGCGCATCGATAACGGGACGCAGTGTTACCACCCTGGGGGCCCGACACCATCTATGCCCTTTGCGCATTACTCGTACACCGCACCTCTCGCGCTGTATCGCACTCGTGCATTCCGACGCCTCACGACATGCTTGCAACTGTCGATCTTGTGTCCCTCGTCCCGCGCTGCAAGCACCTCATATACCCGCACCCAATCTGTGTGCTTCAGTCTCCTCAACTAAAGTGCTAGTCGCCGCTGCGCCCGAACGTCGAGCTTACCTTGAGCTCCGTACAAGAATCTGCGATGCGGGGTGTCCGCAGTACAGCATATCGAGCTCGCCCTGAGCTCCGTGTCATGCACCATGCCATGGAGGATTCACATGTACTCGTGCCGCACGTGTCGGCACCGGCTGTGTGGTTCCCTTCGTGTCCCTGCCATCTCGCTTCTTGCCCTGCCGTTCTACGTATCTGCCGGTACCGCTTGTCCACGCCTATTCCTGTTTGGATTCCATCTGCGTCGTTATGCCTCGTACGCCTTCCTCGCAGCTCGTGGCTCATGCGGCTACGCTCTTCCACGTGTGGAGCATCCTCGGAGCTGGCGCCCGATATGCCCAATATGTGGTTCCACCACTAACTCCACAATGTTACCGGTCCTTCCCTCGTGCTGGAATCTGGAGGGCCATGCAACACCCCACTGCCAGTCCTGCGTTGAGACCCCACGTGACTCTGCCTCTGAGAGCTCTTGCTCCCCACGTACACCCCTGGCTATGCTTCAGCTCAACGAGGCGCACCCTGGAGGCGGTTGCAGCTTGTGTGTGCTTGCACACGTTCGGCGCCATGACACCGAGTCTTTCCCATGACTCTGTCGTACGGGCGGTACCGCTCCGGCCGTGCTGGCTTCACTTCCAATGCTTACTCGACTATCACTGGTCTGGAGGACCTCGTATTGAAGGTGGAGGGCTCTGTGCAGTGTGTCGAGCTTGCCCTGAGCTCCACATCTGTACTTCTGAGTTTTGCAATCGCTGGCTTGCTTTACTCCCCACCTACGACTTTCACCTCCCGTGATCGCTCGGCTACTCTGCGAGTTCAGAGGGCCCGTTCTTTTCATCTGCGCTCAGTTCTCCTCGCATCGATGCTCGGGCCCGCACACGACAACAGGATTGGAGAGCCCCTCCACTGGAGGGCTCTGGAGGGTGTTGTACAGACCAATCGTACAACAGCCACAACCCACACCTACGTTCCACGCCTCTGCCGTCCTGATCCTCTGTGCATGCACTGGGCTTGATCTCCATTTGGAGGACGGATGTGACTTAGTGATTTGCCGGGCCGGGCTCAGGCCCGAGCCCGGCCCAAGCCCGGGGCTTTCAGGCCCGACCCGGCCCAAGCCTGACCCGGTTTTCAACTGGGCCTAGGGTCGGGCCTGACATTTGCTCAGGCCCGAAGCCCGGGGCCTAGGCCCGGGCTTTTCCACCGGGCTTAGCCGGCCAAATATTACAACTGTCATCACGAGTCCGGATCACCTGCAGGTATTTTTGATCTATGACGCACTGCATCGAAATTTGGACGGGATTCACCGAATAATTTTTGATGTGTGCGTCATTGTTCTATGGTTTGTAACCTTAGTTTTGTAACTCACTTACTTATTTCCTGTGAACACGGTTTGGGATGCATGCCTAGCTGATGAACCAGACGAGGGCAAGGACGTTAGGGATATTGAGAACAATTTTTTCAAGTTTGTTCGCAGTTTAATATCTACCGTTTCTTTAACGAAACGACGAGATTTCGTGTGCGTATGTTTGCTCAATCTCCATATGGTGCATCTCCATTTCGTCTCTTCTCCTCCACTGTAGTTTGTCGGCCGTCCACGGTGATATGTGCTGCGGACTGCGAACAGCTGTGGAACATAATGCCGGCCGCGCGGTCAAGGCCGCTCACCAAGTAGGTTAACCGGTGCATGCATCGGACCCATTCCCACTGTTTCCGAAATTTCTGTCTGTTATCGACAGCTGTGCACTGCGAGACCTATCCAAATCGGAACCATCAAGGGGGAGAGGCATGTCTGGCGGGGCTGAACTACAGAATAGTTTCTCACTCGGCGCAGCACAGTTCATTCATTGAACTGCGGCCACGTAGCCCGTCCTCTGGGTATAAAGGTCCAGCATCTACGACGCTGTCATCCACGATCGTGATCTCTCCCTTTCCTCGAGCCAATGGTGTTGTAGGTTTTCCTGGTGCCTCGATCTCTCCGGGTACCTTCCGAACATGGGACATCTTTTCTGTGGCTGTCACTACTGCCTCAACATAGAAAATATTTCAAGTATCTGGCTGTTTGAGGCACAGACCTGGGCATCGAGTGCGCAAGACATTTTTTGCCCTCCCTAATTTTGTCTGGTTTTCTGGTGCCGTGGGCACTCTAACTCAAGAATACAACTTGCTTGGCGCCCATTCGCATATTGTTTGGCTCTCAATATTCCGCAATCCCAGATCCTCGTTTCCAAGTCATGGCTAGGAAGATATGGGACCCTGAAGACCGTTCGACCTCGAAGTCTTCCCTGTGTATCTGGGTGTAACGAGTGAGCGAACTCGGCTCTATCCCGCATCCATCATTTGCGTCCAGAAGCACCCATGACGCTCATGGAACCCGGAGTTCGCAGTTCCAAATAAATATATCATTTTCCCAGTGCCAGAGCGGAGCGAAGGCACATCTTGTATATATCTGATTATTTACTGCCAAGCCCCGGGCCTGGGCCCAAGCCCGACCCGACCCGGCCTCAAGCCCGATTGTTGGGTCGGGCCTGAGGTTCTCCCCGACCCAAGCCCGCCCAAGCCCGGCCCAAGCCCCGGGCTTTCAGGCCCGGCCCGACCCGGAAAACACTAATGTGACTCAGGGTGATGTTCGTGCAACACTCCATGCTCAAGCTCATCAGGAAAAACCTCCCTGGAAAAATTCTGCAATTTTTCCGAAAATTTTCTCTTGGCCACAAAGATTCTGATATTTTTCGCTATTTTGGCGAAATTTCCAGAAGTTTGAGTGGAATATGTCCACAATTGCAACATTTTGAGAATCCCAGGAAACATTTACATCAAATTTCTCAAATGTTCATTGCCTTCCTCAAGTACACAAAGCAGCCAGGGGGGCATGATTGCATCCCTCGAGAGTCCAAAACCCCGGCCATTAGAAACAATCTGTTCCGGGCGGCAGTGATTCAAGCAAGTAAAGAAAGAGCTATTTTCCGGTCAGACTGCCAGTCGCGACGAACTTGCAATTGAAGTTGATGTGTTGACGTGCGAAAGGCAAGGGAAGACAGGCCCTAAACCAAGATCGGCTATCGGATTGCTGATCGGCCGACGTCAAACAGCCGGCCATGTCACGTGGTGGTAGTTTATATGGTTTGACAGCGCCACGTCAGCCACAGCTCTTCCTTTCCTCCCACTTTTTCCCTCACCCTCATCCCTCTTCGTTTCTTCACTCCTCTCTCCGCCATCTTTCCGGGACTCCAATCCTTCTCTCCCGTGCACCAGCCCACTTGCCGAGACCCCGAATTGGAGCCGGTCAGCAAGTACGATGGTGAGTGCTGTGAAAATGTGCAGCCTACATAGTCTCATGTCGCACACAGCTATTGACGTCAACGTCGCGACCTGATTCTCTCCTCCTATCCCTCAGTCTACTCGGTGCGTATCGCTGTGCGTTCGTCCGACTGTCACTGACAGCCCGCAGACATCCAGCTTTCATCACATGTGTGGGCACCCTGCACTATACATGGTGTGTGAACCTTCTGCCGATCCACTACACCTCTCATTGCTTACACCTCCTCTCAGCTCCTAGCAGCAAACGTTGCAATTGGCCGTCACACAGGCCGAACCACTGCAGTGTGGTGTTCCCAGCCCGGGATTGCCGCGTGAAGTGTCTGTATGTCTCTGTCACAATTTCCCCTTCATTCGTGCTTCTGATTACTATTTACAGCCTTTCCGCACGTTCGTTATCTGCCTGTACATGTCAAGATGTCGGCAGCCGTCTTCTTTCCTTGGAATATTGGAATTGGCTGGCTGTCAATAGAATTCTACCTACGTTATCTACCTACCATGTATTACCTAGTGCCATGAAATATATCTTGTTTCCTAACTTCTCTTGTGCTCTGAGGTTCAGAAAGCGATGCAAAATTCAACAAAACCTGCGTGAAATTTGGCCCAAAGGTTGCCAAATTGCGAGAATTCTCGGGGGGAGAACATATTTTGGCACAATTGTGCTCACTCGCGAAACTTGTGCTATTTTCGCACATTTTGGGGGAAAATATCACAAAATTCGCATAAATACCAGGGGAGGGTTTCCCTGATGCTCGCGCGTGACAACCGGTTTGGAGGGGATCATGCACGCGTTGTACAGCACATAGAGCTCAGCCTGAGCTCTGTGTGCATCGCGCACGCACGCACCTGTGCGCATTGTCGCCCCCTTGCGAGTTTTATATAACTTGTCATTGAGATCATGAGATCACCGCCTACCTGCTTCTACTCGAACGATGGGATCGCTGTCCGGCTGATCCTCCGTTCTTGCTCGCACTCGCGGTGCACCTGTGATGGCTGCAGCGTGTCCCTGAGTTGAGCACCCCACTCCTCCCGTGCTGCCCGCTGGGGTCTTCGCTCGCACAAGTCTGGAGGGTGTCAATTGTGCGACATGTGTGCATCTTGCAGCACCGTAGCCCCGCGTCTGCGCTTTGGTAAATTCTAGCTCTGTCGAGATACTCCATGTCCCATGACCTGCCTTGAGCACCGAAACACTCACATGGTTCTCTCTGCGACTTTCCCACCTTGTACCCTGGACACGACTGGCCTTGCCTCTCGCTGTCCCTCTCACGCTAAATCGCTCCCATGCGTCGCCATCGCTGCGATGAGATGCCTTGCAATGGACTTGCGTTTCTCAGAGTGCTTGGTTCGGCAAACGTGCATCAGAGCAGTTGGCCCCATGCTAGAAACTGGAGGGTTATAACACACCCCAGGCTCGCTGCGTCGAGACTTCGCGCGTCTCCGCCCTTTTGCGCACTTGCTCTCCCGCGTGCAGCTCGTGCTTGGTGCACCCTCTTTCCTACGGGTTCCGAGATTTGTGACGAGTCAAGCTGCGCTCCCGTGTTTCGGACTACCAGGCTCAAGAATCGGGCTGTCTGTGCACACACGCATGTTATCTACATGCACCCACTCCTCAATTGCGCTCTGCTCCGCCATTTGCATGGATAGAGGGCTGCGAGACGTATCTCGCGTTAACGTACGCACCGGGGTGCACGTCGAGACACCTCTCGTCTCTGTCACCATGCAGTGCTTTGAGCTCGACCTGAGCCCTGCATTGGGATTCACATGTGCTCCGCGCATGGTGGTACTGGCCGCGTGATTCCCTCCACAACATTATCCTCCCACCTCGTACACCGCATTCCGTGCGCCGTTCTTGCCTCTTGGCTTGGAAGTGGAGGGCATTGCATCCATCTGATACATGCGCCCCTCGGACACATCTGTGAGCTCTCCCTAGCTTTGCATGGCGCTGCACCTTAGCGTGTACCCCGCGACGTCGAGACACTTTGCGGCTCCATGCACTGTCTCCATCGCAAACCGGCCCATACTCAGTGCTTACATGGGCGTTGGCTTGCTGACTCGGACCGCAGACGCTCGTGTCCATTCTCTCTTGCTGCTGTATAGGCTTGATTTGAAACATTGAGATTCGGCCTGAATCTCCGTGACGAGTTTGTGCAGTACATAGCTTCGAGAATTCATGATGTTATCTTGCTTCAGAGACAGCTTGAATTTGCGGGGAAGTGACACATAGTAACTACTGTCAAACGTGTGTGGATTGACTAGAAGCTGGAGAGCCGCGATGAGATTCTAATGGCGGGAGCCCAATGACAGTGGATTCCAAATGAGGAAAGCGGGCATCGGCCCAGATCCACCGCTTCCTCTCACCGCCCACAACACACGCAATTGCAGCAGCACACCGCTGGAAGCCTCAAGGATTGCTCGGCGTGAGCTCGTCTTCTGTGGCTTGAGTCTCCGTTGGCGTTCCAATAAACGGTGTTCTACCCGATTGGATCTCTTGGCAAAAATACACCCAATAACCACAACAGAAGCTTCAGAATCTCTGGAATCATCAGCGTGTACCGACGCTACCGCGGCGACATCACGACTGCGTCCTGAGTCTTGAGTTCAGATTGGATCTTTCATCTGGTGCTGCGTGGCTATCTCTCCACTACAAACCTTTGTTGCTTGTGTTTCTCAACGCTTCTGCATCTGGACAATGCTTGTGCACCTCACGTTGTGTTCGAGCCTCCGCTGAATTAACAACGGTGATGTTGAGTTGTTCTCGACTCCATCTTCATTGGGGTTTGCTTTTCTGGAGAGTTCGAGGGTGTCGAGACGGCTGCATGCGGCCCTGTGCTCTACCGGTTGTGTGCTCGTTGGAGGGCTTCAGCACGTAGGTGTCGAGTCGAGTCGGCTCGTGTGGCCTCTTTCGCCACCACACTCTGGAGGGCTATGTAATTCCCCAGAGGGCTTTCAATCTGGTCTAGACGACCGTTGTCTTACTGCTTGTCAAGAAAGCATTCATTTATTGCCTTATTTCGTGAGCTCCGTCTGTGGGAGCTCCGTTATGTCTTCCCATCATTCCGCCTGGATTTTCGGGCCAATTTTTTTCCCCGCAGCACGGGTTCCTTTTGGTTTTACATCTCCTCCTTGGTGGTCTTGAGGGGTAATTATTTGTCGCACATCGTAAAGCGCAACAAATAAGTGAAGGGCTGTAGGGGATATATGTAGAGGTTTACAGAGTAAACCCTACACTGCTCTGTGGGCAGATCCCCGTCCAACTCCTCCTCTTCGATATCAAAGATATAGTCTGCATATTGAAGAGTCATCCATTCTTCACTGGAAGAGGAGTTGTCAGCTCTGCCTCTCCAATGAATGCTCTAATCATTGGAGAGTCCTCTTCCCCTTTCCTCCTGTAGTTCTCAGACCAACTATCTGAGAGCACCCCACCAGAGGGATACACTGGAATGAGGATCATTGGCTCCTCCTCTCTGATGCTGAAGACATGCCACGCATCAGAGAGTTGTATTCCCTCTCCTCCTTCCCTCCTCGATGGCATGACATAGACTGTGTCTGCCGAATGCAATATTGAGTCGCCAAACAGAATACGGAGTCCACATGACTCGGGTGCATTGACTGAAGCTTAGTCTTCATGTCAGACCACCGTATTATGTTCTCGTTGTCGTACCACGGAGTGGATGACAGCTCAGGCTGCGAGGCCAGCGGCCCTCGCAATCAGTGCCTCAGCGAGGAGTTCTTACCCAAATTATTGGGCCAATTTTTTTTCAAAAATGCTGGACACTTCAGAGTGAACTTCTCCGAGTCCAGCATGGTGGATTTACTATCTTGCAAATGGCTTTCAAGCTATGTTCCTAGAATTTCGACGCATTGGAATGTGAATGCGCTCTGACCCGTGGAGGGCTCTGTGATGGGTGGATATCCATCCACTTATAACGACTCAGAGGTGTTCACCTAACTAGGTAGCTTAGTCAGTATTCCATGGAACACACTGCCACAATGTATTAGATAATCATATTATACTTACTCACAATATTCACTGCCCAACCGTGCTCGAAGAGAGTCAACGGGCCGCATGAACTGTGAGACTCAGGGCTGAACCTCCCCTCACCCCTTAGCTCCCTTCTCCAGGTCGCAGGAGCCCCGGCGGGGGACACAACGACAACATGACTATAAGGGCTGGAGTCCCGCCTACAGTCAAGGGCTCGCCCCTTCTCAGCTCACGGGTTCTGTCCGAGCCACAGGTTTACGTAGAGCGCCAAGCGCGCTCTGTCCTGGTCTTCAAGTCCAAGAGAAGAGCTTCCTGCAAAGCACGAACCCATCACAACTGTGGGCATGGTTAGGGTAGAAGGGGTGGAGATGTGTTGGATAGCTGTGGAATATAGGGCACTGCACGGTATGGGCCGCTGGTAAAATACTTTTGTTTCCCAATTAGGCAATACAAATACGTACCGAGTTGCCGAGACTTGCAATCACCCTGATTGATGGCCGGAAGCACTGGTGTCGAGCAGATGATGCCTCTGATGACTAGGGGATATGCCGCCATGCCGGGCATAACCCTCTCGCACAAACAGAACCCATTGTCTACCCGATATGGTTTACCGTAAAGTTTTGCAAAAGGTCCATGGTATATTTAGGAGACCTTTCACGAAAAGGTGCCCTGCTAAGGTGCGCATACGTCCAAGCTTGTTCTGTCATGGTGCAGATGGTCCGCAGGAGCCATGAGGCAACAAGCGGTGCGTAGCACACTCGGAGACCTCACACCTCCCACATAGTTTTAATATTGACCAGCAGGGTTGATATTATAATAAAAGAGCGCTGCAGGGGCTCCTTGTAACTAATCCTCTAATGATATGGACTGCGCTGCTTCCTGTCGTTTCACTGCTATGAATGTCTCCTGGCCGTCAAGCCGTTTCTTCATTCCCGATGGTGGTCTCACCGACTTCCTCCTCAACAATATTTGACTGAAGGTGTTCCTGCTGATCCCGCAAATATTCACAGACACGTATGTCGCCAACACCATCCAGTTTCTGACGATGCCCCAGAAGGAAGAACTCCACTGTCGTGTCTGCGAACTGGTTCACCATGTAGTGAGTATTGATATGTTGGTGCACAGCGGGGGCTGACTCGTAAAGCAGATGTTCACCGCCAAGATACAGCAGAACGAGCTCCGTGTGTCGTATACTGTGCCCACGATTCCTTCCGAGGCGGCGTGGATGTTCTATGTGATCCAAGTTGTACTCATTGTTGTCGGCTTTGACACCGAGGCGAACTGTCTTTCGAAGGCAGACAGATCTCCTGTGTCGGCAGAATCAGAGGGCACAGCCGTGCAATCACAGGCGATGTTCTTCCTCAATGGCATGTTATCCACGTTCTGCAAGAAGATGAAGGCCAGCGAGACCATCTTTCTTGACTACCCGGAGTATGATCCTAGCCACTAGGTGTCCAATAATTTCACCTATCACAGCCACCCGACGAGCTTCCTTCCTATCCCCGTGGATGATAGCCCAGCAGATTTGTTTGAGTATAACAAGGCCATTGTGCAGTGGCGTGAGCGTGGGATGGAGGCGCCTATCACTGGTGCTTGTGTTTTCTGCGACGACCACAGCGCTGCTGTGCATCCGTGCGAGAAGGCGCCGAGACGGACAGTGCAAAACCTAGTGGATGAAGCAGACACGGTGGCTAAGGTGGCTGGTTTTGCAGCCACAGTAAATGTCATCCATCACCTCCTAAAACAGGGTCCTACTCATCACAGTGTGCGTGTCCTGGTGTTGCAGATCAGCAGAGACACTGGGGACAATGTACAATATAACTGGCCCAGATATTGCCCAGATATAGCCCGGATATTAATAATATCCAGGCAATATCCGGGCTATATCCGGACCCCATATATGGTAAGTCACATGGGGTCCGGATATTGCCCGGATATTGAAACCAAATAGAGTAAAAATAGGTCACAACACCTTCTATAAAAGTGATTGTACCAGGCACACAATAACTTCCATAACAGGTAATAGCCATTTAGTTATTTATGTGGCTGTTTGCATTGTACACAGTGACATGATCATGAATAGCAACTATGATTATCAAGACTGTTGATCACTTCTTGGTCCTGATCATGACCTCAGATAGAATGAGTTCCAAACTTGCAGCTTCTCTTCAGGCATTCAGTGGATTTCTACAACATCAGTCCAGAGCACCTTTGCAATGGTTCTCTCTGGTTTGATATCCTGTTGGATGTGTAAGTGTAATAGAAATTCAGATTACATGTGCTACAATTAAATATCTATCTAGTGGTTTTAAGCCCAAAGTTTCAGGCAATGATTTCTCTATAGGTGGCTCAAGAACAAGAGAAGCTCAACGATGGCTCAACTTGACCTCTCTTTACTATCAGCTGATGCTTGTGAGATTAAGAGCTGCACCTCGGTACAGTCAACAGGCCAAGGGACTGGATTGTCTGACATTCCAGCAACATCCAGAGAAATGAGGAAGCACGAAACCATGTTATATATAGAAACTGCTGCTGCTGCTTCAATGAGTAGATCACCAACATTGAGTTTATCGGCTGCGATAAGCTTGAGCTTTTCCTGAAGTGCAGAGGTGACATCTGCCGGGACGTGCACAGAGACCATACTGTGGTCTGCAAACACAAGAGCAGCGGCCTGAAGAGGGGAGAGAAGAGAAGGCAGGGGCATGGCAGATGTATCACGAATTCCCCAGAGCTGTGTTGTGGTGAGTCCTTCCATACGGCCAACATGCTCATGGTGGCGCTCAGCAACACAGAGGATCATAAGCCCGCAAACATCGCCAGGTAGAGATCCTTTGGTGTGGATTGCACCCAAGTGTCATGAATCACCCTGACTCAGCATCGCAGATATCCTTTTTCGGATTCTACCACATTCCTTTTTGGGAATAACCTGTCCTTGATCGGGTTATTCCCTGGCCTACAACACTCACTCAACCCTCAGGGACATGAACATCCCTTGGACCTTTATTCAGAATCCATGCAGACATGGATTCCTCACCACTTTACCACCTGGGTTCTTATCGCAGTAACCCAGGACTCTACACAACGATGGCATGACACCATATACATGCAACTCGGGTTCTGTGCGCTAGCAACCCGGACTCCTTTGTGCCGATGACCATATCCAATGGGTCATGACTACACTCCTTTATGTTGGTGGATATTCACTCCTGATATCCCTGCCAAGACGAATACACTCCTGAATGGTGACAGGTGTCCCCTGGGTGCCACCTGTTGACTCCTTTATGCTTATGACTCTTTGGTGGCCCCTAGATGCTGTGGTGATAACACATAGGGACTAGGAGCATCAGCATTAATGTTCCTTAATGCTGGATACAGTAACCGATTGCGATCATATTTAATTTATGTAGAAAGGTATATAAACTGGATAGAATCTCCCCTGTACAGTAGATTCTACCTCGTCTATACTCAGGCCTTACTTTGGCTGGATTGCTTGGTTCTTGGACTTGAGCCTGGAGCGCTCTTGTTCTCATCTCGTTGTTCTGGTCTTGCCTTCACTTCCCTTTCACTCGACAACACCAGAACTCCTACTCTCTGTGTCTTGCCTTGGGATATCGACCTAGCAGTGTTGGATCTGGCCCTTTAGGTAGCGGCAAGGAGAGACGCTTACCTACCAAGGGGAAGAGATCATCACACTAGTTCCCTGGCAGGGTTGTATAGAGACTGGTTCGCCTGAAGTTCCCTTCAGGCACCCCTCGGTCTTGGGATCCAGTTGGAACCCCTATTTGGAGTACCCCTGAGTCGGGTTCCTCCTCTCAGGTTCTTGGGACACAACCCCAACCCCCTATCCAGAACCCGAGGCCCCTATTTGAGCCACCCGGAGCGGGTTCCTCTCACTAGGGTCTGGTGCATAGTTGCAGTACTCTCACTGCAATATCTTCGGGTTCTTCAACATGAGTTGCTCACCACCTATGGATGCTGGCTTGGTTGGCCACATCCTCCTCTTGGATCCTCGACGCACGGTCATGCGCTATTCAAGCGGTGACAGATTCTCTCTCAACACCTAGGGATGGCTGCTGTTTTGTCTGGCATGGACATGGTCCAGCTGACCTAAGGGCCGTTGCTGATACCAAGAGAGAGTTTTCAGCCTTCTGCAACTGGTGGAACATGGAGCAGCACCTGATCAGGAGGAGTGAGGCCGTGCGTGCCACGTCTTTCATGTATATGGTCAGCAATTGGAGATACAGCAGGTGCAGGGGGTATAGATCGTTGCATACCCAACCATCAACCACCCTTGGTAGAGTGGTGATCGGCACAAAGAAGAAAATTGCGGAAAACATCGCCTGCATAACTGAAGTAATCAGCCCACGGTGGATCACAAACTGCGCAAGCTTGGCCGAGTGCCGGTACAAGTTGCACCCGTGCCATAGTAGTTTCTGTGAAGAAGCTGAACTGCGTCATGGAAAAGTCGGCTGTGAGCGATACTCATTTGCCCTCCTTGCCAACAATGCCCACACCGACGTCCGCCACCTGGATCATGCTGGCATCGTTCCCGCCATCCCCGATGCAGCAGACCCGCTTTTTCGTGTGGTTGCGGATGAGACACATTACGTCCGCCTTTTGCATTGGGGAACAACGGTAGGCCACGACGGCGGACAGTTTAGTGGTGATTTCGATGAACTCGTTCTTGAAGAGGTCCAGACAAAGCTGCAGTTTGTGGTCAGTCATTTCAAGCTAATTTATTTCTTTTATGAAGTACCTGCAAGGATTCACCGTCAATAACCAGACAGCAGTTGTAATGTGGTATAATGGCGAACCTAACACGAACACAATTCAGCGGTTCGCACGCAAGTCCAAGACATATGTCATGATAGATCACGTACCTGATGCCCAGCAGGTGTACTTCATCTCGTATTACCTGGATGGCAAGGTTCTTGATTTTTATAATCAAGTCGTTGTAAAAGACAAGGACAAATGGAACTTACAGAGATTCTCCACGGAACTATTAGAGTTCTGCTTCCCCGTTGACTTACGCAACGCGCAGCGTGAGCACTTGAACAAGTGCTTCCAGAGTGCGAAGGATGTTGCAGTTCATGTTGCGGAATGGTCCGAGATCTACAACATGATTGGGTTAGAGGATACTCAAGAGAAAGTTGTCAAGCCATTTCATAGTTTGACTCACCCGGTTCGAGCCGGGATATATCGGAAGATCGACCCCGAGATTGCTACTTGGGACGAGATTGCCAAGGCTGCCAGCGCCTTGGTGAAGCTTTTGCAGAAGAACCGAGAAGAATCTGGGACTGAGAACCAGCCTCAGGATGAGGAAAAAGATTCCAAATATGACGAAGATGATGAGGGTGACACACCAGTGGAGAGCAACAGCAATGCCCAACAAGATCTTATCGAAGAACCCCCCAAGTGCGAGCATGGGGGGCACGTTGGAGCGTTGCAGGTCCCTGCCGAGACAATGCGCACCACTGTGCTCGAGACTGTCCGTCTCCAAAATCACAACGAGCCTGGAATGAACTCGAAGGCGGAATTAATACGCACACAATGTTCTTTCCGACCGGCCCCCAGTCACAGGATGCCCTGTACCAAAGTACCGAGATGGTCAATAATCTCCATGTTTGAAGCCTACAATTTGATGTTCTTCTCGAAGTCGAGGAGGGCGGGGTGGAGCCCACTGAATTTTTCGAAGATTCCATTAAATCTTTTAAAGATTCTGACACAATAATTGACTCCGAGATCCAAAGACACATTGAAACCGATATCCCTCACCTAGGAGCGAAAGGAATCGAGTCGGCGACGCCGACTGATTTTGCTGTTGGGACAACGGAGGGCGCGAGAATGTCCTGCGATATTTTGAAACCCGAAGTGGATAACGGAGAAAATCCCGATTTCTTGATGATGGAGGCAGTACCGATGCCCGCGTATGACGCTGACATGAGTGTGGAGGACAAAGCAGATGCATAGCCACCTGTAGATCCTGTCGATCTTATTGATCCGTTGATCCCTTCCATGGATGCTTACTTCCCGAGCGCAGAACGGTTGCGCTACATGGAGATTGGTAGGGAAGTTGGGAAGGATGCGAGGGAGAAGGAGGTGGAGGTGATGGACACAAAGGAGGTGGAGGTGGGAACGAAGGAGGTCCAGGGCATGTTTGCCTTGACACGCAAGGCCCTCGCAATTGACAACAAGCCTTACGCAAATGTTACCCCAGCCACCGAGACCCCGTTGGGAGAATGCGATGTTGAGAAGTTAGAACTGTGATTGGTTGAGTCAAAACATCGAGTAGCTCTGTGGTCGTGGTTATAAGAGGAAGGATTTCGGAAGCCAATTTGGGCTTGAATGCCGTCGCATTTGCGATGCTGAAGAAGTAGAACAGCTCTTTGCTCTTCTTCATTCCGATTCTAAGCGGCCCAAATCATTTAATCCAGGTTACTCTCAAAGCCAATTGAAAACTTGCAATATGTCACCCTGGATATTGTCCAGATTCAGACCAGCAGCACTTGCAGCCGCAGTGGCCGCCTTAGCAATCGGCAGGTCCAGTTGAGCATCAGGATCTGAATTAATATCAGTATGGGTGGTTGTATCCAAAGCAAGTAAATACTGACTTATTAGCAGCGAGCAAAGAGGTCCTTTTCGGCTTCAGAGAACCCCGTTGCTGGAGAGCAGGCAGCGAGTCGAGTGCACCCAAGACGAGAAGAGAGCGATCGCAGCAACGAGCTTATTCAACAGCCTTATCTACATGGCGGAAGTAAAAGATGGAAAGTGGGCGACCTTGCTAACTGGGATGGAAGAATGCGAACATGCTGCATGGGACAACCGAACGGTTCCCTTGCCCTTGGCCCACGCACCGCACGGTACACACATTCTGGGGTATCAATTGTTCACATGGAGATTGGCAAGATTCGAGTCCACAAAAGGCATACTTGAATGATCCATGGATGTCATGAATCACCCGGGTTCTACTTTTTCGCGCGACACATCCGTATGGATACAGACACGTCTTAGCGGCACGGGACTCTCATGACGCCACCATGTGACCTTCTCACGGTTGAAACCCGGCCTCGGATTCTAAAGCCGCAGACTCGGGGAGTCTGCGCCACGGGATACCGAAGACGTTAGGGACTAGGAACCCGTACAGACGGATCCTAGTCCCCAGACGCACCAACAGGCTGACACAGAAGCGTACACGAAGTACAGGAGTGGTTGCAAACCGATCGGGGTTTGAACCACTGGATACAATGACACTCAGGACTAGGAAACCCGAACGTCGGGTCTCCTAGGTCCACCGACGCCACAGAAACCAACACAGAGGAGTCCAGGAGCATCAGCATTAACGCTCCTTAATGCTACGTTGCAGGAACTGATCGCGATTGACCGCGATCACTTTAATTTATTAGAAGCCTATATAAGCACGGTAGAATCTCCATGTACAGTAGATTCTACCTCGTCTAATCTCAGGCTTCTACCTTGGCTTGATATAGGCATTGTCTCCACCCTGCCCCGCTTCCCTCGCACCGTACTACAGGTTGTATCCACGCCTCGGGTTTTGTGCCTGAGTGGATATGTGATGCGGGTCCTTTAGGCCTCGCCAGGCTGGAGGAAAGCGCACACAGACAATGAGTCTGGCGCTGCTGGATAGACAGGAGGCACCGACTCAGACCCTCCCCGCTGTTGTAACGCTTCAGCTAACGGCCTTGTCACCCGAGGCCGGAGCTCCATTGATATCGTATCTCGAGGCGCAGCGAGAGCAGTTTACAGTTGCTCAGCTATCCAGCGGGTCCTGGGTGGTTAGCCTTCGGCAGTAGCGCTGCCGCTCGTTGTGTCTAGCCGTTGCCGTCGAACATAGTAGTTGAGAGCAAAGATAGATGATATCACATGATCTAGCTACCCGAGCTATACAGAATAATACTATGTAAGCATATATGACATGTCTGCCTTGGGCATGCCCTAATACCCTCGTCACAGAGCCTCCCATGTCCAAGGTAGATATGCGGACATGTAGTGAAAAGTCCAAGTTCCATCACAATGGCCCCCCAGATCCGACTGCCAGCTGTTGAGCAGGAGGAAAAAATTCTGCCGGCAGGAGTTATTGTGCTCGCATCCCCTCTCTGGCTGAGGTCAGGGGTGCATCCTCCATCTAGGAGATCTGCAAGACATCCCCTTCGATGCTTGCTCGCTTGCCGTATACACCTATGCTAGCCGTCATAGCTGAGGCCCATGCTCTGGATGAGCACCCAGCCATCAAGGGCATACACCGGTCCTCTATAGACTATTGGACGGTGGGCCTTGCCTAGCATAGTCCATCCAGGACCTGTGTAAGCCCTCTGTCTGCCCATGCGCTGCAAGCAGCTTCCTCCCAGCAGCCCATTGGACTGTTAAAGGGCAGGCAATCCTGCCGCTGGCCTAGCATAGTCCATCCAGGACCTATACACGTCATCCGCCTGCCTCTATGCTGCAAGCAGCTTCCGACAGTCCATCAGCCTGTCGGAGGCAGGAGGCTGAGGTCACCCAGTAACTCGCCTCGCATGGTCCATCAAGGACCTATGCATGTCTGCCTACTCCTGCGCTGCAAGCAGCATGCTTCCCACAGTCTTCCAGCCTGTGGAAGGGCAGGTCACCCGTCACTAGCCTGGCCTGGTCCATCAAGGACCTATGCAGGTCGTCTGCCTGCCCCTGTGCTGCAAGCAGCTTACTTCCCACAGTCCGTTGGACTGTTGGAGGGCAGGCCATCCTACAGCTAAGCCTGGGGGGTGTCGGTCTATACACACCCCCTACAGCCCCCCACTTTTTCTTCGTGCTCTACTGGGCCGACTGTAGGTCCCAGAGTGCCCGATGAAAAATTACAACCCAATCCCGATGAGTCTAGCTCCTGGGAAAACGAAAAAAATTGGGTGCTGGGAAGGGGACCTCATGCAGCAATTGAAATGCGCAAAGAGAATCCTCGCTGAAATGACACAGGAAGGGAGGGGAAGTAATTGGTGAGTTGTAAGGCCTGATGAGCGAGCGAGTGCCAGTCCCAGAGTACATGGACTATTGCGGTGAAAGAGGATTGGATAGCCGTGGCGATGCAAGGAGGAAGGATAACACACAGCGGTGCTGGGGTTGCGGGGCAAGGAGGAGGAAACCAGCGCAGTTGGGTAGCAGAGTCCAGGATTCTACCCGAGCAGCGTCAAGACGCGCTCAAGGAAGGCCTCTGCTCAAGACCAGTGCGTGCAAATTGACGCAGACACATAAAATCCCTGCCACCCCCCAGAGATGTTCATGGTATTGGTCGCCTCCGCAAGAAGTAGGCATGCGATGTTGCGTAATCCAGCAAGCCAAGGCGGGGTGGGCGTAGTGGTGTAGCAACGACGGAGTGTCACAGGGTAGTGGACTTCCCAAAAATTAGTGCCAGGGTAGTTCCAAGCATTGGCAGAGCGCTGCAGGTGTAGAGAAGGAGACGCCAGTACGAGGCGCTCACTTCTTGTATACACGTCATCGAGAGCTCGTCGGAACACACAAGCACACAAGCACACTAACGATCTCCAAGGACATGGAAGATTCGTAGTTGCTGACCAAAAAGAAGTGGACGCCAGCTGGTCCCCAAAGAACTGTGCAGGAATAGCCTGTCAAATCCCTGATTCCTACCCTGCTCCGCTGCTCCGTGTGAGCTGCTTGCCCCCCAATTCTGCTCGCAGGCCGGATGGTAATCCACAAGCTGCCCCCCGCACGCGGGTCTCCACCCCATCGTGGGCGACGACTGAGCAGCGGTGTCGCGCTAACCAGCAGAAGCGACTCTGTGTAGCGGAGGCGGAAGCGAGATGGCGGCCAGCGCGGGACGAGCGTGCGAGCGGCCATGCCAGCGTGTGGTTGAGGCTGGGTGCAGACGCGAGCGCCAAGGGCGAGCGCGCATGCGGCGGGAGGCGAGGGCGGTGCCTGCCCGTGAGAGACGCTGCGCGTGCGCGAGAAGATGCTGCGAATCAATCGCGCAAACTTCTCCGGGAGTACCGAGTGCACGCAGATTTCACTGGAGGCGAGACGATCCCAGAAGCCCCCCAACTTCGACTTGAGGAGTGCGAGTGTGGTGCTCGCCTATCGTTTCGAAGTCGCGTTAGGTATGGGGTGTTGCCATGGTACAGGCGAGAGAGCAGCGCGGCATGCAAGCCACTATGGCTATGAGTGCGTGTGAGATGGTCCCCAGTACCCGCGGACCAGGGCTTGACTGAGGGCGATGTTGAAGCTCGGTCGGCTTGAAAGAGGAGACGCCATGAGTCTGCGGTCCTCAGCAAGCGCCCGGCGCTCGGTGCGTAGTGGTATCTTGAACGCACGCGAGCACGGGTTGCTGCAGGCTAGGGGCAGCGAAGACGCGATGCCTGGACCATGGTCTGGTGGTGGTGACGTCCATGGGTTCAGGCGCCTCCACAATCTCCCAAATGGACGGCACCCTGTAGCGGAGCATAAACCAGCGCGCTACTGCACACGCAGTAATGCCGAAGACGGCCCGCAAGGTAGGAGCAGAAAACCGGAGCAGCCGCGCGAAGGCGCTCCCGGTGTTGATCGAAGACGTTTGAGCATCCAAGTGTGGGACTAGGTGGATGGCGCCGGACGAGAGCGCCGCTTGATCTGGTACATCGGTAGGAAGCGGAGGACGTGGAGAAAGAGACGCCAGTACGAGCACTCATTTCTCGTATACACGCCGTCGGGACCCGGCCGATATACTCCGAGCGCACAGTCGCATCTGTGCAAGAAGGGTGCAGAGAGTACCGCATGGATACTCGAACGGCGCGGGCGAGGAGCAGCCAAAACGGGGTGCTCACTTGCCAAGCCGCGCCGTTGAAGCCGCTGAGGAGAGCCGAGCACCAGCAGGACGTGGAAGGTGTGCAGGGAGCATGTCGAGCTGTGCGGTCGATACGGCGGGCGCCAGAGTAAGTGCGTGGTCGGGATTAAATGCAGGCGCGAGCGCCGATTACAAGCCCCCCAGGCCCAATTTCACGTTTCAGAACTGCTGTAGGGGAAACGAGCAGTGCCGCCGCGAATTTGGCGCACATACCCATATCCGAAAGTCCGCGACTGATATCCAGCGTCCGTCTCGAAACGACGTGCAACAGCAGCGTAATACAATCCAATCAAAGCAGAACTGGGCCCCGGCTCATTGACGAAGAGCTCGGAAGGCGCGGAAAAGGAGACGCCAGTAATGAGGTGCTCACTTTTCAGGTACGCGTCGTCAGCAGCTCTCGCCATGCCAACCAAGGCACAATCCCACTGCAGAACCCCCAAGTGGACTCCGTGTAGTTGCCCGTTGGAGCACGCCAGATCGCAAACGAGCGCGCTGTGACGCGAGGAGACGAGAGGTGAGGTTGCTGAGCCCGGGTGAGTCGCGCCGGGAAGCAGCGTCGACGGGGCCCCCCGTACGCGGATCCTCGATCATTGTGGGCGACAGCGGGGCAGTGGTGTTGCGCTAACCTAAGGGAGCGGCCCCCGTGCTGCAGCAGCCCCGCGCAGCTGTGACGGAGGCGCGTCGGCGGCAAGCGTGGGACGAGAGTGATTTGCGAGTGCAGAACCGCAACAAGCCTAACCCCGAGGGTGCGGGCGGCTAGTCGCAGACGTGAACTCTACAGATTGGGCGAGTCAGGTGCGAGTAGCAGCGCAGGTGAGTAGTCGGGGTTGAACACCGATGCGAGCGCCCTGGGCGAGCGCCGCGACGAGGTCGTGCGCGCCAGCAGTGGGGTGTAGTGCCCGCTCTAGGGAACAGCTGCACGGTCTCGTCCTGCCCTTGCTGTACCCCTGTTGTCCATCCCGACCCTTGCTCTCTCTGCCCCGCCATCCCTTTCTCCGTCCTCCCCTCCTTCCTTCGTCCCTCGTCCTTCCGGAGTCGTGCTTCAAAGTTCTTGAAGCTGCTGGGTGGTCGGAATCCGGAAGAGGTTCAGACGGGAGCCCGGAGAAGAGCGGCCAAACACAGCCACTGATTGAAGTTGATCAATCACATTCCTTCAAATCTCTTCCACCCATCATGAAGCTCGGGGCACGAAGGCAATCTTCAAGACAGAGCAGTAACAGAATCCCCTACGTCTGTATGCAGCCACAAAGGCGCTCCAACGCGTCTCGGGTATGAAAGTACGTTCTATTATCTCCCATCTATCCACAACTTCCCTCCACCGTTCCATTATCCGAAGAGCAGCTGCGTGCACGCGCTCATTCAAATATGCTCTTGAGACAACCGTTGTCTACCGCACTTGTATTGTGGTAGTGCTAGTCCAAACAACCCTTGTCCAGCCCCCCGCGCTAGCACGATGCAAATAAGAAGAAAAAAAAAAAAAAAAATCAAGTCCTGCTCGACAAGAAGATGCTGCGATACAATCGCGCAAGCTTCTGCGGAAGTAGGAACGTCGGCAACGCTGCGTATCGGTCGCGCAAGTGCATCCATACAAGCTGCTCGCCCCCCATCCCCCTGGGAGGGAGCGAGCAGCGCCGCCATGAACTTGGCGCGCGTACCCATGTTTACTAGTCCTCCTTTAAGTCTGCAACTCCATCCCAAGGACGGCGTCCCGAGTTCCGGCGATGCCTGCGGAAGATCCGGCAGGGAAAGAAACGCGGGGAACATTGGGTAAGGAGACGCCATTGGTAAGGCACTCACTTATCGCACCCGCGCTGTCCGGAGCTCTCAGCGCTGTCCTATCTCCCCACCGCGGCGGGCGGGTCGCCGCGGATGACTTCCGCCTCCAACGGCGCAGACGAGTCCCTTGCGAGCCGTCGAGTCAGGTGTATGACGACGGCACGTCAAGCGTAGCCGTCGAGCGAGGGAGGGAGTCGATTGAGCACTTGGGATTCACCAGAGCGAGCGAGCGCGCCTGGTCCATGGCGAAGTGTGCGCGCACCTGGACGAGCCCAGAACCCCGAGCTCGAAGCTGAAACGGGCCCAGCTCCAGGGGTGCGGGCGACCAGTCACGGACGTGGACGGCGAGTTGGATACAAGCTGCAGCACAAGCGGGTTGGGGTGGAAACACCGCCGCAAATGCTTCGAAGGCTTGCGATCGATTCGGCTCTGCGCGCCGACGGGCAGCACGGTGCTCTCAGAGGCAAAGGGCGATGAGGCGGCGCCCGGGGCACCAGCCTGGACGGCCGGCCGCGTGTAGCGCGCGCGCAATCGTGGGCGTGCAAGCACGAGCTGCATCTGCAGTGGGCGGCAAGGCGTGAGCGCACAAGAGTTGCATGCAGTGATAGCAAGCGGCCGGCGAGCACCGTAAGTGGAGCGTGGGACTTGCTAGACTCCCAGCGTGGAACTCCTGAGTCGTGGGGCGCGCTAAGGAGCAGCGCTTCAGACCCCGACTCTTGCTATTTCCTCATCCTCCGCCCCCATGCAAGCCGGCGTCCACGAACTCAGTTGTACGGCTCGAGGCAGCGAGCTAGGAAGGTGGGTGTGCGCGATGGCGTACCCCAAGATTGGCGCCGTGTGATTCGCACGTCGGCGGGAAGCGCAAGGCGTGGAGAAGAGACGCCGCGCAGAGCCCAGCTCGTGTAATGGCAGCTCGCCCCCCAATTCTGCTCGCGGACCGAATGATAGTCGAGGAGGAGCCCCCTGCACGCGAGTCCCCGCTCCGTCGTAGGCTACGGCTGGGGAGCGGAGTTGCGCGAGCCCACAGAAGCAGCTCCTCGTAGTAGTAGCCCTGTGCTGCAGTGGCGGAGGTGCGACGGGGTGCGAGCGCACGAGGGCGTAATGCCGAGGATGAGGCACGCTCGCACTAGGGCAAGCACAGAGCGCGGTCCAGGCGCGCACGTTGCCAGTCGCGTGCGTAGGCTCCGTACGTTAGGTGAGTCAGGCGCGAGCGACAACACCGGCGCGAGTAGCGCCCGTGCAGCGAGAGGCAAAGGCAGCGCCCCTGCTAGCGCTGAGAGACACTGCCGTGCTGTATAGAGTACAGCGACGAGTCCTGGCGCACCAGCAGTGGGGCATAACACTCCTTCCTTGGCCCACAGCCGTGCGGTCTCGTCCCGCCCTTGCCGCACCCGTGATCCCCCCTTCCGCTCTCCCCTCTTCGCTCTCCCTTCGTCCCATGCCCCCCCACGCCCCGTTCAGACACGAACCGAGAGCACCGCAGCCACTGGGGCGCAGGTGTTCTCATCCCCTCGCTATCCTCCTTCCTCCCAAGTCGTCTATTGCAGCTTCTTGAGATTTCCGAGAGCCGGGGTTCCAGAACTCCGGCCAAAGACGAAGGTGAAAGGGGAAGGTATGGCGTCCGGGGACGGCGATGGACACCATAGCATGGGCGTGTTGGTGGTGAGAAACAAAGACACTTTGCAACTACGGCAGCCCGGCATTGCCCCGAATATCGATCGGGTCGTCAGCACGACTCCCGCGCGTCGCCAGCATCGAAAGCCCAAGGCGTTCCACGCAGAACGTGCACGCAATCATTTGCCTGTGGTGAATGCGTAGGCGCCAGGTGTAACGGGGTCCAGCCAAGCAGACCTGGCGCAGGCGTACGGGGGAGGGATACTGTACAGAACTGGGCCCCCGAACATCGCCCAAGAGCTTGCGAAGGCGCGCAAAAGGGCATGAAGGTGCATAACCCTGAATCCGAGCAGCCACTTGCAGGCGCTCATGGTATTCGCCCCCTCCGCGTCAAGCAACTTCCTCCCCACAGCCCCCCATGGGAGTGCGCAAGGGCGCACTGTCCCCGCTCCAAAGGATAGCGCCGTGTAACCTTGGTGCATCGGTAGGAAACGGAGGACGTGGAGGGAGAGACGCCAGTGCTGGGCGCTCATCTCTCGTATACAGGATCTGACCGATATACGCAAAGCGCGCCGTCGCTTCGGTGCAAGGAGGGTGCGGACGGCCGCGCAAGCGAGTGGTCAAGGTTGGACGCCGGCGCGAGCGCCAGGAGCGAGCGCGCGTGGGCAAAAGGCGAGGGCGGTGCTCCAGCCAGTGCTGAGAGGCACCGTCGCGCAGCGTCGATGTGACGGGGAAATATACTAATGGAACACGACGAGCGTACTTGCGTATATAATGGACTTGTACATATAATCGTAGTACTATTACATACGCATCATTAACGTAATAGATCATCTTTTACTTGCTTTACACCACGATGTGCGAAGACTGAAGGACCCACCGGGGACCTCCCCCACAGCCGCCCTGCCTGCCTGAGCATGTGTATAACTGCTCCACGATACCGGTGCTGCAGGAGGTCCCAGGTGTGGGTCACACACCCCCTAGTCGATGGGTTACAACGGTGGCGGGCGCCTGAGTCGGCGGCCCCCAGCCTCAAACCTCGCGAGCGCTGCGTCTACGGACTGCGCACTCGCGAGTCCCTCTTCAGCAACCTGAAGCCTACGAGACCCGCATCACAGTCGAGGTCCTGGCACGCCAGCGGTGGGGCGTAGTGCCCCGCTCTTGGAAAACAGTGCACGGTGAACAATGTGCTCCGAACTAAACCCAAACAACACACTTATCACCCAAATACAACCCAAGTCCTTCCAGAATAAGCGGTGAGGCCTACGGAAATAAGACTAGGATCGGAAATAGGCCGATCAGCGAGCGCAAGAGCCAAGATTCAGACGAGTGGTAGTCCCTTTACAGGTCCTAACAAGGTTGAAGGGAAGGTATGTGTTTCCCTTAGGAAGATGAACCTTCACTACAAGATATCACCAGGAATTGACCTGAGCGATAATTGAGCGGTGGAAATAAGATGTTTTTAAAAGCTTCGCAGCTTTATGAGACAGCAAGTGTTGAGGGTGGTGGTGGTGGTGGTGGTGTCGTCCGACGACGTGCAAGAGACCTCAGATAGGTCGACGATATAACAATTCCAAACGATAGCAAGCCCGAAGCTTATTTCCAGTGACAATGACGGTAGCTGATTCCAAAACACAATTCGATTCCCAGATGATAGATAGCCTCAATCACGTCCAAGACGTTTCCAATACCCTATTCCTTATTCCAACTTAAGGTTTCCCGATGTTAAAGTCCAACGACGATACACACTGAGCCAACCCCAGAAATAGCCCAATTGCAAGCGTTCAGCCTACTAATACACGGGTGATTTTGTACCCTACTCGGAATAATGTCCTGACTACTTATACAAACCCCAAAATCATATGCAAGTCCAAGAACGAAATAGAAATTAGTAAAATGGCCCGAGTTCCCCTTCCTCAGCTGTTTATCCGTCGGAAGGGCTCCCGCGAGCGTATTGCCATTGGTTGGTGAACAGGACGATCGTGATGTCCGCTCGAGCGGCGTTGGTCAGCCTAGGGGTTTGAAACCCTCAGTCTCTTGGCTGACTGATACCGAGTCGTTCGTCCTATTTCCCGCCGTCCCTGGTCCTCTCCCGTCTTCGCTGACCATCGGGTAATATTCCCCTGGTTCCCAGCTCCTCGTAGATACCCCTAGTGAGACTCGTCCCAGAAAGGGTTCTTATTTCCCCAACTCCGTCTGCTCGGAATAAGAACAATCCCATCAGATCTCCTTAGCCGACCTTCGCTAGTCCCGGAACTTCACCGGAACGTATATCCCCGGGCCTTGACGTCTATCACATGGAAGGCGCACGGCCTATTGATGCAGAAATAAGACTATTCCCGCATGCCCTTGTTATCAGTATGTCCAACTTATTCCATCGTGTGGGAATAAGACCAGAAATAGTCTCTAAAGAGGTTTGTGGGCTACACATTCCTCTACAGTTTTCGAGGCGAGCACTGCCAGTCCGCAGGGTAGTTCCCTACCCCTTGTACTCGTTACTCTGTGATCACAACCCATCTGGCTATACCGAGACCGTATACCAGTCCTTAGAAATAAGCCTATACTGTAATCCGACTATTCCTGAAACGCGCAAAATGTGTGGTGTTTAGGTATAGACGGATTCCAGACAGTTCAGCGGTCTCGTCCCGCCCTTGCTGTACCCACTGCCCTCCCTCCAGACCCTTGCTCTCTCCGCTATCCTTCCCATCCCTCGTCCTGCCCCCTAGTATCCCGTTCCCGATGACGTGTACTCACCTGGGAACACCGCAGCCACGGAGGCGCATGTGTCCCCGTCCCTCCTCTGACCTCGCCACTCCTGTGTCGCTCTGCGAAATTCTTGAGGCTTTCGGGTTCCAGAATCTCGGCCAAAAGTGAAGATGGAAGGAAGATGAGAGGACGTCCCAAGTACGGCGATGAATGCCGTAGTTCGGACATGGGGGTGGCGGAAGGCTCCAAACGCCACGTGCGCCCAACGCCACTCTATCGCCCCGCCGTGGCGAGCGAGTCACCGCGTTCCCCGGGAATCGTTGGGCCAGACGTGTATTGGGGATGCGTCAAACGCGGTCACCGAGCGAGGAGGGGGAAATCGAGCGCGCGTCTGAGATCCCCTGGACCGGGAGCGCGCGTCATCCACTTGCCAGACTCCGTGGTGGGGAGATGACGGCACCCGCCGCACCTCAACCCTGGAGAACTGGAGCGGGCGGTGGTGTCTGCGCACTGAGTCTTTCGCGGTCCGACGCGATCGTGGGGGAACGGGGACGTCTCGCCGCCACGTCCGCTCAGCCTCGCCCTAACACCGTGGCGATCGGGTCGTCAGAGTTCTCGCGCACAATCCGGCGCGCC
Organism: Mycena olivaceomarginata; assembly: GCA_029378375.1. NCBI lineage: Eukaryota > Fungi > Basidiomycota > Agaricomycetes > Agaricales > Mycenaceae > Mycena > Mycena olivaceomarginata. Next base: position 190,501 of record JARKIC010000278.1, on the reverse strand, counting down.
ACAGGCGCCGTGTTGATGCAGAGCCTACTGACGGCGGGCGCGAGGTCTTCGACTTCTTCTGCCTGCAGGGAGGCTAGCTCGAGGGTCCGTATCTCGAAACAGCAGTCGCGGTTGCTCGTACGAGCTGCACTCGTGGGGCTTGCTTCCGCGAATCTTCAGGCCCAGTAGAAGCGGCACGAGTCCGGGACGTGCGTAAGCGCGTGAGGAAAAGAGGGAGAGTTACACCCAGTTTGTCGCTGAGTCTTGGAAGCGTGCCGCACATACATGCCCCCCATTGGGAGACATACGTCCTGTCGAGGGAGAGGCGTCGAGGTGGACGCGAAAGGTGCCGTCACAGGGAGCGACTAGGAGTCGGTACCTGAGTTGCACGCCAGCGCATGTGCGTGCGGTACCGCGTAGGACTGGGTTCCGGAACACCGACAAGAGCTCGAGGACGTGGAAAAGGAGACACTATAAGAAGCGCTCACTTTTCATCTACACGTCGTCAGCAGCCCCGGCTCCAACCCCACCTTGCAACCCCGCGCGAGCGCCGTCGTCCAAGACTTCATGATCTTGCTTTTCTGCCCACAGACAGCGTACCGAAGCTGGAGGGCGTCCAGGAAGTAGGACAAGGCGGTAGGGAATAGCTGCGGAAACTCTGCTCTACGAACATAGACACGCCGGCGCCGCTTGTATGGAACACCATTCGGCGTGATAGAGTTGAGGAATCGGGGCCTGGAGCCAGAGCAGCCACTTGAGGGCGCTCATGGCATTCGTCGTATCCTCGCCCGGTAGACATGTCGTCCGTAAGAGCCGCCAGAAGGAAGAGAATAAGAAAGAGGAAGCATAGAAGTAGGCAACATAGCGTAGAGGGGAGCATGGAGGGGTGTGCAAGCCGCAGAGCCTGTACACTGTCGCGCATCGTGGTGGTGATAAGAATGAAGACGCTTCGACGCCACGTAAGTCCGGCATCGACCGAGCACTGTGGCGACCGGGTCGTCGGCGCGATTCCAGCACGTCGACGGCGTCGCGAATACGTTCCAGTGCGCTCAGCGCAGTACATTCACCTGATGAGTGCCCTGCAGATAAGAACACCAGCTTCCTCGCGCCCTTTCCTCAGGAACCCAAACGGCACAGGCAAGGAGCAGCTAGAAGAGAGCGCTCACTAGCCCGTACGCACCGTTTGAGGCAGCCGAGTAAGTAGCAGCTTAGGAAGCCGGCAGGGAAGCTCATCCACGCATCCCAACAGCAAGTACCCTCCCTCAGGGAGGGAGTGTATGCCCCCCAGTGCCAGTCTCGCTAGGAGATGAGGGGCAACAGCAGGATGTGCGAGCGGTGGAGCTACGACCCAAGCGCTCGCGCTCGCATCTCCCCCTTGCTCATCTGCGTGCCAGCGACATTGTTCCAATGTCGATCCTGCGCAGGTAGGGGTCCAGACTCACAGAGTCGGTAAGAGGACAGAACACCGCTGGGGGGTTCGGTCCCGCCGCGGCTGGCTACAAGTCGGTGCAGCCAGCGGCGAAGGAGGGGGCAATGGGCGGCTGTCAACTAACCTCATCGCGAACTCGATGAGGTAGCCGCGAGACAGCGGCCCATTGGCCGACGTACACCCCAAGCCAGTGGGTGACATGGTATTGGGGTCTGAGGTGCCTCAGTGCTCGTTGTAAGACTGAGCACTTCCTAGGTACCTCGCCCATAGCAGGCGAGGCACTACCCTCTCACCTTTCTCATCGCGTCTAACGCGCATGAGAGCGGTAGAGGGCCTCTGCGCCTCCCTTGCCCTTCAAAGCAGGCAGTAGCAGCTCGCTCTTCCAAAAGCTGAGCGCTCATGCCGCTTCCGCTTCTCCAGCCGTGGTGAAGCCCTCGCGGTGGGCTCCATTGTGATGCGGGTCCTTTAGGCCTCGCCAGGCTGGAGGAAAGCGCACACAGACGATGAGTCTGGCCCTGCTGGGTAGACAGGAGGCACCGACTCAGACCCTCCCCGCTGTTGTAACGCTTCAGCTAACGGCCTTGTCACCCGAGGCCGGAGCTCCATTGATATCGTATCTCGAGGCGCAGCGAGAGCAGTTTACAGTTGCTCAGCTATCCAGCGGGTCCTGGGTGGTTAGCCTTCGGCAGTAGCGCTGCTGCTCGTTGTGTCTAGCCGTTGCCGTCGAACATAGTAGTTGAGAGCAAAGATAGATGATATCACATGATCTAGCTACCCGAGCTATACAGAATAATACTACGTAAGTATATATGACATGTCTGCCTTGGGCATGCCCTAATACCCTCGTCACAGGATATCACATCCTCTTCGACTCGTTCCGGGTTCCGCCTCACATCCCGACCTACGACATACGGCCTCCTAGGGAGGACGCCGTACAACTGGTCCTACTGCTCGGGGAACACACGAGCTACTAGCGTCTATCGGGTTTCTCCTGGTTGGGGTTCTCGCCGGGTTACTCGCTGTTTAGTCGACCCAGAGGCCGTTGCTGACAATGGACCACCTGAACCTTCGCTACTAGTACCTGAGTAGCTCTTTTGCTCCATTGAACATGTGCGTTGCAGAGCCGGGAAGTTGTAGATGTTGTTACCGGCTCTGTCGCACTGAGAGGTCGCAAGTGCAGAAGGCAAGACTCGTCACGTTTCGTTTCGAATTGAGGAGAAGCATATCACATATCCAAAGTGATTTTGAGGAAAGCGAAGCAAAACAGTTCAAGCTAAGTAAGTACGACTCGAATGCAGAACAAGCAAAGAACAAGCCAAATGATGGATTGAAAGAGAACAAAAGAACAGCAAGTGTCAACTCAGCTGCACTGCCACCCATTGGTTGTATTTAAACCATGGCCACTGTGGCGTGCAGAAAACAAGCGAACCTCTATTTTATCTCGGTGTACCCCGTTCAGAGAAATTCACTAGGTCATTCGCTGACTTGTCTTGCGGTCTCGTAGACTATCTCTGTCACGCTTCAAAGCTTTTGGAGTTGAACCGTGATGACCATCTGAGTCTCCATTGCGCTCCTGTGGAGGGAGAAGCGTCACCACGAATATACTCAGTTTCGGCCATGCTTAGGGACCTGGAAGCGGATCGCGCTCGCGTTGCACGACTCGCAGCTGTCGAAGCCAAAATCTTGGATCTCGAGCGCTCCCTTCCTGGATTGCGTGCGGCTCGATTCATTCAAATACCCCGTCTTGACGCTGTCCAACGAAATTACCAGTGAGGTGCTCATCCATTTCCTTATACCCGCTCTGCCCGCCGCTCACTGGCAAAGGCTCGCTGACTACTCTGACACACGTTTCGAGAGATAGCACTTACCACTGGCAAGTTGTCGAGGCTATCCAACTCTCCACCGTACATCCCTTGGCCTATCGACCCAGAGTTCCCTATGTCGCCCGAGATCTACAACTCGCTATCGCAGACGAGTGGTTGTGACGGTCCTGTTCTGGCCCTCTAGATCTCCATCTGTGTCTGGGCCGTTAGAAGCAGTTATCTCCCCCTTCCAGACTTGGTCCGTCGTTGCGCTCGCTGGGGGCACTTGAAACTAGGCCCCACGTATGGTGACCTCCCTCTCGTTTGAGGCCCACTGTCTCTGCTCTGTCATCTAGATCTGAAATTGGGCCCAAACCCAGACAGCACACGGACAGTTCATGACCATGAGGCCGGCCTCCCTTCTTCACGCAGTCATCTTCAGTTTCAGCGCCGGGGAAAGAGTCGCTTTACCATGGATGCAATTGACTTCCCTAACCTTACGATACCTGACGAGACGGCGCACTGCTTCAATACTTTTGCAGCAGATGCCAAACCTTCTGTACTGTGAAATCTGCTGCGAGTATCCTCTTTCTCAATTCAACCACGATGTAACATTTCCTTACTTAAATGTTGGTGTTGAAGAGCAGACCAGGTTATAACGGGTATGAGACTGGGTTTCTGAACAGCTTCGTTGTCCAGAACCTGTTACGATCATGCAATTTCCGGATTTCCTCCGGCTTTTCCCCGGCTATCTTTATCCGGAGCCTCGGCTCCGACCTATCCTTTTATTCCGGATACGACTCGCACTCGGGCTCATCTCCGTCTAAACTGCTGTGCGTCCGGCTTTACTCCGTTGACGCACGCCCTTTGGGGTTTTTGCAATGAAGGTCTTCTGAGCATTCCCCAAATCAAACATATGACTTATGCAACTATGCTTCTCTCTTATTGTTCATATTGTCTTTCACTGTACTTATTGTCTTTTACATACTTCTTTCCGCATTAGACTTATCTCCGTATTTAGTATAAATACGTATTATGTTCTACTGTATCTTTAGTTGAAAATTAACGTGCTTTGCCTCTGCATTGCTCCGTGGTCTGACTTCTGCTTCCTTCGTCGTCGAGCCAAGTTAGTTGGTGTACCCGATCTCCTACGTGGTATCACTTACGGCTTTATCCGTCCCTCCGGCTATTCTCGTCCTCCGGCTATTCTCCGTCCTCCGGCTATTCTCCGGTTCCGGCTTTCTTCTGACACGGATATAACAGTATTTTCAACTCAACCTAATTTGGCTCAATGTCTTTCAGCCACCTCGCCAATACCCCCGACTTTCGGAACCGACGACGCGATTCGCGTCAATTCAGTAATATTGTTCCGATCGTTGTTCCGGGACAGCTCACCTACGACAATATCTCGGGCATCATCTCTTCCCCACAAGATCTTCGCTCTCGCGTGCAGCCTCGTTTTGAGGAATCCCGGCCTTTACGGCCAAATGCTCCAACAATGTGGTCTCGCCCACCTCTCGCTCAAGATGCGCGCGGTGCTGCTCTCTGTCCTCAGCAGTTCAGTTTTTCTCCGACCGGTTCCCATTATCCCGGTCCGGCATATCCTCAGCTGATGGATTTTCGAGAGTACAATCGTCAATCAGGTGGAAGCAGCATGTGATCGCCTACCCCTAACCACCGACGCGTATCCTACCAACCGGTCACTATGGCTATTGAAGAACTTCCGGAGGTTTACGATCCTACGGATCCTCTTGAACAGCAGCCTATACTGACTGATTTTTCCGCCTTGTGAAACGGGCGTGATTTATCCGTACCTTGGATGGCGTGTGGCGACTGCTCCTCCTTTGGAGACAGTTGATAAGGGTAAAGGTAGAGCTCAAACTCCTGCTCCTGACCCGAACACCCCACAATCCACTTCTCTTCCCACTGGTTCTTTTCCGCCCCCGCCTCCTGGGCCTTCTGGCTCACCTGGCGGTGGAGGTGGTGGTTCCGGCGGTGGTGGAGGAGGCGGAGGCCCGCCACCTGGCGATGCGTCTTCACCTCATCCCTCCATTCCGGCTTTGGCGCTCCGACTCCGGATCCAGGACCTGGTGGCGGTGGAGGTGGCGGCGGTGGTGGTGGCGGACCATTTGGTCCGGCTCCGGCTCCAGGTCCTCCAGGTCCTCCCGGTCCACAAGGGCCCCCCGGCCCTACGCTTCATATTCCGGCTCCGCATAATCCTCAGCTCAACTACGCCGTTCAACAAATGGCTGATGCAATGGCTCTCCCTCGCTCGGAATTCTGTCGCCCCTCCTCGCTCCACTCGCACTTCCTCCCACGCTCCGGATACTTTTTGATAGCTCCGACCCATCGAAGTTCGCCACTTTCATGTCGCAGATCTACCTGCACATTGCGGAGCGTCCGCAAGACTTTCCGACCGACGACGAGGAAATCTTCTACATCCGGTCGTATCTTCGCAGAACGGCTCAGCAGTGGTTTCAGCCCAACATCTTCGCTGACGGACAAGCGCCCATTCCATTCTGGGATGGGAATTGGGAGCTCTTCGTTCAAGAGCTTGCGACGAATTTCGGCCCGCACGATCCCTTCGGCGACGCGCGGATTTCATTGGAGACACTCTCCATGAAGCCTGGAGATCAGCTGGCAACTTACCAGCTCGAGTTCGACACCCATGCGGTTATGACTGGGTATAACGAGGCCCGCCCTTTTCCGGGTGTTTTACCATGGCCTTCCAAGCCGCATCAAGGACACCATGGCGCAGAATCAGCTTCCAGTCACTCTCGCCGGGCTGAAAGCCCTCGCCTCGCAGCTCGACCAGCGGTATCATCGCCGCAACACTGAGCGCGCGAACGAGCGCGCTGCTGCGAATCCGCCTCCGGCCGGAAAATCTTCCGGCGATTCTTCCGGTGCTGCGGCATCGGGAGGTGGTGGCGGGTAATGGAAAGTCCAAGGGTAAAGGCAAGGGTGGTGGAAAATCCAACTCCCCCGCCCAAGACCAATCCCTCCGGCCACACCAGTGGATGTTACCTGAATACAATGTACCCAACCGTGGCAGGGGGGTACATTGGAATAAAGCAACACCTTGGCCACACCACCAGGATGTACCTTATTGCAATGTACCTCCCCGCCTATATACAGCACCGCCGATTCCGCATTTACCGCCGCCGCCAGTTAATTTCCCTTCCGAACACACCGCTTGAGCTTCCCATCACCCCCATCAACAAGGGTGCGATGCCGAAAGCGCCGTATGTTTACGGATATTTAATACACACGGTGATATACCCAAAATGGTCGCCTCTATTCCTCCTCCTCCCCCTCCAACCGCGCCTCCTCTTCCTCAGGGTTCAGCTCATCCCCCAGCTCCATCTCGATCGTAACCACCGACTCAGCGTCCAGCTCCGCCATCCCCTCCAGGTACACGTCAGCCTTTGCCAGACTTCCCGCCCATTTCTTCTCCAAAAGTGCGCACGGCGCGCGTTCCGTCGCCGCATGCTCCGCGGTGTACGCGCGACGGCCCTCAGTCACCTCTGGCGGGGTGCCGGGCAGCTCCTCGCGCGCCACTGCATCCCACTTCCCCGCTGCTGTGTACCCATACGCCATGGTGCACCGCATCTCCTCCCTTAATAGCCGCACGTCCTCCGAAAACCGCTTCGCCCGAGCGTACGCTTTGCACCATTCAAGCCGCAGCGCTGTCCGACAATTTATTAGTACCCATGTAGCAGTTGCTTGAATAAATACGCACCATCATGCAGTCTCGGATCGTTTTCATCCGCCGCCCGCCCCGCAGAATACCAGATCCAGGAGAGGGTGTGAGAACCCTCTCCTGCCGCCAGCGCTGATGCTCGCACGACACCGCCCTCAATGAAGGCACCCCCGAGCTCGGCCCAGTGCTCGTTTTGAGATTTCTCCTCTGCCGTCAGCGCCCGTTCATTAAGTGCACGCACATCGTCGTCCTCCAGCACATGCAGGCGCTCCTCCCACTGCCCGTGCCCTCGCAGCGCCAGCAGCGCGGCGCGAGCGTACCGATAAACGCAGCTTCACTGCGTGGATCTTGATGTTAATGTGGCGCAGGATCCCCTGGCCCTTGGTCATCATCCCCTGGCCCGTCCAATTCCGCAGCTTGTAGCGGTTCGTCATGGTCCTCATGCGAAGACCGTGGCGTACCGCTTCGAGCCCCTCGCTGGCCTCCCCCTCGCGCATGCGTGCCTCAAGCTCGGATAGCCCGGGCGCGCATGCCTTCCCTCGCACGTAGCTGTTTGCCAGCTCCGACGGCATGAAAAGCCGTGTGGCTTCCGGCAATTGCTCCCCGTTCCCATCGTAGACTTGCCGCTGCTCGTTGGACAGGAGCACGCGCAGGGCGGGCATGTACACCCCCTGAACCTGCCGAAACTTGTGGATCCGTTTCAGCAGCGTAATGCGGCGCTTCGTGAACACCAGCTTCTGCGCGGGCGATGGATCTTTCAGGGCGCGTACGTCGATCTCAAGCCTGTGTCTGCGTCGGTCAGTCTCGCATCCGAAAGGGCGGGAAGCATCTACGCACTGTATTTCCTCCAATTCTAGGCCCATTGTGATGAAGCTCCCCGGCGTGTGGTCCCGCTCCACCTCTACCCCGTCTTCCGTGCACAAGAATTCCTCTGTCGCTATCTGCAGCTGTATACTCCGTAAAGTCATCACTGCATTCGATCAAAATAAGTCTGTGATCCCCCATAACTACCCGTGCACATACCTTCCTCAACCGATCGAAACGGGCAGTCGGACACATCCGGGTGGGACCGCGTCTCCCAACGCAGGACCTCATCCTTCCATTGCTTCACCTCCTCCGGCTGCGACTCCTCCAAGCCCTTCGAGAACGCGTCGAAAGCAGCTTTATGCTTGGTTCCCTCCTTGAGACTGACTGCAAGGCGTTTCAGCAAGACACGATCTACGCCCAATCACATCAGTACATCGCCAAGGAATCCCAAATCCACTCACGCATAGCGAGTACCCGGTCGTAGTTATGAAACCCAAAAACGTCTTCGAGCGTCGCCTGCCGCGCACCCGGGCCCATCAGTCTTGTCGACGCCGCCGCTCCATTTGAGAAAGCCCAATTCTGCTCCACCCCTTCTCCGTGCGTCATGCCCGCGCCCCACATGAAGTGGAACGAGTACGGCCCGTGGCACTTATCTTTGTGGGGCGGAAGGTGAAAGTTCGGCACCTTCCACAAGAGGTTCTTTCGGGGGCATCCTCAATCGAATCCACTCGGGCATCTTGAGCTGACGTTCCCAAAACTTGATCGAGTACTGGCATGCGATGTCGTACGACACGACCACGCATAGGAAGGAAGTGTATACCGGCGCGGTCCCGTTAAGAAACAGCCGGGGCCCGTACTTGTGATGCGGGTTCCGCACGCCTCACCAGGCTGGAGGGAAGCGCGCACGGACGTTGAGTCCGGCGCTGCTATAGGCGATGGGAGGCGCCGACTCGTGCCCTCCCCGTGTTGTAACCCTTCATCTAGGGCCCATGTCACCCTTGAGTGGGGACTCTGCCGCACCGAGACCGTGGAGCAGTTATACGCGTGCTCAGGCATCCAGCGGGTCCGGGGCGGGGGGTTCCCTCCAAGCAGATCGTCGACTCACACCATGGAAGTTGTATGCAAGTAAAAGATGCATTAGGTAAGTACTGATCTCAGATCAACTACTCGGCTTCTACTAATGCTATGTACGCTAAGTTTATATGGAATATATATACAGTAAGTCTACTCGCGGTGTCGTCTAGCAGCGTCCCATTCGTACCCCGTCACAGTAACTTACACTGTCATATTTATTTGGCCTCGAATAAATATGTTTTCGATCTCAGAGTGCAGCGCTCCCTTAAAACCCAAAGATTCCATTGAGATGAAAAACAAACAAATATTCGAGGTGGGTCTTTTACCATGATTACCACCATCTTTGCCCGATCACCAACACTTGTGAGTACATCAGCTGCGCTGTGCTTCACCCCTCAGATTCGTTGAGCCGGGTTTTTTTTGTGGGATTAGCGCCGATATATTCAGAGCTATCCCGAACAATTCCGGCCTCATCTGGCTGCCAACTCTACGAGGGGAATTTTTTTTTGGGCTGCGATCAATCGCCAACTCTTGTGCGGATTTATCGGACCCACCTTGTCTGAACCTCCGACAAACGATGAACTGCTTGGAACCGCTACTGACAACATATAAAAAAAATTACATGCCAGGGCTTTCTGTAGGGAATGATATAATAAGTTTTGCATTGAGACGCTGACTTTCCCAAAGTCCAAGTGTCCCCACATGGGAATTCCTATCGACCACCTGCTCCTCACAGCTCCACTCATGCCCAAAGAAACCGGCACGAAAACTGGCACCCAAAACAATCCTCATGTGTCTCCTCGGGCACCGAGTTTGTCCAAAATAGAAAGAAGAGCTCTCGCACTCAAAAAATACCGCGAAAAGTAGGTTTTTTTTTCTTGTAATCCAATCCAACGACAGCGACTCATTCCTTGCCAGAAACCGTGCCGTTCTCCGTGAAAAGGCTCGTGAGGATATGAAGCGGCTGAGGCACCGGAATAGTGCCTTGCCTGTTGCCCGAGCTGCCTATGCAGAGCAGCGGAAGGCACACAATGCTGAATATAGGGAACGGTGTGCCATGACCAGATCTTCTACCTGGCCCATGCTCATTTCACCTTATGTGTCCGCTGCGTCAGATGCAGGCAAAGGTGTGTTATATGCCAGTCCAGTGGGATTGGATGCTGAGGGAATATTTTTGTTTCCAGGGCTTATATGGACAAGTACGGGATAGTCTCCTTCCGACACATCTACCAGCCTATGCTCAATTTCTATGGCTGTGGGCACCTCACAAATATCAAGCTCATTGATGAGACGACCCAATTCCCCCCATGCAAACTGGTTCCGACTGAGGAGGACGAGGAGGATCGGGCAACTTGGCTAGGTGGAGGCAAACACTTCACCTTCATTGTTGGGGATTAGCGTAACACCTCACCTTGAGGACTAGCACAACTCCTTCCCCCAACTAGATCTATTGCTACTGCAAATGAATTATTTTCAATGCAAATGAACTATTTTCAATGTGCTAAATATCTGTGGTAATGGTGGTAATTTTCTTATTGCCGACGCGTCGACGAGGCAGTTGGTCACGTGTTTCATGAGTCTCCAACGCGACAGGACCATCAGTCACGTGGGCTTGTTGCTCTTTCTCTACAAATGTCGGCGCCTAACTACTGCAACCCGCCATTCCATCCAGATCCTGGCTACGATGAAACGAGAGGCCGGGGCCTGTTCTGGATGAGTGTCCACCCAGATACTCGGCCTCCAGGCCCAGGAATCTACACCTCCTGGTGCGCCGATTGTTTTGCTCTTTTTTTTTTTTAGTAGATCACTCAATCATCTCACAGGGAAAGCTGTAGGGCGGCTGGGGAGAGGATCAGGGGTGGCGGTACCAAGCGCTACGCTTCCCGTGTGGATTGTTTACAAGCGTGGCATGCTCGCTGTGCTGCCGGAGAACACAACCACCCACCAACCGCATCTGCTCCTGCTCCCCCGTACACGGGCGGTGGACCCAGCCACCCATCGGCGGCTTCTGCGCCTGCTCCTCCATACACAGAGTCTGTGTTGCCAATCTCGTTTGCTGGCCTTAATTTGTCTTCTTCTCCACCGCGCACTTCCCCACCCACTCCCATGCATGCTGTTCCGCATACTCCGCCACGCAATTCCTCGGGTACTCCGCTGCGTGCTGCTCCTCACACCCCCCCTACATACTCCACCATCCGCCCCCCATTTTCTATGCAGTCCAAGGCGGCTCTATTGTCCACCGTAGCTATGGTGCTGCCTACAGGCAGTTGGGTCGCATGCGCGAAGCCGACCCATCCCACACCCTCCACGCTAGCCCCGATCATGTGTACACGGCGCTGATTGCGGCGGGTTTGGAGCCCGACATTGCCTTGACCCGTGCCGCCACCCACTCATCCCCCATTGCCCGCCTGAGACTGCCGACGGCCGAGCACAGGCCTGATGAGGACGAGGATTCTGGCTCTGAGCCAGAGCTGGTGTTGGGGTAGTATGTTTCATGTTTTTGGACTCATCGCTGCTTTTTTTACCATCAATACTGTAACTTGTTTATATTCACTTACCACTGCCCTTTGTAACTTTGCGTCACAACGAATCTGATTTTCTTGCTTGGTGTGGTAATTGTGGTTATGCAAAAATAATTGAGAGCTTTGGATTTCGTCATGGTACTTGTGGTAATACAGAAAAAAACACTAAGTCTTTCGGCCTGTGGTATGTATGGTACTACCAAATCCCCCCTGGAATTTGAAGGTTTCGAGGGAAACGTGGCCCTTCACACCAGTGGCCCCAATCCACCAGGTATCCACTCGGGCCAACAGCGGTGAATTTGGTCTGGAAGCCAAATAGCTGGCTTGTGAACTGCGGTGCAGGTGGTAAATGTAGTACTTGATTCAATCAATCACTTTGGCTGCGGCTGATAAGACAATGAGTGGATGGAAGGGGCTAGAATTTTGGGTTACACACCCAGTTTCGCCTTATGCCACCTCTCAATTTGTCCTGTTTGAATGATCTGGTCGCGACTCCAGTTTCCATTCTTGAAATGGTTGTGCATGGCTTGAGTAGGATCGAGACCTCAGTAAAAGAAACCAAAATAAGAAATGCACACATACATCTTTCAAACACTGCTTCCTGAGCAGCAACCGAGTACCAGCGGTGGGTGGGGGTGAACAACATAGGAAAGTGATCTGATCACATCGGAGGGTGGTCACGTGTGATCCAGAGTCACGTTTGATCCCAAAGCAATCCTATTCAATACAGCGGTTACCACATCCTAAATTCCATTGCAAGTCCGTCCGTTGACCTCAACACATTTTCAATTCAACTTTCAGTGAGTTCCGAGTCCTCCTGTATTCTTGGAAGAAGAACAGGCTGATGTGGGTTTAGCAGAAGGTCTACACCGTTGCGCCGCAGCACAAGGAAACCCGCAGGCACGGCGCCGAAGCTCCCCCCCAAAAACTGCCGCAAAAAAAGCACCTGCATCCAAGGTGAAGGCTCGCCTCCATCGCGTCGCGTCTCTACGCGTGGTGCTGTGCACCAGGATCAAACCGCTAGCGATGAGGAACTAGCCAACGACCCCGATGCACGAGGAGAACTGAAGAGGAGGAAGAGGATGAGCTAGGTAATTCTTGCTGCTTTGTTTCCCATCATACCGTGCTGAGTAGTTGTACAAGCAGATGATACCACTGTTACCACTGTTGCCTCACCCCTGAAAGCACCTGCATCCAAGGCGAAGGTTAGCCCTCCATCGCGTCGTGCCCCTGGCATGGTGCTGCGCACGAGGATCAAACTGCCAGTGACTGAGGAGCGAGCCAACGACCCCGATGCTGAGGAGAACGAAGAGGAGGAAAAGGATGAGCTAGGTAAGTCGTGCTCTTTGTTTCCAATGATGCCGTGCTGAGTAGTCTGTACAAGCTGGACACCACCGTCACATTACCTCTGAAAATTGGTCCTCCGCCAAGGGCGCCAAGAAGATTGGGGTGAAGGCGCACAAGGCCAAGGCAAGAGAGGTCGAGTCTAGAGGACGAGCCACATCCGCCCCCGAACAACAACACGCTGCCCGAGCCCCCCGAACAACAATGCGCTGCCTGTCGCGTCGTCGCCACCTGTGCCCCCCAACAATGACACGCTGCCCGAGCCCCCGAAGAACACTGTGCTGCCCTTTGACGACAACGCGTCGTCCGAGCCCCCAAAGGGCAACACGACGCCCCTAACAATGCCAACACATCGTCTGAGTCCTCGGAGAACAACACGCCGCCCGTCGACGACAACGAGTCGTCTGAGCCCCCGCAGAATGATATGCGGCCCGTCGAGGATAGCGCATCGTCCGAGCCCCCGCAGAATGATGCGCCGCCCGTTGACAGTAACACGTCATCCGAGCCCCCAAGGGGCAACGCGCCACCCGAGCCTCCCAAGACAAATGCACTGCCCGAGCCTCCCAAGAAAAACGCGCTGCCCGAGAACGACATCAACCTGGACCCCTCCCTCCGTGCTCTGATGGCATTCGACGATGACCAGCAGACCGCCCCCATCGATAACAGCGATGAGGAGGAGGACGTCGTCCCCAAGCACAAGCACCTCAAGGTGCAGACCACTCCCATCGACAGCAGCGATGAGGAGGACGACATCGTCCCCAAGCGCAAGCACCCCATCGGCCTCGGCGCTGTGGATCATCGCGGCCGCAACCCATTGGCACCTGAGCAGCCCCGCAAACCCGCAAAGGCGGGAAAGGCAAGCGGCACCGGCAGTGCCGCGCCCAATGCGGTCGTGGGCTCAAAGGGGGCAAAGGCTGTGGTGCTGAGGGAGGCGCGCGCGAAGTTGCAGGAGGAGATTGTGAAACACAAGGAGGAGCACGCAGCAAAGGTTGAGAGGTTGGCCAAGGAGCTCGGCCTTGACCGGAAGGAGGTCGAGAAGAAGCTTCGGGCTGCAACGGGCTTGAAGTCGAAGCGTGGCCACAGTCTCTGGGATGCAAAGGTGTGGCAGAAGCGCAGGGAGATGAATGATGGTGGGTAAACCCGCATACTTACTAGCCTCAGCACTAAATGGATTCACAGGCAAGCCGGCAGGCCAACGACTGCGCCTACCCAACCTGCAAGCCCTCGTGAAGGCAGATGACGAGAGCTCGCCAATGACTGAGGGCGAGTCGAAGGTGCTGCTCAAGGAATACGGTGCCTACCGTGACGCGATTGAAAGGGGACGGTGGTCAGCAACAGGGAGGCTGCAAAGGATGTGACTTGGACGGTGGAGACGATTTACGACGAGGTGAGTGGTTTTGGTGGTGCATGTGGTACCCATGGTACCGGTGGTAGGTGTGGTAACTAACTGTGTTTTGCTCTCAGCTCCTAAACCTGGAGTCACGTACGGGCACCCGCTTCCTCCTCGTTGTCGCCGGCTCCAACGTCAACGACACCATCACCCCAACTTGCATCGGGAGCGAGGCGGCCATGCCCTTCTGCTCCTCCATCCTCAAGATGTCCTCCACCGAGTATGGCACAAAGTTTCAGGCCTACGCTCACCTCAAGGACGATGCGCTGATAGAGGGGGACTTTGCGACAAAGTGCGGGGCGCTTGTTCGCCTTCTCAAGGACGATCTCCGTAAGTTTTCTGCGAAATATAGCATTTTCAATGAAATTAACCTCACCTGCAGATGCTGTCGCCAAGAAGAAGCTCCGCATTGAGTACAAGAATTACGAGTGGCAAATGATGCTGAAGGAGGGGGTGATGTTGGTTGGGTGGCTGTCGAAGTTTGAGATGCGCGCACCGTCAAATGCTGGGAATGGAGGTTCGGAGATGATCACGGAGCTCCTCACCCTTGCGAAGGCGGGGAAGCTGTACTGGGCGAAGGTGCCGGAGAAGGAGCGGGAGGAGCTGTGCGTGAAGTACGAGAATGCACCACCAATTTCTCGCAAGCGCCGCGGGATGAAGGGCAAGGCCAGCGAGGAGGAGGAGGATGAGGAGGAGGACGAGGAGGAGGACAACGAGGAGGAGGAGGATGCCCCGAAGAAGAAGCGGGGATCCTCATCCAAGTCCGCCCCCAAGAAGTCCGCCCCCAAGCCTGCCCCCAAGCCCGCCCCCAAGCCCGCCCCCAAGAAGGCTGCCTCCCAGGCTGTCACGAAGAAGGCCGCCTCGAAATCCAGGAAGCGTAAGGCCCCTGAATTGGACGAGGAGGAGGAGGCGCAGGAGACGGATGAGGAGCCCCGCCCCCAAAAGCAGCACAGGAAGGAGGGGTCCAAGAGCGGGAAGGGTGCCACCTCCTCCACCAAGAAGACGTCCACCGAGTGCTCAAAGAAGCGGAAGCGGCAGACTGTCGACGATAGCAATGAGGCTCCGCCTCCCCAGAAGTCCAAGTCGAGGGCGGCGGCCACTGCCCGTGCTTTGGAGAAACTTTCCAGGCGCCGCGAGGAGGTTGCAAGGAAGCAGAACTTGGTGCAGGACGAACTCGTCTGCCTGACCGCACTTCTACTTTTCTCTTCGTCTGCCCCCCCCCCACCTATGGCCACTGCTTGTCTTGTTGTCGTCCCCTGCCCCATTTATCATAGTTTTTGTAATGTCGTCCCCCCCACCCACAATATACACGTGTGCTTCTTGGATTTGATGTGTAAAGGTTAAGTGTGGTAGCGGTGGTAATGTGTGTAGCTGTGGTATTCATGGTACCGGTTGCAAGGCATGAATACATCACGTGTTGTGGCATACATGTGAGGCACGTGACATATGTGTGCTGATACCCCGAGTCGGCCAATGGTATCATGTGACCTCATGGACTTGTGGAAGAAATTGGCCTGCAGAAATGGTGGTACGTGTGGTAATGGAGGGCGGCAAATTTTGCTAAGCGCCAACGGCCACCCTAGCAGCTGTAGCTGTGGTAAGTTAAACTGGTCACAATTTGTTGACTGCTTAAAATGCTGGTTGTGGTAGGTGTGGTACTTTTTCGGGTCACAAACTTTACTGATCAAACTATACGGTCCCTGTGGTAGCGGTGGTATTATTCCATGTCACAAATTTTACTGACTGCGAAGTACCTTCCTTGTGGTAGCAGTGGTATTTTTACCAAGTCACAAAACAAGTCTAATGACTTTTAACAGTCGCTGACTAACCACCCAAACGTGTTCCAATAGCTATCTCAAAGGGTTGACTTTCAGTGGTACATGTGGTATAAGGGTCATTAGATTGACTCTAATGATGCTTAGAACACCCTATTAGATTGAATCTGACCCTCTTTTTGACCTCCAAAAATCAAAATTTTCCCCCCCAAAAGTAACCATGGTAGGCAAAAATACAATGGTATGGCTGTGGTAAGGAGAACACACCAAAACCCTACTAGTTGGAGAGGGATTACCATTGTAATAGTCTGTCTAACTTGTGGGGAAATGTGGGATTATCAGGTGAATGGATTGTGACTGAATTACAAAAAAAAACAGATCTGGATATAAGTCACACTGCGAATAGCCAAATTTACGACTCTAAGTTGGTTTGAACTAGTTAAGAATCAGATTAGATTTCTGTTGAGCTGAAATGAGAGTGGAAACACAATGAATCCATTGGTCTAAAATGAGTGCCAAAATGATAGCTGTCACAATGAGGTGCATATGCCAATCAAGTGATATCATCTTGAGTTTCGGCCCATGGAAATGGGTTGCTGAAGATGTTGTTTCTGCAGCTCAGAAACTATAGCAATATATTCAACTTCTGACAGTGTTATGTGATTTGAAACTTGCTTGTGTTTCAGCTGGATAGAAACAGCACATCTCCCTCAAATTTTGACTTGCCGGAAACTCAAGCCAAAACTATTGGTTTCTAGACCAGTAACCGATCTGTCTACGGGAATACTGTCGGTAGACAGATCGGTCAATCTGGGCTTGAATTTAGATGATACACATTTTGACGTCATTCCTCACGTGAAAGTCACATTGATGCCCCATCAACATAGCCACAACCACCGTTTGCCATCTGAGGCACACAAACCCGCACCAAAATGCCTCAAAAAACCCCAGCACACAGGGGATAATATCTATTTCACAATTCGGAGCTTTGGTATTTTATTTCTACTGAACAGGAGGTACTCGGGCCTCGGATTTATCGATTTATGTCCCAATTTAGCAAGTCGTGACTTTCACGTGAGGAATGACGTGGAAATGTGTATCATCTAAATTCAAGCCCAGATCTAGATCGACCAGTTTGTCTACTGACAGTATTCCTGTAGACAGATCAATTACTGGACTAATTGGTTTCTGCTGGCTGGAAATCTGTATGTGGGTCATCGTCAAACTAGTGGAAACTAGTAGCTTTGGCTTCAGTTTCAGCTGCATGGAAATCCAAGCGGAAATGAGCTGTTTCCATACAGCCGAAACACAAGCCGATGCACCGAGCTTCAGATTGCATGTCACTGCATCAGAAACCAAATATGCCTGCTGTATTTTTTGGGCCGCAGAAACAAGGTCTTCTCTATTTCCATGGCTGGAAACTCAAGATGATATCACCCAGCATATGAGCCTGGAAACACATAGCGACACTTATCATTTTGGCACTCATTTCAGACCAACAGATTTGTTGTGTTTCCACTCTCATTTCAGCTCAATGGAAATCTAAGCAGATTTTCATCTAGTTCAAACCAATTTATGGTGGCCAGAAATTGGGCTATTTTCAGAGTGAGCATAGATGACATTTGATTCAGACATAGATAATACAAATCAACTTTGTGAAGACTGGATACATGTTAACAAATCAGATCTGTTCATAGTTCAACTCCCAATCCTGGGCATCCGATGGGCTACAATCCCGGGGGCCTCAAGTATTCATATCAGTAAAGGGAAATTCCTCAAAGAAAACTAGGCAAACTTGGTATGGGGGCAATATCAAGACGTGGGCCAAAGCGTGTCACTTTGCGCTGGCGGAAGGTTCCTGTCTTTGTTTCTATATGAGGCCCTTCCTCCTCCGAGAGCTGTGGAACCTTGATGGATTGTGTAGGCTGCTGACCATGGGTCTCTTCAGAGATGTAAATCAGCACAAATTCCAGGCAAAAGGAGAAATATACCTGGAACAATATGCAAGAGCTGTTGGCCCTCAACAGTCTCCTTGATATATTTCATTGACTACTGGGTCTCTTTGAAGATATAAATCAGTGTGAAATTTCACACAAGAGAAGAAGCATACCTAGAGCATTATCCCCCTGAAGAACTGGATGATTTTCCATGGCTACTGGCCGATGCAGCTGGTACGGGAGTGGTAGTGGATGTTGGATGAGATCTCATGCAACTCCCTCAGCTGTCTGGCAGATATCAACTACCATAGCGTCTGACAAAGTCACATTATCAGAGACAGCTTTGGAAGTGACATGGTGCAGATGTGCAAGATGAGATATCATCTCAGTCTGGGCTCCCTGCATCGTAACAACTATTTCTGTTAGTGTAGACACTGCTCCCATCATTTGTCCCATTTTTGTGACGGGGTACGAACGGGACGCTGCTAGACGACACCGCACGTGGATAGACTGTACATACTTTACAATAACTTAGCGTACATAGTAGAAGCCGAGTAGTTGATCCGAGATCAGTACTTACATAATTCATCTTTTACTTGCAAACAACTACTATGGTGTGAGTCGACGATCTACTTGGAGGAAACCCCCCGCCCCGGACCCGCTGGATGCCTGAGCACGCGTATAACTGCTCCACGGTCTCGGTGTGGCAGAGTCCCCACTCAAGGGTGACATGGGCCCTAGATGAAGGGTTACAACACGGGGAGGGCCCGAGTCGGCGCCTCCCGTCGCCTATAGCAGCGCCAGACTCAACGTCCGTGTGCGCTTCCCTCCAGCCTGGCGAGGCTTGCGGAACCCGCATCACAATGGAGCCCACCGCGAGGGCTTCACCACGGCTGGAGAAGCGAAGGAGGGCACAAGCGCTCAACTCGAGAAGAGCGAGCTGCTAAGGTGCCCTGCCTTGAAGGCCGAGGGAGGTGCTAAGACCCTCTGCTCGACTCAGGCATGGTAGCCATGATGAGACGAGCGGGAGGGTAGCTCCTCGCTCGGCAGGGGCGAGGCATCTAAGACGCGCTCAACCTTGCGGCGAGCGCTGAGACGCCTCAGACCCCCCATAGGCGCTGCGAAACCTCCCACTGTGACAATGGAAGGCTTGCGAGCAAGCCTTGCAGCAGGATGGAAGTGCTGCTCAAGAGCATACCGACTTATGCTCTTGCGCTAAATTCGCCGATCGGCTCCGAAGAGCTGATCACGTGCTGGTCACACTATTCGATTCTTCAAGTCTGCCTCTCTTGCTTCTACAACAACAACAGGCGGGTACTCAATCGCTGCGCCGTGCGGGACACGAGCGCACGTGAGAACGTCCTCGGGGATGTAGGGATGAAATGATTCGATGCCAAGGATACCTTAGCCGACATCACAGGGACGGGATGGTTGAGCGCATATATTGCTGCTCGCCATCTCCATCCCTCTTCACTTACTCCCTCGTGCATGTCCGCAAAGTCCAAGACATCCCGAGGGCCCTCCGACCCCGTCTTCGACCATAAAAATCCGAATCCTATCATCAATCGAGCTACTTCTACTCGACAAGCGACGCGCTTGGAAATGGCTGCCCCTACTGGCGAGCCCGCTGCCCCTGCTTCCAGCTCAGGGTCTTCTCCAAGACGAAGTGCTATGGGGAACCCCAAAGCGCGTTCTGAAGCGTCCAAGAGCTCCGTTCCTCCCGCCCCCGGGCGTCCAATGCCTACGTCCCGATCTTCTGTTCTTGCACCCCTAACGGCTCGGGTCGGTCTGATGACACCCACGGCTGCCTCCGCTGCTAAGGGTGTAGCAGCCCCAGTTCCAAAAGGTCCTCCCTTCGGCAGCGTTACCCCGAGAATGCCCTCCCACATGACCGAGGGCGGGAGACGGGAACATCCGCCTCATCGTAATCCAAAACCCGGAGTAGGGGGTATCCCGTCCGAGCGCGCTTCCCCCCAAGCAGCGCCGGACTACGGGCCTTCCCCCCCGATGACTAAACACGCTGCTCTCCCAGGGATGAGCACGCCTTCGTCACCGGTGCCATCTCCAAAAGATCCACCTCCTCACATGTCCTCTACGGAACCCTCCGAGGAGTCCGACCTCGGCCCCTTCAGTACAGAGAACGTAACTGAAGCGGGGGGTGTTGAGGACAATGAGAGTATCACCGCCGCCTTCCGATTCAGACAGCCAGAGGAAGTTAGAATTTTCACTGGACTAGCTCAGTCCCTTGAAGTATTTCGAGAACCCCTCCCGGCCTCGGTCGCTCGCTATCACGAGGCGTACTTCCCGCAGGATCCTACGCGGGAAGACGTTCTGGCGGAATTTGGTGCGGTGGGTGGAGAGCTCCCTAACACGGATCCCGCTCAGACGGCAGCGTTGCGGGATGCCCTCATACGCTACGACAAGCCGCATCGTCTATTCAAATGGGATTACTTAGGGGCACTCATTGAGGAGGTGGTGCAGCTCGATGCGAAATATCTTCCGTGCTTTACCTTCACCGACCCAGCCTTCTCCACACAGTTCTTCTGTCTAGGGTTGGAACCGCTCAGCCGTATAGCATACGCCGTCGTTGCTGTCCAGCAGATTCTGGAAGCTCTCACGATATTCTTGGGCAAGGATCCGCGCACTAGCTTTACGCTGGATCCCGACTACGGGTTGCTTGGGTTACTGGAGCGCAGTGCTCATGAAGCAGAGCTGCGATTCACAGTCACCAGCTTGCAGCGATGGCTGTCCAACGGGAATAAGCATATTCTCTCCTATTTCCACAGCATTCATCGCACCCTAGTCGACGAGGACTGGAGTGACATCGGCAGCTCTGCCGACTCCACGTTGCCTGAGATACGTTGCGAGTTCGGAACCCTAAACCCGACGCAAGAAATGTATCGTCTATTACTGCAACCGGACTACGCCCTACGAGCTGCGATGATAGACGATGAGGCTTGAGCGAGTATGGTTCGCCGGTTGGACGAGACTCCAAGGGAACAATACTACCGTCCACGCAAAAGTCTTCCGACAATCAAGGAGGGTTCTGTGAAAGAAAGGACCGAAAGAGTGAGCGCGTCCCAAAACGCTGCTCCTCCAACGGAATCGGAACCCCACGGAGTACGATTCGCCGCTCCCCCTTCGTTATCAGCAGTACACAGACTCCCCGGGTAAGGGTTTATTCCGAACACCAGAGCAACAGCCTCAATTATTGGGGGGCCATCGGTGATGCGAGTCCAGACCAGCCCGCCTCAAGGATCTTCTAATTGGATGAGCTACCAGTTCCAGCAACCATCAGAACAGAATGAGGCGGGAGCCGATAAGGATTGCCCGACTGAGGGGCCTCCTCCTGGGGACATTCCTCCAGGATGGTATGGGAACTCATGGAGGAACCACAGCGGAGGGGGCGGTGGACCCAACGATGGGGGATCGGGTGGCGGAGGTCATGGGGGGCCTGGAGGAGGAGCAGGGGGAGGCGGAAACGGAGGAGGAGGAGGCGGAGGCGGTGAAGGAGGATTAGCTGCACCGGGATTCGATCCCGTGAGCGCTGCGCCCTGGCAGTTGAACGCCAAGCTTAATATCTCGGTGGTGCCGTCGTGGAACGGAAAGGGAGAGACTATCATCCCCTACGTTATCACTATGTCTTCCTTGGCCATGCTTAGTCCATTGATGGAGCGTCAACTGGGTCAGATGGCTCCATCCCGATTCACCGATCGTGCTTTGAAGTGGTGGACGTCTCTGCCAGAACCCTCGCGTAGGGAATTCAGCAGAGATTGGCCGCATCTTCTCGATAACCTACGGCGCACGTATCTGACGGATCAATGGGTGAGAGATAGGAACAAGGAGTTTGAGGAGATGAAGTTCCGACAGCGAGGACACGAGGCGGAAGACCCGGTGGATTTCTTCCAAAGACGCGCTCAATACCACAGCTTCATCTTCTCCGACGTGGACGATGGACCTACTGCGGTGTCGAGGCTAATTCGCATGCAACCGGCCGAGTGGAATAAGGAAGTCAACGAGCGCGTGTGCCCCACTATCGACTCGTTAATGGAGGTGGCGCAACATAGCCAGGCTTCTCTGATGTCCACTTGGGTCCTCACGAACAAAGTGGATCGATTACTAGTGAGTCCGAGTGCGAACCCCGCTGCTCCTCGTGCCCGATTCCGCCCCAGGGCCCACGTTGCCGACGTAGAGGTAGAAGAGGAAGCGGAGTTGGAAGAGAAAGCGGAGGAGAGAACGGCTCTGGCAGCGGATCGGCGCCGAGGTCCTAGGAATGGGGGTTCGCGAGAAGCAGGGCCCTCTCGTCCGGACTGGCCGGGAGGGAAGACGGTCAATGGATACTCCTTCGCCCGAGATGACTCGCGAGTTAGCGATCGCCCTCCCAATGGTGAATGCTACATCTGCACTAGTCCCAAACACATGGCCCGGGACTGTGCGCACTACGGGAGATGGCTAGCGCTCAAGCAAGCTATGCTCATACACGTCGATCTCAATCCTGATGAGGAAGAGAAAGAACGATTGGACTATATAGCTATGCTCGTTGAATCAAAGACCTCCTCTTCCGCCTACTCCAGTACCAGCTCTAAGTGCTCGGAATCCCATAAACACATACTCGCCGTTGATGCGCTAGATTGTGACGCTAAAGCTGCTCACGTCGAGTATCGTGAGTTCAACCGGAATCGTAGACGCCATGACGCTTTTCAGAAGGACAAGTCGAGCAGTGACAAAGGGAAAGCGGTGAAAAGCGATGACCCCGTCAAACTGCCTCGACGAATCCTTCGTAAGGCTGCTCATGTCGCCGAACTTCCATCGAACACGGACAGCGAAGGTCTCACCATATACGAGGCTCGCAAAGTCCGTCAACTTCCGGATGGGCTTGGTTCACTGGGAGCGCGAGCCTTACACGTCAAGGTCCGTGTGGGATCCTTACTACACGAAGTGATCACACCTCATAAGCCTGAGATTTTGCATTAACTTCTGGGGAGACACCGCACTTGTAATGCAAAATCTTTCGGGTGCCCAAATAAGGAAGGCGCGGAACATCACGGGATACCACGGGCACTGGCGGGATCTTGCTCTTGCTGCTCGCCACCGCCACGGCAGCTCTGGATCGCTCGGCATTGCATCCACATCATCGGCATCGCCGGGCCACCCCAAAAACCGAAAGAAATCCATTTAAAAGCTGAATAAATACAAAAAACCCCTATTCCGGCAATCCCCGAGCACCTGTCAATCCAAATCCGGCCAGAAAAGCTGGCCTCACCGCCGAATGGGGCGCACAGCGCGGCGTAGCCTCTCTCAAAGTTGGAGATGTAGTCGTGCTTAGTCTTGTCGTCGGTGCGTACGGCCGCCGCGGCACGCGCATCGGTCCACAATATGGCTGCCTCGCGGCCCCGCACGCTGACGCCGCGATACCGCCCCACCGACGCGGGGAGCGCCGAGCGGCCAACACGTAGCCCGTACCGGCGTCGAGGAGGTGGAGGGAAAGGGGGCGCATTAATCCACATACGATCGCGGACCCGTGCGCTTCCCGCCGCGACACCGCACTCGCGGCCCCCGCACGCTGACGCCGCGATACCGCCCCACCGACGGTGGGGAGCGCCGAGCGGCCAACACGTAGCCCGTACCGGCGTCGAGGAGGTGGAGGGAAAGGGGGCGCATTAATCCACATACGACCGCGGACCCGTGCGCTTCCCGCCGCGACACCGCACCACCGACGGCAGGGAGCTCAGAGTGTGCAGCCACTCATGCGCTCCTCATGTGCATGTCCTCCTTCCGGTCTCCCGTAGAGGCGTCGGGGGGCGCGCATCAATCCACATGACCGCTCCGCCCGCGCGGACGCTTCCTGTCGCGATGCCGCCCCACCGACGACGGGAAGCGTAGCGCGGGCAGTGCGTAGCCACTCTTGACGCGGACGCACTCCCTCTCGTGGTCCGTGCCGATGTCGAGAGGCGTCGGGGGGCGCGCATCAATCCCCATGACCGCTCTGCCCGCGCGCATGCTTCCCGTCACGACGCCGCCCCACCGACGACGGTAAGCGTAGCGCGGGTAGCGCGTAACCACTCTTGATGCGGGTGCACTCCTCTTCGTGGCCTGTGCCGGCGTCGAGAGGGGGAGCGGGGGTATCAGTCCAGGCATGCTTCCCGTGCGACGCCGCCGCCCCACCGACAACGGGGAGCGCCGAGGGGGCAGGGCGTAGCCACTCCTCATGAACATGTGTTCCTTTCGGTCGCTCGCAGGGACGTCGGGAGCGTGCATCATTCCACATACGAGCGCGCCCCCCACACGCACGCTTCCGCCCGCGACGCCGCCCCATCGACGACGGGGAGCGCGGCGCGAGGAGCACGGCGCGAGGAGCGCATAGAACGCGCAGCAAGTAGCCATTGGCGTCGTGGGCGCCCTCCTGGTTACCACCCTTCCCTTGGCCGTCCAGCGCCGCCTTGCACATTCAGTCGTCGTCCACCTCCCCACCCATCAACAGTTCCTCGTCGCTCTCGATATCGCCGCGCTCGTCATCTTCGCCCTCATCGTCCTCATCCAACTCCGCATCCCCTCCCTCTTCCTCTCCCCCATCAACAGGCATAACCGGGTCCCAGCTCCGCTCATACACCGTGCGCTTCTTCCCCCTCTGCAACTTCACCTCCGTCCTGGTGGTCTCCGCCCTCTCTGCCAATTCGCGATACATGTCGGCCTGTCTTGTGGCGTACGCCACCTTCCCCTCGGCTACCGCGAACTCGATGTCACCGGTTGGAACAGTTACGGCGCGATCCACCCATTGCCGTTCGCGGTACGCGTAGGTGACGGGTAATCGGCGCCACTCCTCTTCCAGCAGCCGTACCTCTTCCGTCCACCGGCGACTCCGGGCCCAGGCCTTCGCCCACTCAATACGTAGCGCTGTAAATAATGTGTCAATTAAAAACTTTCGAAATCATCAAGAGCGCGCCTTACCGTCCTCTAACTCCTCGTCTGTGCCTGCGGTACCTGCCATCGTCCAGATCCACGAGATCTCTCGCATATTCTCACCTCCCCGCGTCACCATCTCGTCATCATCGTCTTCGGCGATTGCGGGCAGTTCCTCTTCCCGCTCTCTCTGCATCCGCCGCTCCTCAGCCCTCCGCCGCTTTTCCGCCTTCCTCGACAGCTCCTCCGCGTCCTGCATACACCGGACGTCCTCCTTCTTGAGCTGCGGCCATCCCACCTTCGACTTGTCCCCCTTCGCGATCCGGAGGCGCGCTTGCCAAGCCATTTGGAATTTCTCTGAATGAAGTCGGATTTTGGTCTCGTTGCGGGCGACGATGGTCCGCGAACGGGTGTTCTTGGCCTGGCCTCGCGAGTTGTGTTTCTTGTAGAAGAGAAGTCGGGACTTGATGTGGAGTTGGTTTCGTAGGCGAGGCAGCGCGGTACGGCATTGAGCACCTCGCAACGAATCCTCGATTTCGAGCACCCCACTCACACACCCCCCGTTTCCGCGCTCCTCCTCTGACAGCGAGGAAGGGAGCATTAGCGGCACATCCTCCGCCAGATCGTTCGCGGCAGTAGCCCGTTTCGACAGCGCTTGAATGGCTGCTGGCGTATAGGTCGACTGCAGTTTGCGAAAGCGAGTAATGCCGCGATTGAGCTTGGCACGGAGCGCCTTCATGTTTATTTGCTGCGCAGTCGTCCCGGCCTTCTTCAGCTCTGCCTGGACCCGAACGCGTCTCCTACGAAAAGTTCAGAAATGTCAGCCTATTGTACCGACCGCGAATAGAATTGTCTCTTACTGTTGCTCCTCCAATTCAAGTCCTGCCACAACGAAACTGCTCGGAGTCACATCATGCAGCACCGGCCCACCCTTCCTGGCTTCTTCTGCTTCCTCCGTCGCAAATTGCAATCTAACCTCGTGCTCTGTCAAACCTGCCCCGCGCGCTAAGTTAAATCCATGTAGAATGTCGCATGAACTTCACATACCCGAAATCTTCATCTCATACGGGTTCTTCCTACTTGCATCCGCCTCAAACTCCTCGACCATCCTCTTCCAGGCCGGCACTCGTTCCGATTGCTGGAGGGTAAATGCCTCGAAAGCCTCGCGCTGAGACTTCTGCTCCTTCCTCGCTGTATCTAGTCGCCGATGTAGAAGCGCCGCTTAACCATTTTCAGCGTTGAAATGCGTAACGGAGCGAGAAATCACTCACGAAGACCGATGGATTTGAGCCAATTCCAAAAATTCCAATGATCGTCGAGCGAATCATGACGTGCGCCTGGGCCGCTAACGCGAGTACTGGTGGCAATGGCGCCGATGTTTGACCATGGGCGTTCGATGCCCTCACCATCGGTCTGGCCGCTACCCGGCACAAGATTCAGGGAAAACTTGACTTGGCACCCTAAGGTGTGCGAATGTATGTGCATCTTGGGAATTACGAAACGGAACATCTCGAGGATGAGCGTCAGCCGCACAAGCTTCGGCAGCTTTGCAAGCCTCTCGAGAAGGAAGATCCACCATTGACACACAATGTCGTATGATATGAGCTTGCGCACCCGGGGATCCTTGTGGCGGATGATTGACCCGAAGATATAATCCATATTAGCAAATCTTGAAGCAACAAATCAGCATCAGGACGATTCAATCAATACTCTTTAACATACCGTTCCCCACGCTGCAAGTCGCCCACGCCATTCGGTTGGACGAATTCGTGCCTTGCGCAGACCCCCATCCCCACACCCGTCGTGCTGTACCCCCTCGAGAACTTGGTGTTTGCATAATCAAGCGCCGCGAGACCACTGCAAGTGCTCATCTGGCATTAACATATCAGCAAAGCAACAACTTCTCAATGTTATGACGCGTACCTCCTTCTGGTCGGTCACCGTTCGCAGATAGTGGCGGTATGGCGGGTTCTCCATCACATATGCCCAGCCCGTGCCCAATCCCGGGTCCTTGTACTCGTTCGAGATCATGCGGCGCTTCAAGCGGAAGCAAGCATCCAATGCCAGGAAAAAAATGTAGAGGAATCTGCCGTGAATCAGTAAAGCGCTGTAACCGACAGAATGTCTATACGTACTGGTCTTCCGGCGCTGCGTTCTCCCACCCATCGGGTAGATTCACCTTCGGGTCTGGACAAACCGGACATTGCACCGCGAGCTCCCCAGCGCCAGTTCCAAATACACCTGCTGTGTCGTGTCCGCGCCCCGCACGCTTGAGCATCAAGAGATGCCGATACTGGCGGGCCATCCGCAGGAACACCTGGTAGCGGTCTGGAGGTTTCACCCCGACGTTGTTTGTGAGTCGTTCGAGGACGGCGTAGAAGTCGTAGGCCGTTGTCTTGGCCTGCAACGTTTGCAGATGGAATTTGTCGAGCACAAGGAATGTCGCTGCCGTCTGGGGTTTGTCGTCGGTCGCGGGGTACCAACCAGCACGTAAAAGCTGGATATAGTGCTCCTCGCGCGTCCCCTCATCGCAGGCACAGAAATCGACGTTCACGCGGTGGATGCCGTTGTCGTGGAGGACGACGAAGTCTTGGTGCCCTGCCTGGCGGTTGGTGCACCTCTCGCGCGGCGGATGATGCCCAAGCTGGATCCGCAGGCCGAGATCCTTCAAGGATTTTTTGAAAAAATACACGCCATTCCATTCCTAGCATGCAAGTCAGTCGTGTCGGGAAGACGATCGTAAAGGATATCACGCACATAAATTACATGCAGTGGGTTTTCGGCATGCCTGTCCACGCAGCATCCCGCGCACAAAAGGATACCACCCGCACATTCTTGACAACGATATCGTGGAGTGTTGGCGGGGTTGTTGCACCAGGGACACTCCTGCGGTGCATCCCCGCGCCCTTCACGCCGCAACAGCTGAACGAGAAATACATCTCTCAGCATGCGCATCCATTTATCCATAGCTTTATCCTAAGGCGCCCCATCTCAGTTAGCTAAGGTTTTCAAGCGTTAAAATGTGGCAAACGCACGGCGGGCTCGGAACGTTTGGGGTTTAGAGGTAGCGGAGGGGGGCAGCGGAGGGTCATCGTCATCGGCGTCGTTTGACATGGTGTACCGCTCTTCCTCCCATGGCTCGTTCGCGACCTCAGGAGCACTTGCTGACGCGCCAGACGCGTTTCCCACTGAGATCTCGCCCAGGCGCGCCTTTTTCATGGGCGAGGGCGGTTGTACGCGCACCGTCTCGCGCACGTAAGACCGTCCATCCCCGGATGCACGATCCACATAAGTATAAAGGCGCTCCGCCTCTGGTGCAGTGTCCAAGTCCTCCACATCGAAAGTAAAGGTGCTGGTCCCTGCGCGTGGTGGAGGGAGGCGGGCCGCTTGCCTTTGTTACGCTTGCGAGGAGCCATCGTTCCAGATAAATGGTAAAATAAATAAATAGAAATCAAAACGAGCGGAGGAGACAAGGATTCAAAGCAGACGGATCAATCACAGCCACACATACATCCACGCCACTCATGACCCAGAGCCAACCGCCCGCCACTTTCGATGTGACCTCTGAGCGCTGAGCGCCCTTCTTTTTCGCGCCCTGGCCAGTCTTTCTTTCAGCGTCTACGTCTCGTTTCTGCCCAACTCTGCAACATCATGCCGGCCACTCAGTTCGCCACTCACTCCTCGACATATCGATTTAAATCGGACGTCCTCCTCCGTCCGTCCTGCACTCGGCATAGGATGGGTGGAATCTCTAACGCTTGTACGAACCGGGTCCTTGCTGGAATTCCGATTGAAATAACGATTGAATATAAGGTGTGCCTTTTTCTTCCCGTTCTAAGGTGTGGCCTCCCTTTTTCTTCACGTTCGCTCTGCAGGGCCGCGCGCGCGCCTGCCTGCGCATCACCCGTTGGACCTTACCATAGGCTCTCCCGTGGCACGCAGGTGGACGCGCGGGTGCGCTCCCTTTGCCACCTCTCATTGCGAATTTTTGTTACCCGCTTCTCGCATATTCACGGGTCGTAGCTAATGATGATTCTTTCTCAGGTATTACGCGCCACGCAGATATGCTGCTACTTTTGCTCGCTCTTGCCATCCCCACACCCCGCCTGGCCACCCTTATTTCTCCCGCCGCACTCCTGCTCGCCGCTGACTATGGATGCAAGCCAGCCTTGCGCGCGGCTCGCTTCTTGGTCTGCCCGCCCCATACGCAGGATTTATTACCGTAGTCCATACGGGTGGAGGTGCTGCTATGGCTTTCCTTGCCCGCCGTACATTCGCTGCTGTTCGATACTGTTCTGAAACCGTCCCTCGCCCTCCCCCTTACCACTATACCTCATTTCTCGGCCCACCACTTACCGCCTTCTAACTTCGTGCCCCATCCTGGTACATCTCTGTACTACAAAACATGATAAATCCTCCCCGAGTACTTTTCAATAAACCGGTAGCCAAGAATCGAAATTTAATGGTAGTCGAAATATTATATGGCACTGAGGTCAATCTTCTCGTTTGCGAACTTCTGAGACTATTTGAAAGGGGGGTGTCCCCTACGAGCATAGTGGAGTGAGGTTCGCTGGGTTTTGCGACATAAAGGCATCCCAGGAGTCTCCGACTTGACATTTGAGTAGGAGCGGCCGCTTGATCGCGAACTCGCTTTGGGGTGATCGCGAACTCGTTTCGGCCTCCTTCCAGCAGCAAATCGTCTACTGCGTGCCCGTTGCCTTGAATTTCGCCAAACTAAATTGATATTTCGTTTCAAGCGATGTTAAAGCGTCCTCTAATTAAATGTGATATTTTTTGGAAGTAGGTCGGTTTCTCAGAATGCGATCGACTTTGGACTCAAGATCATGATGGGATTCTTCACACATTTTGACCTTCGACTACTATCTTGCAAACATAACCTTGCTCATTTGGCCCCAAACTCAATTCAATGGACGGGTAATGCCTGGTACTTGCTAGCCCAGGTGAAACGAACCTCATACTACCTTTTCTTAGCCCTCAGAAACGTAAAAAACCTCAAGGTCGCCGCAGCGACAATCCCGCTGCCAAGGCCGCTAGGCGTGAAGCCAACCGCAATTATCGCTGGAAGTGAGTCACAAACACCACTCCATTGGACCTTGAGCCCCATGGCGCCCAGGAACGAGCAAGAACTCCGGGAGAAGGCTAGAGTGCGAATGGCTGCGTAGGTACCGCTGCATGGACGGTTCCACCCTTACCCTGCTGCTCCAGTCGCCGTGCCGCTATCAAGGCAGAAGACCAGGTGTCTGAAGAGTATGCAGCCCGCGTTAAGAAGGCTCACGCCACGTATCGCGCCAAGTACGCACTCTCGAGTACCACCCATAATTTCGGTATTCTCAATTTATCTACAGACAGAGCAAGCTACTGGCCTTCAAGCAGCGCTTGCGTCGTCAAAGGTACGTCTCCATGGTGTTTCACCTCATCACTCCGTCTCTGACATTCGTCTGCTGCTGCGGCAGTGCCTTCATCGCCAAGTACGGGAAACAATCATACCTCGACCGTATTGCCGCAGAGAGGGCCAGGGACGACGCCGCGTGGGCAGCGAATCTCGCCGAGGAGGAGAAGAAGCGTGAGGCCGAACGTAATGCCAGGCGGGAGGCCAGCGCCAGTCAAAGAGCCAGTCGCGGAGCGCCACGGTAATTTAGCGTCTTTATTTTACTCAAATCTTATAAGGCATATGAATCCTCCCGCAAATATTCAATGTGCTGCAAATGTTCTTTGTGAAAAGTAGTACTCGGAAACAACAGGCAGAATATGAGCCGCATCCATCAAGTAGATTAACGACAAGCTAAAGTTTGGCCTTGACCCGCATCCCATCAGTCATGACCAACCAAGGCCTCTCAACAGATTCGCCGTCCGCGTCCATGACACCGGGGTAGCTCTGAGGGAACTGGCAACTACGCGGGTGCGATACCACACGAAACTTGGGGATTATCCAGGTGGGGACTGAAAAATCAAATGCGAATGAATACGGGGCGGATGTGTAGCTGGAATCAAATCCAGTGAGCGAGTTAACTGTCCTGGAGCCAGAACCCAGCTAACCTTTCACTCTTGCGCAGCGCGAGATTTTGCACGTTGGACCGTTGGAAGTCGGTGAATTCCTGCCGGAATGAAAGGTAAATATCGGAGGGTGGCAGACAAATCTGGAGAGGCTGATGAAGCACAAGGTCGCGACCTGAAAACAGCGAACAAGGTAGTCAGCATGGCTAGGGTCCGCGCAAAACTGGTCGACGCACAGGGATTTTCTGACATACTCGGAAAGATGTCACAATTCGTTACTCGTCACCAAAGTCTTGCAGATCCACCACATGTCCAACGACTACCGTTGCACACCGCCATACCGCCCGAGCGCCGGTCACGAGGATGTGAAAGAGCACTCTGCCACCGCTGGACGCATGTTCTACACTGTCGGTGTGGGATATATTCCTGGCATCTATACCGATGAGTGCGTACATTTTTGGTTTATACGGGTGTGGACTTGCTGACCTAACTTGAGCAGACGCATCGCAAGGCAGCAAGTAACTCGGTTTTCGGACGGCAAGTGGAAGAAAGCGGCAACTTACAAAGATGCTGTGGCCATTTGGAACCAAATGTGCGAGCATTACCATCATCATGATGAAGACCAATCCCCTGAAACCTCGCCGCCCGCTTCTCCACCACCGCCGTCGCCGAGTCCGTCTCCTGTCCGACGCACGCCGGCTCGGTCTTCTGCGCCACCAGCCGTCCGTGTTGCGCACCCAGCACCCCTTCCATCGTCACCGCGTAGCCCGGTTCCTGAGGCTGTCTATATACGGGGCTTCTCGCGCCCGTCGTCATCGAAATCTGCGGGAGCGACTGCCCGCTTGATCATTGCCCCCACCCCGTCAAGTTTCGGACACCAGCCGCCCGCCACACCCCTATCACAGGTCCAATCGCGCCGCACTCCAGGCGAATGGCGAGAGGGGGCAGCCTTGTGGGGGATTGAAGGCGTACCTCTCCTTTTCGAAGATCGGTGAGTTTGTCGTGCGAGAGTACGGAGCGCGGTGATTTAATAAAGCTTTTCCAGATACGACGCCGTCGACCACATCTCTGCCGAGAGATTGTCGCCAGCGCGCATCATGGAAACGTGCAATCGCCGCAAATTGGAGGCGTTTGTTCGGAAGCGGCAGTATGTACAACGGGGAGGCGATCCCGAGTGAAAGACGGTCGTCTTTAACTTGTTGCTACAGTTGCCTCGCGGTTTCTATTTTGCGCTGTATTCGCTCTTGAAATATATGGGTTCTTTCGTGCGTAGTCATGCGTAGTCAGAAATAGAAAGGTGGGGACTCAAAAAGGTCATGAATTGAATATATAATATTAAGGCAAGGGTACAGAACCGGCAACTGGGGATGACTCGTCGTCATCCTCAGTCAGGACACTGGCGGGATGTGGGGTGGCCACCTGCGCCCAACCGCTTCCTCTACCCATGGTGTTCCATCCATTAAGGCCCCGGGTGTCCATGGAGCCCGTGATCTCGGATCCATGGCGCCAAAACTCGAGGGCTGGGTCTTCAGGGAATTCCGGGTGCGAGAAAGGTGGGTGTTCCAACTCGTGGAAGAACTGGAAAATTCGGACGTAGACGCTGATGGTGTCCAATGCCCAGAGTTCGTGGGGCACGATGGGACAAGGAAACTGCGGGTGGTCGAGCTCGTAGAGATACTTGAGCCGGTGGTAGCGCC
Source organism: Mycena olivaceomarginata (assembly GCA_029378375.1). NCBI lineage: Eukaryota > Fungi > Basidiomycota > Agaricomycetes > Agaricales > Mycenaceae > Mycena > Mycena olivaceomarginata. The sequence goes on along the minus strand of JARKIC010000278.1, from coordinate 158,130 downwards.
GGAACCGCGCGCGGAGGATTTTGCCGAAACGGGAGGGGACATAATGGGCGAAGGCTAGAGGAAAGAATTATGTAAATGAGGGAATCCAAAGAAGGCAAACGCACTATTTCTGGCCACCATTAATGCATACGTCCGAGTCAATCCCTCTTTCACGTCCTCGGCCTGCGTGGTGGGCCATCGCGGGTCTCTCCATTCTTGGACCAACTGTGCGACATTGGCGGTGTGGGTACGCACCCGCTCTTGGTCAGCCTGAGCGACCCAGGCCACGGCACGAAGCCAGGATTCAGGGACCGGTTCGGCTATGGGCTGGGCGACAGTGTCGGTGCTGTTTGTAGTTGACGAAGAGAGTGACATGGATGTATGCTTTTGTTTACTGGTGGACTGAGTGATTTTCGGCGTCCTCTTAGACATGGCCAGCAACAAAACGAAACCTGGCAGCAACAAAAAGAAACCCGGTAAACCTAGCGACTTCCAGGGAGAACGCGCAAAATTCCTCGAGGAATTTTATCCGACTTACGCTGACGCGTCTAAACGGGGGAAGACGCGTAATATTTGGAAGAATTTCTTCATCTCGTACTGGCAGAAATTTCCATGGCGCCTGCCCCTGACGCGGGACCCCGATCCCAACGACGCGACGGATTACGCGTTGAGGCCCCAAAACGAGGAGGAGCTGGATCGAAAGGCGAAACTCGTCCCTGAAATGGAAACTGTGAGCGACGCGATGAATTTGTGGGTACACTGATCTTACTAGGGCGACAGAAAATCAAGGGGTGGCTGGGTCGTCGAGGAAAGGTGGCAGGGATGAAGGGAAACCCATGGGCGGAATGGTTGACGCGATTTCGCACGCCGCTCAGCGCCGCGCCCAAGAAATTGGCCGACTATCAGCATTATATGCAGCACGACGACTACAAGTCAAAAGTTACCGCCGCGTACGACGCGAAATGTGTCGGAGTTAAGCCCGCTGATCGCCTCGCGTTGCGTGCACATGTCGCAAGGGAGTGCTTGTTGGCGGAGCCCCAGGACGTGCGCGCGAGGATGAGAGAGGACGCCGAGGCCGAGCACGCGGCTCTGCTCGTAAAACACGAGGACGCGCTTGAGGGTTTGCCGGCACTGGATGAAGAAGATTTAGAGGAGTGAGTGACTGAGCGAGATCGCATGAGCCTCTTTAACATTTTGTGTAGGGCTCGCGATCGATTCTCCGAACTCGTGGGACCGTTGCTCGATGGGTTGGCAGCCCATACTGGTTACGAGATTTCCCTGCTCGTCGGGCGCGTGAGGCGCAAGTCGGATAACAAGCTTGATATTGAGGCAGTGAGGTAAGTTGGTACTTGCTCAGTCGGAAGATGGATGTGCTAAGGCTGGCGTTAGCATGCATGCGGGGGTGACGGCGGCGACGCCCGCGCAGCTAGACTTCTCGAGAGCAGACGAGAGATCATACGCGGAGGCGATGAAAGCGTTCAGCAGATTTGTATGGCTCGCATGTAGGTGTTGCGTGGCTTCACGTCAAAATTTTGTATTGATGAGCGGATAGACAAATATCGAGACTCGGAAGAGGACGCGTCGAGCAGGGCTGTCAACGAGCCCACAAGTACTCGAACCCCCACGCCGGAGCCTGCCCCAGGAACGGCGTCAGTGGCAACGGTGACGACGGCTGCATCTGCACCGGTGGTAGTCCCTCCCCCCAGTCCCGCCGTTCCCACTAACACATTCCGCGACGAAGACGTACGGGCGTTCATCCAAGAAGGGGCCCCGGCTGTAAATCTCGACGATCTCAATTTCCCGGCTGATTTGCTGCCCATCGTGGATGCGGGGGTCGCAGCTGAGCCGCCGTCCGAGCCTAGCCCTCTGATCGATCCGTATAGTACGGACTTCGCCGCGAAGCTGTCCAGTGACCTGCTACTGCGACTGGGATCATTGACTTCGGATGCGAGGGAATTAAAGATCGCGCAGCTGAAAGCTATGAGTGCGGAGGACGTGGAAAGAGAAAACAACGCGGCACGCAACTACTACTTCCTCAATGATCTGGGCCTGGGTGACGCGCATAAAGAAACGCTGTGGGGTGGGACAGTGGCGCCACCTGTCAAGCGCAAGGCGGCGGGAGAGGGGCGGAAGAGGAGTCGCAAGAAATCCAGAAAGGGGATGGAGGTGGAGGACGAGGGTGGAGACGAGGGCGAAGATAGCGAAGAGGAGCCAGAACCTGACCCAGAGACGCCGACGCGGACAGGGGAGGGGAACCAGAATCGGGGAGCAAAAGCAGCTCGCGCAACGAAGAAGGGCAAGCCTACTAGGGAGTGGGCCGAGACAGCAGATACGTTCCTGGGGAACAAGGAGTACGGGCCCCAATGGACGGCGTTGCGGGCGTTGTGGTGGAAGAGAGAAGAAGACGCTGACTTCGCAGGCACCGTGAGTAAAGCTGTCTATATGCCGTCCACGTACATCGCTGATGACGTGAATGCTGGCAGACGAAGACCCATCGAGCGAAGAAAAGACCCCAGGAGGTTGGCGACTGGGTTGCGCGCGCACGCAACTACACGCCAACAATCATGAATTCCGACAATTTTGGAAAGGGGTTTTGGGCGTGGTGGGTGGATATCAATCCCACCTGGCGCAACGAACAGAGGCCGATGAAGCGGGAGGGAGGGTCATCATGGTTGTCATTGGATATCCGCGGACAGAATGGATTCCTGAACCTATTGATGTGCTTGAAATGGTGGCGCGATGCAATGGAGGCTCCGTCGCCCGATTGGGAAGAAGCCGTGGATGATATCACGTGGGTACTTCAGCAAATGACCGAGTACGTCTTTTCTACTTCTCTCCGGCCGCGAATATGGCTGAAATTCGACCCAGCCGTAGCGACGATCCCCAAGTGCCATCCTCGCCTACTAGGGCCGCCACTGCTACGCCGGAAATAGCCGAAACCCAGCGCCCCAATCGAGAAAAAAACCCTACAGCAACCCAGGGTGGGGGAGGACCGTCAAATAGCGTACCGAGGGACACGACTGGGCCCCAAACAAACCCGACGCAACGCATGACGCGTGGGCAGGAGGCCGCGGCAAGGGCAAATCGGGAAATGCCGGCCCCCGACGATATGGCGCGCAACGCCCGCGGTACGCGCTCGGGGACGGAAACACTGTCTCAAGAGGAATTGGATGAGATGAATGACGATCCAGACGCGGATATGGAGCAGTAGGAGCAGCGGGGGGCGTGGAATGGGAAAAAATGCGGAGCGGGAGGGTATGATGGCGGGGCCGATACACGTGGCCTACAGGTGCGGAAATGCTCTCAGCAGTAGCTAGAGTATGTATAGTTCTGGGGAATCAAAAAGTGCCGGGAAAATGGCCCTAAAAGGCCGGGAAAATCGATTTTTTTGCGCAGTTAAATTGGGAGGCCTAGTCACGTGTCCGCGATACTGGAATTCAAGCTCCGACGGTGGCAGAAACACCATCAGGCATCAACGCAACCGATGCCGAGGGCTTTTGCAACGGCCGAACATTGCTATATGTAAGCATTGTGGCTATGTGGGAACTCCCCAAAGATTGTGCATTAGGTCTGTGGGCTCTGCCCAGAAGATCTTGCATTATCCTGAGTATATGAGCTGGTGATCAAGGCTCGCCTGGACTCCGGAGCGGATATCACTCTGATGTCAGAGGAGTTCTGGAGGTTCCTAGGACTGCCCAAGCCGAAGGAAGGAATCCGCATGTCCCTCTACCATCTTACGGGTCAAGCGAAGGTCCTTGGCTACGTCAAATGTTCCTTGTACATGGTTTCGGCCGAAGGAGAGGTTGTGCGCATTGACCTCGAAGCCTACGTCGTGCGGAACATGCAAGTCCCTCTTCTTCTCGGGGAGGACTTCCAGTCTGCGTACGAACTAGGTATCAAGCGCTCAGCCACCGGTCATTGCGAAGTGCAAGTCGGACGATCCCGTCACATTATCCCAGCCTCCTCCACGCATTCGGTCGACCTGGGCTTCGAGATACGGCAAGCAAGCATGGCTAAGTCCATGAAGCGCCTACTTCCCGGAGTCTGGCGTAAGACCTACCAACGTTCCAAGGCCAGAAAGCGTAGGGAAGAGAAATTGGAAGCGCCCCCAGTGTTAGCGATGAAGGACACACTCATTGCTGCGGGGACAGTGCACAATGTTCCCATTACGGGCCCCTTCCAAGGGAAGGAGGAATGGTTGGTGGAGAAGGTTGTGATAGCCACCGAGGACGAGAGCGTCATGGCCGCTCCCTCCACTCTCATAAGATCCGATTCCCCTTTCCTTCCTATTGCCAACCCCAGCACGCGCCCCTGGTATATACGAGCCGGCGACATAGTGGGTCGTTTACACGACCCCGCCGAGTACGCAGATACACCCAAGGATGAAGAGCAAAGGGAGAAGTTTGTAGCTTCAGCGGAAGCGCTAGCGCGCGTAATACGGGAAACGCAGCGCGCGCAAGACCCGGATAGTTTACCGAGGGAGAAGCACAGTGACAGACCTGGTATTGGGGCACCCGGGCATTTATTCAAATCTGCTCGAGTTGCAACATACTATAATGTACTTCACTACATTACGACGTCATCTTACAAAGAGCTAATGCTGGCCTGAGCAGTTAGCTAGGAGGGATATAATGTGTCTCGAACCATTAGAAAGGCGCTGGACAACAATCCTGGTAAAGGGTTGAAGTGGGAAGTCGCTAATGGAGCAATCGCGGAAAGTGCCTTACCATCCTGGAAACGGATTGGGGCTACTGCACATCCCTGACTAAGGGCCTATTACGAGGGGAACATCCTTCTGAACCAGAGGGATCATTTTGGGCATCATCTGACGTCTCCAGAACTGCCAAGAGAGGACTGGACTTGGTTGATCTACCGAATGACTAAGGAACTGTACTCGGGTACTAGGAAGCGGCGGCTATCACGATTTTCAGACAAATCACTTAAGCGGTTCAAGGCGGAACCATTTGAGCGGATGGTTACCAAGGAGGGTAACGGAGTGCTGACGAGGAGGTCGGCTAAAAGTTGACATATCAACAATATCCCATCACGATCGTTCTAAGCGATGTAGATCTTGACTCATCGCTAAGCTCGGCTCGTTGATGTTTCTTACAAATCTCTCCCAATTTTACTAATCGTTTGATATCCGACAGGAGTTCATCGGCTAGCTGATATACCACTAGTCATATACCCTGAACCCTATTGCACGTTTGTATCTGTCTCGTTTATATTTAGAATCCTGTAACGTATTTAAGTGGATGGTTATGGGAGGAACACCAGTGAATCTCACCCCACCTGTTGGACGCGAAGTTACTAGACTTCACGCTTAACCGGTAGAGTAGTCATTCATTCGGAGACACCCAGAAGCTATACCAAGTTTCGTTTGTTTTCCCTGTTTGAATATTATCTGTGTTGGATTTGGATCTTTATAAACGACGCGTGGACATATTGAATTAACGGAACGGACGCGTGGAATATAAGGAAACGGATCAGACTTGACAATTGGTTGTAATCTCGCAAGGATTAGCAATCGCAGATACTATTTGGAATCGGAATTCATAAGAATCACTTGCTTTACGCATCGGAGTATCATCTCCAAACCTAGACCCACATCATACAAAACCGTTGAACATAAAATCTCGTCTGTCTATCGTGATTGTGCCTAGAACGGATTCGAGCAAGTTTTATCTATACGACTTGTAGACCTGTAAAGTCTTGCTTATCAAAGAGAACTAAAGTTCAAATTGCCACAATCTATACTGGATTGGAACCCCGAACTTGTACGAGGACTATAGTGTTTGAGTTGTTATAGTTGCATTATCGAACCGCGTATTCATTTACAAGGTTTGAGTTGTGGTTATTTCACCGCCAGCCCCATAGTCAGCGTTTCAACGGGATGGAGGATCAGTTGGAGGAGGATGAGTCCTGGGGACCCAAGACGACGGCGTTACCGGGAGATTTCGAAGGAGTACAGGAAGGCGAGGACGTAGCCCAACTGGTCAATCTCGGGCCGGACGTTCCGGAGCACATACGCCCCCAGCTTGACGAAGTTCTGCGCCATAATTCGGCTGCGTTCGGAGTCGGAGGACGTCTGGGGCATGTGAAGGATAAGGCTCCTATTCCGCTGAAGCCCGGGACACAGCCTATGTCGGTGCCGATGTATGCGGCGTCGCCATTGAAGCGCGAAGTGATAGACAAGCAAATGGACCTCTGGTTTGAGCGCGAAGTGATCGAGCCATCGGTCAGCCCTTGGGGGGCGCCGTGTGTGGTGGTTTTCCGTAATGGAAAACCACGATTGGCGGTCGATTATCGCAAGCTTAACGAGAAGACCATAGCAGACGAATTCCCGATCCCTCGACAGTCTGATATTATACAAGCCCTGTCGGGGGCTCAAGTGCTGTCTTCATTCGATGCTCTGGCGGGCTTCAATCAGGTGGAAATGGAGGAGGAGGCCCGGGAAAAGACGGCCTTTAGGTCTCATAGAGGGCTATGGCAATTCAAACGCATGCCGTTCGGATTGCGGACCGGGCCTTCTATATTCCAGAGGATCATGCAGGGGGTGTTGGCGCCTTACCTGTGGATATTCACGCTCGTCTATATCGACGATATAGTGGTGTTCTCGAAGAGTTGGGAGGATCATTTGGTTCACCTCGACAGGGTCCTGAGCGCGATCGCCGCTGCTGGGATTACCTTAGAGCCGAAGAAATGCTTCGTGGGGTATTCTTCGATACTGCTTTTAGGGCAGAAGGTGTCCAGGTTGGGTCTTTCAACGCACAAGGAGAAAGTAGCCGCCATCCAAGAGCTTTCGAGGCCGTCCTCCGTACTCGAACTGCAAAAATTCCTAGGCATGATCAATTACTTCTCAGCCTATATCCCCTACTACGCCTTCGTGGTCAAACCGCTGTTCTCCTTGCTGACCAAAGGAGCGAGATGGGAATGGAGAGCGGACCACGAAATCGCTTTCTTACAAGCGAAGGACGCGCTGTCAGCGGCCCCGATACTTGGGCACCCTATGCAAGGACAACCGTACCGGCTATACACAGACACTTCAGACTACGCGATAGGATCGAGTCTGCAGCAAGTGCAACCGATTGTGGTGTCTGATTTGAAGGGTACGGTGGCTTATGACAAGATTCAGGCCGCATGGGAAGCAGGGGAAGCGGTACCCAAACTGTTCACGACGCTAACGAAGGAGGTGGAGGAGATGGGATCAAAGGACGTGTGGGGGGTGACGTTGGATGAAACAGTGGTGCACGTAGAACGTGTGATCGCTTACTGGAGCAGGAGTTTGAAGTCCGCAGAGCGGAACTACGGCGCGACGGAAAGGGAAGCGCTGGGCGTGAAGGAAGCGCTAGTGCATTTCCAACCTTTCATAGAGGGGGAACAAGTCATCCTGGTGACAGACCACGCCGCACTACAGTGGGCGAGGGTGTATGAGAACGCGAACAGGAGACTCGCGGCGTGGGGGGCGGTATTCGCAGTGTACCCCAGCTTGAAGATCATACATAGGCCGGGGAGGGTGCATTCAAACGTCGACCCTCTATCAAGACTGCCGAGGGCGCCGCCACATGAGTCTCCGGTTCAGGACGCTCGTGGAACGATAGTCCCGGATGAGGAAAGACGGGAGCAAGCACAGCGGATGGAAGATCGAGAAACTTTTGCGCCAGCTAAGAAGGCTGCATTTGTGATCTGGTGGTGGGAGGATGTCGTAGACAAGTACGCGCTTCCGGTACAGACAAGGAGGCAGAGGGCGAAGGAAGAAGCAGAGGACGAGGTCCAGGAGCGCGACGACATCGCAGCACCAGACCAAGAAGGGATGCTGAGGGCAAGGGAGGAAGTCCAAGAGCGCAACGACTTCGCTGCACTGGATAACCCCTTCCCTTTCGAGCAAGCGGATCATTGGACTTATCCAGCAGGGGCTCGGCTGGATAAAGATGAGGAGGACTGGAACAAACGCTCCCATCTTCTGGTATCGGTCTCTCAGGAAGTTAAGGATGAGTTCATTCGGGGTTACAAAGAAGACCCGTACTTCAGGGACTGATACACAGAGGAAGCAGCTAGTCCAGAGAAGGTGCTCACGCCATCTCATTTCCAAAAAGGAAAGGACGGGTTGCTATACTTTGTGGACGCGGACTGGAAAAAACCGGTTGTGCATTCCGCGGTCGAAGATTCAATTCGTGCTTCGATGGATCCATGAATCGCTGCACGAGAGCGCCCATGCTGGCCCTTTCAAGTTCATTAACCGCCTGCGGGAGTTGTTCTTTTGGACGACCCTCACGAAAGACGCTGACGAATTCGCGTCGACTTGTGATGTCTGCCAGAAAATAAAGGTGGACCACAGGCAGAAGATGGGCGGACTGAGACCCTCGCACATCCCTCCTCGTCCTTTCGCCACCGTATCCCTTGATCTAATTACGGGTCTGCCACCGTCGGGGAAAGAGAAGTTCACGGCTATACTAGTCATCGTGGATAAACTGACGAGGTTTTCTGTCATGATCCCAACTCACACCAACCTGTCGCAGGAAGGGTTTGCCGCCTTCTTTGTAGAAAGGGTGGTGAATGTCTTCGGGATGCCAGAGCGGATCATCTCTGATCGGGACAAATGATGGGCCACCGCATTCTGGAGGTCCGTCACGATGCAGTACGGGAGCGTGCTGGCACTATCCTCTGCGCATCACCCGCAAACAGACGGACAAACGGAGATCCTCAATGCCACGATAGAGCAGATGTTGCGCGCATATGTCGCTGCAAATCGTTCATCGTGGGCGAAATGGCTTGGGGAAATCGCTTTCGCCTACAATTCCAATGTACACGGTTCTACGGGCTACAGTCCCAACTTTCTACTATTTGGCTACCACCCTAGAGGAGCCGCTGGAATCATGAACCCTGGAGGAGATCCCGTCGCCTGCCCCTTCCTGCCTAGCCAGAAAGGGGAGGACTTCATAGAGGCGCTGGAAAGCCATAGAAAGGCAGCGCGAGACGCAGTAGTGTTGGCGCAGGAGAGACAGGCTCGCGCTTATAATAAAAGCAGGCGTCCTGTAGAGAGTATTGAGGAAGGGGATTACGTGCTGGTGAATCCGCACTCGTTGGAGTTGGTCGACGTGCAGGGAACGGGTCGCAAACTGGTGCAGCGCACCATCGGTCCCTTCGAGGTCATGGAGAAGATCAATCCGGTTGTGTATCGCTTGCGATTACCGGATAGTTATTCCATGCATCCTGTCTTCAACCTGGAGCATTTGCGCAAGTACCATATGTCCAAGGAGGAGCTGGGGGAGAGGACCAAGCTGCCAGATACGCGGGAGTATCTGAAAGCATCAGAGGAGTATGTGGTGGAAGCCATTCTGGGGCACGCAGTGCGTCCCAGGAAGGATGGCAATCAGAGGATGTTTCGGATTCGCTGGGAAGGATACGGACCCGCTGATGACACTTGGGTCTCCGAGAGAGATCTGAGGAATGTGCGTATTTGCGGCTTCATAAGTTGACTTAGGATAGCGCGAAAGACTTGGCCGAAGGGGTCCGATGAGTGCCGAGCGCTCGTGTGGGCCCGTGCGTGGGAGATAGAGCACGTGCTTGGTGACTCGACATTTCTATTTCTTTCTCTAACTCCCACCAACTCAGTGTGCGCCCGCTGCTCCTTTCCAAGCGAGCGCGTCACGTATCACTCAAACAAGCAACTTCAATCTACAATACCAACATGTCTTCCTCCAGCAACCCCAAGTACAGCCACTCCCATGTATCTTGCACGGTGGGGTACTACGACATGCCCAACATCAACTCGGCCATGACATTCGACCTGAAACAGTTCCCCTCCCTCTCCGCTAGGATTGTAGAGTTTGGAGGATGTCGCTTCGAGCTGTGGTCGCCGAACTCGCAGCAGCTCCCTTTTCTCCTGGGTGAGCACTCCACGAGACCGGCTACTACAGCAGCGCAAGACGTACTGCAGCGGCGATACGACGGACATACAGGCAAACACGATTGCTTGTACAGCCCGCAGTACTTCCTCGAAGCGACCTCCCACTAGGCCTTCATCCGACGAGTCGCAGCGGTACCTTCCAATGACTTGTCGTACCAAGCCTTCCAGCCCTTGATGGAAGGATGGAATAGTTCTCCGAGTAACGCGTCCGAGGGAGTCTGGGAGTCGTCTTTCGTGCAGAGTCTGCGGAGTATTATGACTATGCAGGAAATTCGTCTGCGGAATCTTAGTTCCAGATTCCGACCTGGTTCCTCCACCTGGGCAACCAAACCGTCCTATTGCACCGGAGCGCGCTTCCAGTCGCTGCTAGGTGTGAGAAGATGGGATGACGCGGTGGATCTGGGAGTGGCATTTCAAAGGGGCCTCAGAGAGATGGAGAGGTGGATCCGAATGATCGAAGCACGGGAAGACGATGCGCTGATGCCCGTCGCGGACCTACGGGAAGTCACCATGCCCGTTGCAAACGACGATTGGATGGGTTTGTGGGTCAACGGCATGACCGAGGCCGGCGTGCTGCTTCTCATGAAGCAGAGGGTACCATGCTTCATCGTGCATGAGTTTCCTCTGGAGACTCCGGTGCTGCGCTCGGCGGCACCCCGCCCCCCTACCTTCTTTAGTTTTGTAGAAGGCACCAACGTCGTTTACCTGATACGGAACAATACGTATCAGCTGCTTGCTGAGAGCCAGGGGCGTTTGGACTCTCTGTTCCGTGCGGAGGATGGGCGAGGAGAGCACGTGCCTACGGACCCTAGGAACGAGGAGAGGTCATCTTCCATATACATGACTTCCCGTCCACCGTGGGCCCCTCACCCTCGTCCGCAAATGGCCCGGATGACCGCTGGGGGATGGGGATTGAGGAGGGCCTCGGGAGCGCTTATTGCATCAGCAGCACCCGGGGCTAGAATGGTCGCAGGAGGAGGAGGAGCCAGATCGGCCTCGGGAGCGCTTATTTCAGCAGCGCCCGGGGATTCGGATGAAGATGAGGAGTCGGAGGAAGAAGAAGAGTCAGGGGAAGATTCGGCCCCCGTATTTCGTATTCCCCAGCTCCCTGTCTACGTCCTGCCCGCTCTGCCCGCTCCGGCCGCCTCGGACGATCGCCTGGAGGCTCCACAAGTGGAAAGACGGACTATTGCCGAAGATCGAGCGCCCTGGATTGTCCCTCCCGCCATTCCCCGTAACTGGAAGGGCAAATGGGACAAGTGGGAGCTAGGCGAAGTCAACGACAAGCGTGCTTGGATCTACCGGGGAAAGAAGGTCAGCATGGAGTCCAAGTGCTGGTACGACCGTTCCCTGGGAAGACACTTGTATTTCGGCAAGTTCGACCCTCCCCCTGGTCTTCTGGATTGGGGACGCTTCGGGTCACCGGTGCCTCGGTACCCATTCTTTGTGGAGAACGGCAATCGCTGGATTCCGAAGAAACCGTCGCATTGGATGTATCCCTCCCAGGACGGCGAAACCAAGGACCGCGACAAACGAGCGGAGGTGCCTCATCCTTCACGGCTGCCCCTCGTTAGCGGGAAGGAGAAGGTGCTGGTGATAGATGATCGGAAGTTGGAGGACGAGGAGATGATCTCTTCGGAGGAAGAGGAGGGCATGGAGGTGGACGAGTTTGAGGAGGAGAACCTCGCGACAAATGTAGTCACCGTCGCCGATACCAACCGCGATATCTCCGCGCAGATGTTCCAAGCCCTCACGAGGGACGCCTTCTCTATCAGTCGCGCGCGCCCTCTGGCAATCATACGAGCGCAGGGGCTGATCTGGGTCCGCTTTGAGGACGCCACAGCGGGCCGACGAGGTTTTGGAGCGCTGGGAGCGGTCTGGAAGAAAATACAGATCGACTTCTGACCCAACGACGAGTTCGACAAAGCTGTGTTGTACACTACGGACGTATGGCTTCGGGAGGAAGACTTCGACGAGGATACTCCAGCTCCGCCGTACGTCCCCGCTGCCATGACCGAGCAGGGGTTGCCAACACACACCCCTCAATCCAACCCGCCGTGAGCGCTCTTCAAGCTGCTTCGGCCGCCGTGACCGAGCAGGAGGTTGTCAACCCACCTCCCTCAATCCAACCTGCCGTGAGCGCTTCTCAAGCTGCTTCGGACTGGGAAGGGTCACTGGAATTGGATTGGGATGCGGTTGCTGGCTCCCAAGCATCTGCCTCTCCTCCAAGAGAAATGGCGAGTGGAACCAGCGAGGGAAACTGTGAGCGCGCCCAGCGTGCAACCAGACCCGGAGCACGTCGAAGCCAAGATGTCGCCGCCACTTCCAGAGATCGAAGAGGCATCCCATGTCCTCCCGCTCGCAGAGGAGCCGTCTCGTCAGGAGGAACTCGTCGTGGCCCCGTCGCGTCCTGACGTACACCCGAGGGTCGCCACAGCTGTCGCTGGTGGAGATCGCCCATTTCCTAAATCGCTTCCTACGGAGCCCAGGGCGATGCGCAACAAAGGGAAAGGCGTAGTACGACTGACCTTGGAAGAACGGTTGTCAATATCCTCTCCCGCTCGTCCCGGATCCAGCAGACTTCCCTTGGAGTCGAGGCTGACTGATCCTGCACCATCCTTGGCTGAGCGCCTAAGTCGAGCCTCGCCTCCCTCCCTCCTGGATTGTATGCTGCCCCCGCCTCCGCCTTCGAACATTGCCGGACCGTCTTCATCGCGGGGACCTATCAACCCTACTCCCCCCGCGTGGACCCCGTAATTCGAAGAAGGTGCGTGGAACTCTTGCCGGCCTCTTGGCTACACGTCCGGATCCTAGCATCATTCCTCCGCGCTTCGCAGTCCTCCTTAATCGCGAAACGCCGCAAACAGGACAGGCGTCAAAGCAGTCGTCGCTGGACTGCGACGGAAGCGGGCGGGGAAGGTTCCTCGAGCACAACGCAGGAAGGAACCGGAGGCAAGAGGGTACGACGAGGGAAGAGGTCGGGACGTCTGCAACGGGAGCTCGAAGCGATGCAAGCGGAAATGGGAACCCCAGCAGAGGAACCCTCTGAGGTGGAAATGCCAGACGTCGAGACGGAGGAGTCGCCCTTGTTTGCGCTTAACGTAGCTGCATCAAGCGGGATCCTGCATCTAGTCGGTCGGGAGGGAGTCTCCGGAAGACCAGGAGCTCCCTGACGTGGTGCAGGATGACGACGACGACGAGATGGCTGACACCCCGCGACGCTGGACCGCTGAGGACGACGACGACATCGGCATGGGGCCCCACTAAGCACGTAGCGCTATGTGGAAGCTGAAACGACAGGGCTAGATTCTCGCCTCCACTTCGGAGTGTAAAGAGATTGGAGAGCACTGTAGAATCGGTTAGCAAGCACAGTGCACGCTATCAGCGTGGGGGGCTCTGTGACGGGGTACAACGGGACGCTGCTAGACGACACCGCGTGTGGATAGACTGTACATACTTTACAATAACTTAGTGTACATAGTAGAAGCCGAGTAGTTGATCCGAGATCAGTACTTACATAATTCATCTTTTACTTGCAAACAACTACTATGGTGTGAGTCGACGATCTACTTGGAGGGAACCCCCCGCCCCGGACCCGCTGGATGCCTGAGCACGCGTATAACTGCTCCACGGTCTCGGTGCGGCAGAGTCCCCACTCAAGGGTGACATGGGCTCTAGATGAAGGGTTACAACACGGGGAGGGCCCGAGTCTGCGCCTCCCATCGCCTATAGCAGCGCCGGACTCAATGTCCGTGCGCGCTTCCCTCCAGCCTGGTGAGGCTTGCAGAACCCGCATCACACATTTGCTCTTCAATTGCAGACAAGCGGTCGCTCAAATCAGAGCCCGGCTTTTCCGAGAATGAAGCCAGCGGGGGTGTGGGCACAGATGCAGAAGCAAGTGTATGCACATGAGCAGGCTGGGGTGTGTTCGGAAGGGGAATTGCAAGTGGGAGCTCGGGAGCAGGCACAGCAGGGTGCAGGACAAGTGCAGGTGCAAGAGCAGGGAGGGAGTGTGACTGCGGACAGCCGCACCACCACACCTTCTCGCTGCTGTTTTCATGGCATCTGCAGGGCTCTCTCGCCGCCGCACGTCGTCCACGACTGCCAACGACGACAACACCCCCTCTTCCGCCTCCACCCCCACACCCCCCTCGCTGTCCGAGAACGGCGGGGCACACGCCCACGTGGGCTCCGCCTTCCCGGGCGGGTCCTCGATTGTGTACGACCCGCACGACCTGCTCCTCGAGGCAGGTGAGGACGCGCGCGTGGGGGGCAAGCTGCCGCGGCTGACACTCATGGAGGAGGTGCTGCTGCTGGGGATCAAGGACAAGCAGGGGTACCTCAGCTTCTGGAACGATAATATCAGCTATGCGCTGTGGGGGTGTATACTCATTGAGCTGGCGCTGAGGCGGCGGATTGGGGTTGTGAAGGATCCGGGGTGGGTGTCGTCGAGGGGTGGCTTTTATTTATATTGCTTAGAAACTATGTTTCCACCGTGTCTAGAAACATGTTATACACAGTTTGCTCTTCGTCTCTTTGAGATACGAAACCTCTCCCTACAACCTTTACAAGGCCCTGTACTAGGGGCTGTAGCTTATCAGGATCTCTGGAAACGTGCAGATACTGCTGTTTGATTTGTTTGTTGGTTGTTAGAACAGTCTCTGGACTCTTTCTGTGCCGATCACGAGTCAAGTGGAGTTATTTGCGTGTTTCTTACATAGGTTCTAAGCACATCAATCAGCGTGTGAAGCAGACCCAGAAGAAATTGTGCGACGCCGTCCCCACGCTTGCAGTTGTGGGTGCAGGCAGTGGCCTGCCTGTCCATCACCCCATTCTCTCCCACTCCCCCTCGGTCACAGACCGCAATGTCTCGCACATTGAGTCCACTATCAACGCACCTCCCACACCTTCCACTGGAACTGCAAGCCACTGCCACTAGCGATGCCGCACCCGCACTCACACCCGATGTCGACTTGACCGACCTGTTCCACATGCCGGAGGATGGGCTCATCCCTGACCTCAACTTCGACTTCGATTTCCTGAATATCAGCAGTGACATGGCGGCAGTGTTCCCCAACATGGTGGGGATGCAGCCATTTGTGCCGGAATTTTACGGGGACGCAGCTGGACAGTCCAGCGAAGTCTACACACTGTACTTGGTTTTTCCCGCACTCCCCAGACCTACTCCCTCCCCCCACTGAGTCGGTCTTGACACCACTGGACGTCAACACGGGCTCGAAGCGCACCGCAGCTCACCTGGAGGATGTAAACAGCGGGGCACCAGCGAAGAAGCAATGCAAGAAGTGCTGTGACGCGGGTATCTCACGTGGCCCCCGCAAGTAGGCCTTGCCGCATCTGCGTGTCGCCCCCCTATGCCCTACGTTTCACTGTTCCTACATGCCTTTATCCACGGTACCATATCTACTAACTTGTACCTTACTTATGCTTAAATATTATTGATTCATGAATTGTTCGATAACCAGTGGCATGATAAGGGTAGTTAATAGTTATATATGTTCCAGAGAGGCCCAGTATGCCCCTCCTTTTTTTTTCATGAATTTACGGACATGTCTGAGGACGGGACAGACTCGGGTGGCGCCACCCACTGAAATCTTGATGGGAATGATGGCGGGAGGCGCGCGCGCCATCTTTGATAGCAACTGCTGCGGTTATTGGCTGATAACGATAGAGCATGGTTATCATATCTACAGTCCACAGTTGCTCAGCGTCTAGTAGCAATCACCCCCCTGGAATGGATGTGTGCTCCGTTGGCATCTTGTAGGTTCATGTATGGATAACCACCCGTATATTCCTACATGTTTGTCTTCGGTAGACTCGTTGTTCATGTTGTGGACCACGCGAGTATAATCAATCCCCCCCTCCCCCCCCCCCCTCCTGATAATGTGTACATCTATCAATATCTACCGCTAAATCGCTATCGCTAACCCGTAATTGATGCGGCCCCACGCCTAAACCTGTCAATTAGAAGGGGAGACCCATCAGATCTCCCCCTCTATCTTGACGGGATATGTGGGCTTTACAGGTGTGTATAGCTGATACTATCCCCCCCCTAGATCTCGGACACCTAAGGAAAAGTAATACATATCATTTTATACAATGGTTCTGGGCCCAAGCCGAATCCGTAGATCGTCGGCAATTTGACTTTTACCCAGTCTCATATTTTACTTTATGAGAGACGAGTGAGAATTGGGTAAACGGCATCGTTTTTCGGTAGTGGTCAGGTGTCCGAGTTCTAGGTAACACGTCAAATTCAGATTGCCGGCCTCGTATATGACCACCTTGTGGTCATATTGTCTCCAATTCTCATACAGTAGAACAACTCAGCGAGGACTATAATATACATGAATGAGGAGGTCAAGGCATCCCCAAGGTGGTCGACAGGTAGCATGAATTTTCTTGCCATCACTTCTGGCAATTGAGATATCATTTTGGTAGGCATGCCTTCGTCTTTTGGTTTATTGTGAGGGCTACGAGACAGCGGTTCCTCTGAAATTTTATATGCACTCTTGTGATGTCAAAGTATCTTTTAGATGTATTTAGAAGATAATATGACCCCAGGGTGAGGGCCCTAGGCCATAAAATAGGATAAATTGGGTGAAAACGGCCAAGTTGTCAGGTTTCGGCAGCAATATATATTTGAAGGATGAAAGTTTGTAGGGGTTTGGAACCTTATGCCTCTGAGGCACCTCCTAGAGATTATGTGAGGCCAAAAATCTCCAGAAACGGTCCAATATTGGACGAGAAATGTTTGTTTGTACGAGTACTAGGTTTGTCCGGAGCGGCGGGGGGGATAGTATATATATATATATATTCAGCTGGAAGTGGGGAAAAAGAAATTTGCTGGTATGAAGAGAAAGAGAAATATATTGAGAGTATACATGCACTCGGGTCTAGGACGCGGGAAAGAGTTATTCTTCCTCTTCAACATCTTTGTCGAACTGATCCTCGCCGGAGCTGTCCTCATCTTCAGAGTCTTTGGATTCGGACCGTTCAGACTCTGCTTCCTGAAGAAAATGTTCCTTTTCATCATCATTGTCAAACTCCTCCTTGTCGGACATGTCCTCATCTTCAGAGTCTTCGGATCTGGACTGTTTATCCTGAAGGGATTGTCGGCAAGTCTCCAACGCCACCACCTGTCGTTCCCAGTATTCAATTGCCTGTTGTGGCGGGGAAGGGAATCTCTGGGAAAGAAAATTAATACTATTAAAGATGGTTGTAAAGAGATGGTTAACGTGCCCACAACCAATCCAAAATCGGCTGGAAGGAATCTCGGTTGACAAACGCGTGGCATACCGAGTGATGCTTTGGGTCCGAATATATCCTTGCACAAAACTGTGTGGCGTCGAGGTTTTCTAGCGCATGCAGCACAACATCGGAAGGGGTGCACAGTCCAATGATAGCGACCCAGATGTTTAGCCTGCAGAGCGATTGAAGGGAGAAAAAATCAAGCATTTAATTGGAAGAACGTACCTGCGTGGTAAAGTCTCCGACATCGACAAGAGCTTGTCGAATACGACGGATACATGGCAGGTCCACAGAGTCATGGATTTCTTGCCGGGTTGCGTATAAGCCGCCGGCTCGGCGAGGATCTTTGAGGAATTCAAGCAAGGATTCGGCGAGTGTCCCGCTATTTGACCAATATCTATGTAGTGTAGCGAGGGGACGAAGCTCATTCCATTGCAGCCCCAGGAGGTCTAGTGCTGCAGTCCAGCAATCCGGATACCATACGCAGAATAAGAAGCGCTCCGGAGTTTTGAGATAGTATTTGGATATACATGTTGTCGTAGGTGGCATCAAAATTGTCGGATATGGAACCCCGGGGCCGCAGCGCGAGCCCCAGGATGAAGTGAAGATCTTCCCAAACTGCTGAGAGGTCGGATGGGAGAGGAGAAAAGGTCTGTGCAAGTAAACTGTGTTTAGGCACAGATGACTGGCGATGACTGTTTCATTTACCTGAAGTCATTGAACTAACCGAAGAATGGCCGATGGAGGCAGCCTGAGCCTAAGGGACAAGAATACTTTTTGTTGAACATTAATATTCTGAAGAACAGGCAACAAGTCGTCCGCAGGTTTGACTCCTGTTATGAGGTACATAAGTCTCACCGCGATTATGCTTTCAAATCCTGATCAAGGCCGGCACTCAACGGCACGCACGTTAGGTGGGGCTTCTCAAGAAAATATAAATATCTGTGCCTCTAGGGCCAAAAAACCATTCCAGGTCATCTTTAAGAGAAGACTGGTTCCGGACAGACACGGCGTAACGGAATGAGGGAGATGGATGTACAGGTTTCTGTACAATGGACGGCTTCGCGACAACGCATTATCAACTGGCGGTGGGTAGAGAACAGCCAAATAAGAGGGTTGAGAAGGGAAATAAATTGGGAGATGAGCCACAGAACCCTAACCTCGACGCCGGTGCACTCGCTGTGATACGACACCCTGCACATTATTTTCTTTGCGGAAACCGATATGCTCCCCGGCGAAGAAGATTCCGCCGACATGCCGACGTAAATGCAGGAGGCGGGAGGTACTGCACGGCATCATGGATGGGGCATAAACTCCTTGCCCAACTGCTTCTTGAACATGGCGCCGACGTCAATGCTCGCGGGAGTACGGCGGTCCGTTGCAGGCAGCCTGAGCATCTACACGAGGCCATGAGGTCCATGTCACGCTGCTTATTGAACACGGTGCCAACGTCAATGCAGGAGGCGGGCTATTCGGGAGCGCACTACAGGCAGCATCCATGCGTGGCCACGAAGTCATTGTCAGACTCCTTCTTGCACACGGCGCCATGGATCACGACCCGCATTTCCCGCATGATGACTCTTGCCACAGACGATGAGTCGACAACGACTACACCCATTGCTCCCGGAAAATTGGATTGCGGGGAGGTCCACAATAAGGTCCAAACATCGTCCAATCACTCCAAAGTTTGGCCATATTATCGGCCTTAGTGTCATTAGCTTTCTAGCGGTGTTGATAAAGCCTTGGGGGAAATCAGAAACTGAATCAGCCAGCTTTCCCCCCCGATTATTTGCAGTCTGTCGCGCCATTAGCTGCTCAAACGAAGTTGTATTACGAACAATTTGGTTAAGTAGAGTTGGATTCCTGAGAGTTGTCTATATTGTGAAGGTGCAGTGAGGTTGCGCCCGAAATGTGTCTGATTTGCAATCATTTGCTCAAGTTGTTGTGAAGTTGTATGTTTTTTTTTTTTTGCCCAGTATGTGTGCCATAAAGAAAGTCAATATATTCGATCCTAAGCCACCCCAGGGCTTACAACTTAGGATGGCATGCAACCTGCGACAAGCTGAATGGCCACTTCCAAAACAATGATACTGCAATACTGGGCCGCACGTGGGACAAGAATGAGAAAAGAAATAGTATTCATTTGTGAACCTTGTTTTTGACGATTACGGACAATGCACGGCACCAGCATTCGGCGCTGCATGGCAAGCAAGGAGAGTACGGTGGATACTGTAACAGGGTGGACTGTACATCAATGAGGGCAAGAGAGAAGAAGAGGTGCGGACAGATCCGCTGGCACAACAAGACATCTCCACCTGCGCGGAGTCCCGATTTTGTTTCGTCCAGATGGAAGTGGGTATGCTTACGCTGTCTTGAGGCTTCCAAAGATTAGATTGAAGCCACGGGAGCTTGGGGAATGACCAGGGTTTGCGGGCGTGCAATATTCAAGTTTCGGATGAAGGCGCAGACCCGGTTTGGGTGCGTGAGGACGGCGGGGAGAGTGCAGCATCGTACGCGGGCCTCCACACCATTGAAGGGTCGAGTTCAAAATCGATTTGTTGAGGGCAATTATTTGCTGCCCACGGAAAATACGATACACGCTTTTGGACGGCCAGAAACGGCGCCAGCTTGAGCACTAATGTCAGTAACTTGAGCCAAAGCCAAAGGCGGATGGAGGGTATCTTGTAGCCAGCTAGCCAATGTAGCGGTAATAAAGCCTCGAAGTCGAATGAAACTAGCCGTGTGACAAGCAGGTGTGGGGCAGGGGGTGCGGTTGACGTTTTTTTGAAATTGAGCCCTTGAGGACAGGGTCGACACGGCGGCCAGGGACGTCAAATTTCCACAAAGAAAAAGGCGGGAACACGAGAACTGTGACTCGTAGCTCTGTACTTCGGCAGCCTTGAGCTGGTGCGCAAGACGTAGGCATGCGACAGCCTTGGACGCTTGAGCGCTTGAGAGCGCTTCGGCACATGTACAGCGGCCAGAGACACCGAATTAAAATGCGGAACACCATAAATACCAAGAAAATTCTGACTCGCAGCACTGTGCTTTGGAGGGGACCTGGCCACTTGGCCTGAATCGGTGTTTCGTGCCCGCGTATTGAAATCCTTCTAGTTTTCGCTTCGAGCTGGGACTAGAGAGCATAGATTTCGTTACCAGCGCTGAGGGTTTGAGCAAGCGCCTGTGTTTGGGAACTTGAGCGCTTGAGGACGGCAACAGGTAGGCGCCAGGGTGTAGACGCCTCGAGACTGCAGTAACAACGATCCCGGGCTTGCTACTGCGAAAGTATGAAATTATGAATGATGGGCTTAAGCTTTTTGCAGCGTTGACTCGGGGTCGGAGGACGGGTGGGTCAAGTATGCAGCCAGCAAGGTGCAATTTTACGGCGAATTTGAAGCCTCAGCGAGGAAGATTTTGGGTGCGAAGCGGGACATGTCTTCCGGTTTTGTAGCTGATTTCGGTTTCTTTTCAACTCCCTGAGCGCCTACTCGTCGTCAACATGGCGGGAAGCAAGCGGCAAGGCAACACGTGCCCGCATTCAATCACACTGCGGACGGCCGCACCGCCACACCTTCTCGCTGCTGTCTGTCTTCATGGCGTCCGCAGGGCTCTCCCGCCGCCGCGCCCCCCGCCTCCGCCTCCGCGTCGTCCACGACCCCCGACGACGACGACCGCCCCCTCCTCCGCCTCCACCCCCGCGCCCGCCTCGCCGTCCGAGAACGGCGGGGCACACGCCCACGCGGGCTCCGCCTTCGCAGGCGGGTCCTCGATCGCGTACGACCACGCGACCTGCTCCTCGAGGCGGGCGAGGATGCGCGCGTGGGAGGCAAGCTGCCGCGGCTGACGCTCATGGAGGAGGTGCTGCTGCTGGGGATCAAGGACAAGCAGGGGTACCTCAGCTTTTGGAACGATAATATCAGCTATGCGCTGAGGGGGTGTATACTCATTGAGCTGGGCGCTGAGGCGGGCGGATTGGGGTGGTTAAGGATCCAGGGCGGGTGGGTGCCGTCTCGTCTACTCGATGATTATTGACGACCCACAGAAACGGCTCCCTCTCCCGGATCGTCCGCTGACGGTGCTCTCGACGCGCCAGACGGGCGAGACGCTCCTTGACGAGACCCTCAAGATGATGAAGCAGACCGAGGACTCAGGCGAGCGCATGGGCGTCGGCACCTGGGTCGATTTATTGAGCGGTAAGTCGTGTTTCCTTTGCCTTTTCCTTCTATCCTATCCGCCTCCGCGCCCTTGGTGATCTCGGCTGTGTGCTGGCGCGGCCAAGATGCCCGCGAACGGAGTTCGGTGTGGCACGCGAGCCGAGTACGAGGAGTCTTTTGGGCTTGCTCTTTGTCCATTGCTCGTTGGGAGGGTGATCTCTATATTATATCCCGTATTCGGACTTCATTCGGTGCGCTCGGGATGTGATATTGGTGTGCTGGCGTCTCGTCTCGAGCTGGGATGCGGCCTTCACGCCGAGACGCGAGGCAACTACTGGCGAAGAGACGTAGAGACACGTCCTGCCCGCCCGGGTCGTGGCGCCAGA
The DNA here is from genome assembly GCA_029378375.1 of Mycena olivaceomarginata. Lineage (NCBI taxonomy): Eukaryota > Fungi > Basidiomycota > Agaricomycetes > Agaricales > Mycenaceae > Mycena > Mycena olivaceomarginata. Next base: position 136,435 of record JARKIC010000278.1, on the reverse strand, counting down.
CGTGCTGTGCCGATATCGCGCAGGTGCGCCCACGTCCATGCCCACGCCACTGCTTGTATCGTGTGACGGGCTCGGGCTGGTATCGCCGGCGTATGCGTCCCCATACGGCAAGCCACAGGGGTGCACTGTATACGTCCCCATACTCGGGTCGGACGCGGGGTGTCCTTGTACTTCGGTACGCGTACGTTGGGTCAGACGGAGACCCAGACCCGAAAAAATCGGGACTCGTCCGTCCCTGCTGTCGGAGAACGGAGTTGCACGCGCGCGGTCTCACCCGCTCTGGAATACTTATACCGTCTAGTTTTTCTCGCTCATTCCCTCCGTCCCTCCTTCCCCTACTCACACCCTCCCCCTCCTCCCCTCCCAGGCGAGACCTGGAACGTCCTCAAGATCGGCTTCCAGCTCAAGCAGGTGCGCGAGCGCCTCGCCAAGGGGCTCGTCGATAAGGGCGTCCTCCGGACCGAGAAGCGGAACTTTCTGCTCTTTGATATGGCGACGCATCCGGTTGTGAGTGCTTTCGTTTTTTGAGGTTCTTCGAATTCGGAGTGGAGGTGGGGTGGGAGAGTGAGCAGTGCGCAGGGGTGTGTGAGGCCGGGCCCAGCTGGCGGCGCCCTACTCCGCTTTGAGGAGCTGGGAGGAGACACGCGGAGGAGGGAGGAGGGGCACCAGCCGGCGCACCTCCTTCCCGATACGTGCTCTCCACGTACGAGACGGGAGCGGGACCTACGCCGTCCTTATCGAATCTCACGGCGTCCCTCCCTCCCTGAGTCTGCTCTTCTCGCACCGCTCCTTCTAAACGCGCTCTCGATTCTCTCTGCTTTCCGATTCTATCATCCCTCCTCTTATTCCCTATGCACGCCGCTGACCACCTTGATGCGCATTCGCAGGCGGACGCACACGTAAAAGCCGGCGTCGTGAACCGCGTCGTGGCGCTGCTCACGAGCGGGACGAGTGCGGTGCGTAGCGTTTGTTTCCGTCTTCCTCCTTCTTTTATACTTGGGGGCGAGATGGGGGAGTTGGGGCTTCGATTGTTGTGTTTGCTGGGCGGTGGGTGGGGGAGGGGGGAATGGGGAGGGGATAGGGAGATGTGCGGTGTGGGCGTGGGTGTGGACACGCTCCTTGGAACCCTAGAGCTGATGATGCGGTGCGCGGCGGAGGAGGGGGATAAGGCTCAGGGACGTGGAGACAAGGAGAGGTGCTGGCGAGCGCCGGATGCGGCCGGGCGTGTCAGACCGCCGGGCGGCTTCTTGCCTCCGCGGCGCACGGGCAGAGCAGCGCGTCGCAGTGGTGGGGAGGGAGACGTACTCCCTGAAGTGTGCGACGCGGCGGGTGACGACGGAATGTCGGTTGGTGCGCGCCCGGTCTCGGGTACGCTGGGTGGGTTAGGGTGCGGGACGAGCGAGGGTGCGCTGCCCCGCGTCCCGTAGGGCGGGCGTGTCGCGTGTCAGGTCGGGTGTGGAGCACGGTGTTGGCTGTGCGACGTATGTCTGCATGTGCAGCTGCTCCCGGGGGCGGGTGTAGAGGTGGCCGGGAGAGCGGGTGTGCAGCGTGTCGCATCGGCGAGAGCAGCGCGCCGCTCCGGGAGCTCAGACACTGTGCGCGATCGCAATGTCGCTGCGTAAGATTCGTGTAAACGTCTTCCCGACAGCTCTAACTTACACCCCAATATACTTCATTTGTTTCTCCCCTGAGAATGTCATGCTTTTTCAACAGGCTTTTAGTTGAATTGTCAGGGCGATTTTGAAGTCGCTTAACAGACGCGAAGCAGTCTGTTCACGTGACCGTGTTGGTCGTGACGCATTACGATCGCCTTCTCCAGACCTCCATGTCAATGGGCTCCTGCAATGGCCTGCTGCTGGATGATGACATCCTCGACCGTATCATGACATTCTGTCCCACCTTTGGTACTCTGCAGTCCACCATCCTGGTGTCCAAGGCATTTCACCGCGTGTTCCAGGCCCCACCCAAAAGCCCGATTCAGAGTACGTTTCCAGCGGTTAACCTCCAATGCAGTCAATTACTCGAAGTGTGGCATACAATATAGTTGGTCCAGCTCTTCCACAGGCATTGCGGGTGGTGAGATACCCGTACGATGGGTACACTTCGGACGGCGACCCGTCTACGATGGCCGAGGCTTGCCCTGAGGACCACGATCCCACTGTGATCACAGCAGCAGAAAAGACAACTCTGCAGGAGAACTCTCGAGTGATTGCGGTTCTCGAGGACATATATAGCTTAACGTGCGTACCCTCCCATTGCCACCCATGTCTGATCTAACACCCGCGCAGAAACAAAGATCGCACGTCGAAAACGAGCGTCTTGACCTCGCCGGAATCATGGCGCTTCCGGCGCGCGATGTACCGTATCATGCTGTATTGCCACCTGTTCCCAGGCAATCGCTACTCGCAGGAGGAGATAGACCCCGACGACGAGGAGCTCCTCGACAAGATCCGGAAGCAACGCACGGCCATACTCAGCGAGTACCCCACAGACGATCTTCGGGAGGTACATTCCGCTGTGAAATTCCTTTGCAGCATTTTCGACAGCGTTACCAACGCTCGTACGCTGTCCTCCCACTCTGCGTCTTTGTTACTGACGACGTACTTTGAGAATCAAATGTCACTGAAGCCCTTCTTTTCTACCGGCCCTTCTGGTGCCTTGCGGGCTTGGCAAGATCGTTCCTACCACGTTCTCGAAGACGATATCGACTTGATGTTCTTCGAGGACGACGAGGAAATTCCCCTCTTTGTGGGGTACCTCTCCCTCCCGCTTAAAAATATTTGGACTGCACGCAACATCACGCCGCCAAAGGATGACCCCGCATCCATGTGGATTCTAGATCAAGTCAACGGTGCGAACGACACCTGTGCGTACTTCCGTATAATGTGATCCCGTCCGGCTCTGACGATCGTTCTCCAGGCTCGCATTGTGCTACCCCCGGCGGGCTCAAACTCTACACTGCAGCCAGTGAGCAAGCTGCCTTTTTCCTTCGCCTTGTGCACCCCCTTACACCATACGCAGACTGGGACCGCACTCCAATCATCCTCACCAACCTTCTCAAAAAGAATTTAAAGCTCAACCAAACCGTCGCCCAGCCCTTCTATGCAGCCACCGCGCACCTCGTCAACTCCGACGCCCTAGGCCCCTTCCTCGGCGACCTATTCGCACTCAAAACACATACGGCGCCGGCGTTCGATAATTGGGATCAGACTGACTCATATTGCTTCATGTGTTTCACCAAGTTCTTGGAGGAGCATCTGTGGATTTGGATCCTCGAGGAACGGATCAAGGGTGCGTTTTCTGCCTATTCTCTTCCGTCGGCATAGGGCTGGTTGATATATGTGCACGCTGGTAGGAGGGTGGACGCCCCCGGAAGATTGCTGGTAAGTGTGAAACTAAATCCGCACTGGCCCCGTTGACACACCCCCTCTCAGGTATGGTTGGAACTGCCGCACGCAGGTTCATAAGCGCTCCCATGCAGAAACCAAAAATGTATGTCCTGTGGGTTTCGCTCATGTTTTGTTGCCCAATAACGATTATTTTTTTCCTGTCATAGCATCTGTGCATCCCTACAAAAGGCGACCCAACTTAGCCTGGCCTAGAAGTACCCTCACATGGACGGAGTTGTGGACTTGATCCTATATGTTATTTGCAGAGGCTATTCGCCGCTATTAGTATGTACGAATATCGTGCTTCTCCTGGATGAATAATGCAATTGCATTGGTCTCGGGCTAACTCGCATCCTTGAGCTCTGCGAATACCAGGACACCAGATTCTTCTTTCATAATTCGCCCTCTTGCTTGGAAGATCCTACCGAAGTCATGATTCGCATCTATAGCGAGATACCAGTGTTCTGGTGGAGCGTCTTGGTAGCATGCTGCGCATCAAATGCCGTGCTGGGCAATCTAAGCGCAGTTTAATGCAGCTCGCTCGGGACTCACGGCTCAGTGCGCAATCCATCACCTCTTATCTCCAAACACCACCGTGCAAAGTATATGGACTCGACGGCGAAAAGTTGGTCTGCGCTGCGATCGAGTAGGCCTAGTCGTGGTCCTCTTCATGCTTGGTTGGCCGGTTTTCTCTTTCTTGTAACCGGCTGGTTTATCCTCTGCCGTCCTACTACTGGATTCTCGGGATCCACGCTGCACTTTTCTGGGCCTAACAAACATCTTCTGCCCGAGCAACCTTTGTCCCAGTGTTCGCGGAGATGCCCCGTACGCGGGATACATCGGTCTCGCGGACGACACCGAATCGGAGCCCGGCGCTGATTCTTCTGGTACTTCAATTCTGACTTGATCATGTTGCCCGGGTTGACCAGGACCCAGGTTCTTTGAGGCAGAAGAAGACGCAGAAAAATCCTTCCCAAGGCTCTGACTCCTGATAGGGGCTGGCACTCTTTGTCCTCACAACGTCTCGGTGTTTGCCCACCGAGACTCTGGAGCAGCAATCACCTCGGTCAACGACACGTACCTTCTCACTGCGTCCGAGTCGGACCGTTGTTACCGTCGGACGCCGTACAGCATGGGCTGCGGCTTTGTTCCCCTCGTGCCACTGCCCTCTGCGTCGCGCCTATTCCCCGATATTGAGCCGTCCACTCAGCGCCGTCCTGAATCATACCCTCCGCGCTCGCGACCCTCTACCTCCTCGATCCGAGCGTACGGGACGTGGAACCGACACACACCTTCAACGGTTTCACATCCTGCTTCGAATCATCCACCTCAAAATTCCGCGAATATGCTACGCTCGACAGCGTCATTATCCCATTGCACAACTACTTCGCTATTCTGTTGGCCTACAACACCGAAGCGCCGGTTTTCTGCAGTTTGCCTCGCAGGTCGTTCCCACCTCCCGCGCTTTTCTTCGAAGTCTCTACGACTTCTCCATCGAATTCAAATCCACCTTCACTCGACGCCGCATCCCCCAAACCCGCACACCAGGACATCACCTGGTGGCTCCGTTTCGCTTCCGAGTGGAACGGCGTCCGCTTTTTCTCCCTATCTCGTGCCACAATTCATGTTTACGCTGACGCGAGCGGCCTCAAAGGCCTCGGTGGCCATTACGGCCGCAATTGGTTCGCTGCCAAATGTCCCCGTCGCTTTCGCCACAAGCATATTCAAGTCAAGGAGATGCTCGCTGTTGTTCACGCCATCCTCTGTTGGGGGGATGAGTTCACAGGCACGCATGTCGTCTTCCACGTCGATAATGAGGCGGTTTTCAACACGCTAGCTTCCTTCTCCATCCGCTCCCCACCTTACGCCTCCTCCACAATTTTTTGGCACTCGCCTGCCGTCTTAATTTCACGTTTGCAGCAACATGGCTCTCTTCTAAAGCCAGCGCCATCGCCGACGCGGCCTCGCGCTTTGCGTTCAAACGAATGTTTGAAATCGCACCTTATCTCCCCTAAACACATCCGCCTCGATCCTTCCGCAATCTTCACCGCATCGACAGTGCGCCCACTGCATATAGTCTTTGGGATGGATCGAAAACCTCTGCGAAACACTCTCGCATTCGCGCTACGACACCGCCGTTCATTCCTCAATCCCGTCCTCCCTATCCCCCATCCTTTCTACCGCCCACTCCGTATCCAACCTCCCCTCGTGCGCTCAATTCCTCGGCGCGCTCATTCACGCCACGGCACCGTATTCCACCGACGATGGCCGTATCCTTGCTCCCTCTCCCCCCCGTGTGCACTGACTCTGCCTCCGGCATGCAGCATTCAACCCAAATACAAAACACAAAAACCAACGCACAAATAGCTCATCCTCTCTTCGTCTCTACCGACCCTCCGGCTCTTCGCGACTCTCTTCATGGCTTGAGTCTGACCCATCCGGGCAGACCCGGGAACTTTTGGACCCAAATCTAATTTGTTCCCAAACAACTCTCGGCCTCTTTCATGCTCTCGCACTCCGACATTCCCATATTCGTCTATCTCTCGCCCTCCCAGGGGCGAAGGAGGTTAACCTTCCTTTGGTTCCTCTCCCCCGTCTCCCCCGCCCCCGCCTCTCCGTTGACCCTCTCCCCGTCCCCCCGCGATCTCTTTCCTTCCTGCCCTCTTTCCCCATTCTCACTTATATCCTCCTTATCTTTTCCCATCTCGCCGTCTGGTCCAGTCCCAGTCCTCCATCTTCCTCCCCCGTCTCTATCATCCTTCTCCTCTTCTTCCTTCATTCCTCTTCCCTCTGTTCCCTGAAAACAGAAAGATCCGCTCTTTCGCAAAGTAACCCCCTGGTTCAGCCGTCGACAAACGTGGTTTAGCTAGAAAGGCAACTACTCGCGTCTGGGGACATTGGATTCCCATTAAGCAAGCACGACCGCCGTGCCTGGCCAAGTTTTCCTCTGCCTTGTCCGACTGTCGGTCACTAAGACATAGTTCTGAATCTGAGGTTCAGAGCTTTCGGGAGGCCTAAGCAATACTTACGGGTACGCGCGAGCAGCCGCGGAAGCATGTTCTGAATCTATTTCGTACCATTGAATATAACTTCAGGAATGTCTCCCGTGCGGCCTTGAGCGGAAGGAGAGCTTCGGCTCGTTGGACGGATAAGATTTTGGTGGCACACCGCAGCATCCGAATCCTGAGATTGAGCTACGTGCGAAGAAGATAAGCCCAGGAAAGTTGCACCATTTCCTTCGAGTTTAGTTTTTTTATGGGAAGAGTAAAGCATGCCCGAGGTGACCCCCATACTATATCTGCCATACTGGCATTGCAAGCCAGCATAGGGGGGCAGCATGAACGAATCACAGTTACTCACCGGAGGCGCATATCAGAAGGAATAAGGACACAAAGGATTGACAGTGCAATATGAAAAAGAATGCGACGACGAGAGGTGAGACAAAGGGCAGGTACATGGAAAGATAAATCAAAGATCGAAGTACAAAAAGGCAGGAAACCGGTCAAAGGAAAGAGTAGGAGACGGAGAAAGATGAAAACGAGGACTTCAGATATGCACGGGCATCTCGGCGAGCCAATTTCGATAGGAGATCAAGAACGAAATGCTTGAATGGAGGGGTCGAGAAAGAGGCAAACAAAATGGAAAGGAGGGAGAGACATACCTTATAGCCCTGACGTTGAAGGGTGAATGAACGAGCGGTTTCGGAGTTATATGGGATCAGGAATCTAACAATCAATTAGTACGGTTCAAGTGCAGTTGATAATGATTGCGTGAGGACGAATGATTCGGGTGGAAGCAAAATTCTGGAAGAGCAGACAAGCATTTAGAATCAGAATAGAATGAAAATTAGAATAATGGACACTGGGACATACCGTGAAGTCTCTCTCGAACCGGAAGGCATAGCGATATTGAGCTGTCGATGCTGAGAGATCATCCGGTATCGGGAACGCTCGAATTGTGCATCCAACCAAACAAAGCAAAGAAAAGGAGGACCAGAAAGAAATGAAGAAAAGGCGCTTGACTGAAGGTGAACAATGAAAAGGCGCAGAAAGACTTGGGCACGATGATCGAAGTCGAATGACAAGAAGTGAGACTACACTATGAAGAGAAAGACAAGCGCGCAACGATGAAAGTCAGTAACCCCAGAACGTTGTTAGACACAGGAACACGGTCAGTGGTCTCGTTCCTACCGCAGAAACAAAGTGAAAGTTCGGGGGAGACGTTTCAAAGACATCGTCCGGGGGAGTACTTTAAAATCTTCCTCAGCATTGGGTTCGCCTGGTAAATTTGCGAATTTCTCGAGCGAGAAGAACGGTACGCTTCCGAAGAACGTGCGGTATCGAATGCCACTAGCTGTGGCGCAGTCGGGCGCGGGGTGAAATGCGCTAAAATACGGAAGGCGTTCATGTCGCAATTGTCGTATGAGGTATGACTAGCAGTGACGGATGTGAACCACACTTGTGGGTGTTTTCAGTGATGATTTTCAAGGGAGCACGGAATTTTCATCTGCCACGCCTCAAACGCTAATAACACGATGGGAGCTGCATGAAAAACTTGCTCATAGGACAATTTTTTTTGGGAAGAAGAACCCGGAACGAAGGTTCGCGTTTCTCGGCCGACGGAGTCAGCTTGCACTGAATCACTAGAGGATTCACCCGGCCGTGGCTTCCTCTCGTTGAGTAAAGAATGGCATTCATTCCAAGTACATGAATCTATGAAATACATCAAGCTGCGATATGAAGATGGTAGGCTCATACGAGACAAGTGTATGCGAGACGGTCGTCGAAACGGCACATACACATCCGCGTTGTGCTCGTCATCCTTCCTCTGCTTCTCTGTAACACAGAGATGGCGAAGGGAGGAGGGCGAAGCTCCGATGCTATAGCACATACTGGCATCGGACGCCAGCCGTACAAGCTCAGCGCGCCGGCGCGGTGTGGGGCGCATAGCCATCGGAGGGTTCCCGTGCAGCAAACGCGCGTTCTAGGATGGAGCGTGGGCCGTGTATTGCTGCGCTGCGGACGCTGTACTGCCTACAGGCGAGTGCGCGTCGAGAACGATCGAGGGGGACGAGGGAGAGAGGAAGGTGGGGAGGGACATGGGGAAAATACGGCAGCCGAGCAATGCAGATATCAATGTGACGCCGAAGCGAGCGGGAGTATGGCGAGCGGATTGTGTAGTGATGGCCGCAGTCGCACGCGTCCTAGAGAGGGGAAAAGGCGGGGCAAGGAATGGGTGTGGCATAGTGGGGACTGCGCATGGAGATGGAGATGCGAATTGTACCCGATGCGCGAAGGGATGGAGTCGAGCGGGTGGGCTAGTACGGCGTCGGCGATAGGTGTGGGCACAGCGAGCGGAGGACGCGCAGCATGCAGGATGCAGCACGGGTATGTCGTAGAGAGCGTATGAGTGGTGACGAGTCGCCTGAGTGGTCGCGGGGGAGTCGGATGCGTCGCTCGAGCGAAGAAGCGACTGGAGGCGAGGAAGGGCCCATGTAGACGCGTTGTGCAGAGATGGGGACGGTGGGGGCGCTGTACGGGCTGTGGCAACAAAAAGCGGTTGTCGCGGACGGGCGACAGGAGCCTGTGTACACTAGAGGAGGAAGAGAGAATTAGTATCATCTGAAGCGCGGAAGATGAGCCCGTTCGTCGTGGTCGGCCCCTCGCGCTTGGCGGATCGGGCTCGATGAAGTGCAGATAGGCCGAGGAAGGAGGGACATTAGTCGCCGGGGTCGTCATTTCAGAGTTTCAGGACGGCAGCGTAGGCAGAGTACGCGGAGGAGAGGGAGGAGGACGACCAGCGCGAGCGGCGCAAAGGGTATAGGACGGGAGCGGGGGCTACACGATGAAGGCGAGCGCGAGGGCGAGCGAGCGGAGAGGAAAGCGGCCTGCGGAAAGGAACCGCAGAAGGCGGCAGCGACCGCACGCGCGTTGGCTGTCCGGGAATAAGCACATCAGGTGGGCGAGAAATATGCACCGGAAGTGGAATAGGATGGAAAGCGCATATCGACTAGGGCGTAAACATGGAGTGGCGAACCGGAAGCCACCAGTCAGACAGAGCAGCGCTAGGAGCTCGGCGCTCAATACCAGTGGATTATTGTCGAAGCCGGAAACGAATGGCCGGTAGACATCGCCGTCGTGGTCCTCATGGCCGTGGAAGAGAGCAGCGGGCGAGCGCAGCTGTGGAGCTAGATTTGATCGGAGTCCGATCAATGTCGGAGATTAAGACGGCGTTATTAACGGTACGGCCACCGATCCGGTTGAAAAGGGAGCTGGTTGGCATCTCCTCGTCTCATAGGTTGGACTCCATTTTCAACAAGAAGTACCCAGGTCATTGCCTGCGTTCCCCGATTTCTCTGTTTTTGACTAAGAGTCCAATATTGAATCTTGGCTTTCAGTGCGAGATGAAAGCTGGCTGTCAATGCAGAAGCACCGCTGTCAATCCAAGTTTGGCACCCACGTAAGTACTGTACCCGAGCAATACGGCGACCACGCAACATCCTCAATTCCTCACTCGGCACTGCAGTTAGTTCCCTCCAGCCCATCAACACTGAGCTGCAGAATTGACTGATCTACAGTTCGAGCGGGACTGCTGCAGTTCATTCGGGAGCCCGATATGGAAGCGTCGCTGTCAGCTGGCTGTCATCGTCCAAGCGCCACATCAATCCAAGTTCGACGTTCGTAACGTACTGGACCAGAACAATGAGGCCGAGCACTTCCCCGGATCTCCCGTCACAGCCTTCTGTCTAATTTAAAACGGAACGTGCTCTGTGCATGTTCCTCCGATCATTCCTCTTATACGTGTCTTTGCCCCAATACATTCTCCGTGCTACCACCCCCAAGTCTATTGCAGCACTACATCCTCTTGGTCAGTTCTATCTGTTATGTGAACTTTGACGCTGGCTGATATGGTGCTGTCCCTTGTACATAGATAGATACACACTTACTCAGAATGGCTATGTCTCATCAACACAGCAAATCCCAGACATTGGAAGTCCATGGTGCGAGAAAATTGATTAGGATACTAACATCAGTATTTATTTTACTCAGGAGGCACAGGAGGTGCTGGTGGACTGGGCATTGGACAGGGACAGGGTGGTTCTGGAGGCCTTGGATATGGTCCCACTCTGCATTTGGATGCCGAAACCATACACATTGTGATACATCGGGGTGACAAGGATGAAGGAATAGATATCAAGCGCATTGACTTCCTCAACTGGCTTTCACCAATCAATTTTTTTCCAAGACAGGAGGATATTTTTCGGGTGCGGCAGAAGGGAACAGGTGAATGGCTGCTAGCCCATCCATATTTTCAAGAATGGAAATCTGGTTCCAGAAGGACACTCTGGTGCCGTGGAATTCGTGTGTTGCTTACCTCCACCCATCTGCTCAAGGTGCTAATCAATTGAAATATACAGCAGGTGCAGGGAAAACAGTCCTTGTGTACATCCATCCATGCTCTGATGATAAAACATACCTGCTGATTATTCTGCATCTAGATCAATTGTTGTGAAACATCTCAGTGATGAATGTGAAGACAACAAAAACCTGGGTGTAGCTTGCATTTATCTGAACCACAAAGAAGCTGATGACCAAACACCATCAAAGCTTCTGGCAGCTCTCTGGAGACAGCTTGTACATGGCAGGGATGTTGGCTCCACTGCAAAGAAGTTATATCAGCAGCACCAAGAAAAGGGCACTGTACCATCACTGGAAAAACTTCTTGACCTGCTTAGGTCTTGCCTCAAAGAGTTTTCAAAGGTCTTCGTGATTGTTGATGCCATGGATGAATATCCCAATGAGTATCCCGAGTTTAAAAGGGAAATTCTACTCCAACATCTAGCAGAAATGGGTAGCAATGTAAACTTATTGATCACTTCACGGCCAAATATTTCTCCAGAGCCCTCCTCCTTTCCCAATCTTGAAAGACTGGATATTCAGGCAGCACCAGAGGATATTCGAGAATACATTGATGCACAGATCAAGTTATCTCCACACCTGCGTAGGCACGTTCAGAAACAACCAATGTTACAGGAAGAAATCCATGCAAAGATCACTGGTACTGTGGATGGAATGTGAGTGGTGATGAATCATTGTTGAAAAGCAACTGAAATAAATCCCAACCAGGTTCCTTCTGGCCAAACTCCACATTGCATCTCTGAGTGCAAAGAACTCAATTGGGGCTGTTCGAGAAGCTTTGAAAGAACTACCAAGGAGTCTTCATGACAGCTATGATATTGCTATGCAGCGAATTGAAGCCCAGAATGAGGAAGATAGAAAAACAGCTCACTCCACCCTCATATGGGTTGCTAATGCAGAGCGGCCATTGACAGTCTCTGAATTAACAATAGCTCTAGCTATCAAGCCAGGTGCACAGAGGCTTGATGAGGACTATCTCCTGGACATTGATACTGTTCTTGTTGTTTGCGCTGGGCTTGTCATTGTAGACAAGGAGTCTTCTGTGGTGCGACTTGTCCACTACACCACACAGGAATATTTCAACAAGATTCAGCCCCAGAAATTCCCAGATGCACAAGGAGAGATAACATGCACTCTGCTCACATACCTTGCCTTTGAAGGATTTCTGGACACATCCTCAGAGTCTACTTCGGATTCAATCTCTGATGTGTCCTCAAAATTTTCCTTGGAGACTTCCCCAAATTCGACCTTCCCTCTCCTCACCTATTGTCAATATTGCTTTGTACATGCTGCAGGACAACCTGAAGTTCAATTCAGAGAAATTCTTCTGAGCTTTTTTGAGCAGGCCCTTCAATGGAAGCAAGTAATGAGGTGGAAATGGTACTACCCACCATGGAATTATGAAGATTGGCCATCACAAACCTCGGCATTGTGGATTGCAGCAGCTGCAAACCTTGTAGAAACTACAAAGTTTCTGCTGGAGAGGGAACCTCTGCTACAGCATTCAAAGAATGCAGAGATCATTGTGGCATCATACTATGGCTACACAGAGATCGTCCGCATCCTGCTTGAAAAGGGTGCTGATATCAATGCAGTAGGGGGAGAATATGGAAGCTCCTTGCAGGCTGCTGCTGCTCAAGGCCACACAGAGATTGTCTGCATCCTCCTTGACAAGGGTGCTGATGTCAATGCAGCAGGGGGAAAATATGGGAACTCATTGCATGCTGCTGCCACATGGGGCCACATAGAGATTGTCCACATCCTCCTTGACAAGGGTGCTGATGTCAATGCAGCAGGGGGAAAATATGGAAGCTCCTTGCTGGCCGCTGCCCAAATGGGCCACACAGAGATTGTCTGTATCCTCCTTGACAAGGGTGCTGATATCAATGCAGCTGGGGACGAATATGAGAGCTCTTTGCTGGCTGCTGCCGAAGGGGGCCACACAGAGATTGTCTGCATTCTCCTTGACAAGGGTGCTGATGTCAATGCAGCAGGGGGAGCATATGGGAGCTCCTTGCAGGCTGCTGCCCAACGGGGCCACACAGAGACTGTCTGCATCCTCCTTGACAAGGATGCTGATGTCAATACAGCAGGGGGATTCTATGGGAGCTCCTTGCAGGCTGCTGCTGAAGAGGGCCACACAGAGATTGTCCACATCCTCCTTGACAAGGGTGCTGACGTCAATGCAGCAGGAGGGGAATATGGGAGCTCCTTGCAGGCTGCTGCCCAAGGGGGCCACACAGAGATTGTCTGCATCCTCCTTGGCAAGGGTGCTGATGTCAATGCAGTGGGGGGAGCATATGGAAGCTCCTTGCAGGGTGCTGCCCAACAGGGCCATACAGAGATTGTCTGCATCCTCCTTGACAAGGGTGCTGATGTCAATACAGCAGGGGGATTCTATGGGAGCTCCTTGCAGGCTGCTGTCAAAGAAGGCCACACAGAGATTGTCTGCATCCTCCTTGACAAGGGTGCTGATGTCAATGCAGCAGGGGGATTATATGGGAGCTCCTTGCAGGCTGCTGTCAAAGAGGGCCACACAGAGATTGTCTGTATCCTCCTTGACAAGGGTGCTGATGTCAATACAGCAGGGAGATCCCATGAGAGCCCCTTGCAGGCTGCTGTCAAAGAGGGTCACCCAGAGATTGTCCACATCCTCCTTGACAAGGGTGCTGATGTCAATGCAGCAAGAAGATTCTATGGGAGCTCCTTGCAGGCTGCTGCCCAAGAGGGCCACACAGAGATTGTCTGCATCCTCCTTGACAAGGGTGCTGATGTCAATGCAGCAGGGGGATTCTATGGGAGCTCCTTACAGGCTGCTGTCAAAGGAGGCCATACAGAGATTGTCCGCATCCTCCTTGACCAGGGTGCTGATGTCAATGCAGCAGGGAGATTCTATGGGAGCTACTTACAGGCTGCTGCTGAAGAGGGCCACACAGAGATTGTCCACATCCTCCTTGACAAGGGTGCTGATGTCAATGCAGCAGGGGGATTCTATGGGAGCTCCTTGCAGGCTGCTGTCAAAGGGGGTCACATAGAGATTGTCTGCATCCTCCTTGACAAGGGTGCTGATGTCAATGCAACTGGGGGATTATATGAGAGCTCCTTGCAGGCTGCTGTCAAAGGGGGCCATACAGAGATTGTCCGCATCCTCCTTGACAAGGGTGCTGATATCAATGCAGCAGGGGGGAGATATAGGAGCTCCTTGGAGGCTGCTGTCAAAGGGGGCCACACAGAGATTGTCCACATGCTGACAGAGTGGGGTGCCAGGGTCAGAGCACTAGTGGAAAATTAAGGATATGAACAGTAGTGAGTCTGACCATAAATTTTGACATTGGCCCCTCATATACCCCCATATTAAATGTTAGGTATTTTCTAGGCAACTCTGACATACTTTGTTAGTGGATGTACTTTCAGCAGTGGAAATCCAAGGTCAAGATGCCAAAAAAAGTCTAGTTAGCAACTTCTTCAGGTTAGATGAGTTAGGGTTAGGGCAACTGATATCAGCTACACCAATATCAGGTCACGGTATGGACAGAAGACCCTTCCTGATAATGATTTGAAGCTGTGGTGCAGAAAAAGGTAAGCAGGTGTGAATTTTTCTTTAGCACAACAAGCCCTTTAAAGAAGGGGGAAAAAAGTGAAATCCTATAATTGGAGATTATAGTACCCTGATTTGAGGTCATAGTGCAACACAGCAATTTATGTTAGAGTATACCTATTTCAGGTTAGGGTATAGAACAAATGTGAAGTTGATAACACAGTGCCTGCAGTCTATAATTGCCTAGATGCTAGGCCCCCTACAAATGATTAATACGTAGAGTCTAGGGGCCCCCAAATCAGCTGGATTCTTGGCCAAAGCCTAGACTCTGGGCAGAAATAATATTTTTCTGAGCCAGGAACAATATTATTTGCCCTAGTGTTTAGGGGGGTCTCTTGTTTCACTATGAACATGTAAGGGCAACCTTAAGCTCGATGTAGGGCACAGAAACTAGTGGGGGAATCCAAAGTATAAATGTGGGTACTAAATACAGGAGTGGAAATACTACGCACCTAGCAGGGGAATCTGAAGAGAAGAAAGGATGGGGATTCCCACGCTAGGTGAAACCTTATATACTGATTAGTAACTACCCAGTAGCACGTGTCTGGAGGTATCTACAGTGATCCCAGGCCTGATCACATAGCACATGCTAGCAAGAGCAGATGGATGTCCCGGACGGTTGGACAGACAGATGGATGGGTGCAGGAGCGTCTGGAGTGGTGGGCGAAAAACCATCCGGAGCATCCGGAAAAGTGTCCAGAGCGGATCTGGCTGGAAGAGCAAAAGCAGCTGGAGCATCTGGAGTGAGGGTTCCCCTGACATCACCCCCCCCCTTGGAATACAGTGTCCTGACGTATGAAGTGGATGGCCCTGTCACGCCTCCAGAAGGAGAGTGAGTCAAAGGTGGCCGAGGCGATCCGGTGGGGAGCGTTGGGGGTAGCGGCAGTAGTAGGCATCAATGGCATATTTAGCAAAGACATCAGAGTGTTTTTGTCAGTACAGAGCAGATTCTGGGTACTGAGATGACGAGGGCGACTGAAGCACAAAGAGTTCCAACGAATAAGTCTGGAGTTTAGACTAGAATAGTGTAAAGTACAGGGAAAGTACTACAGCTTATATACTAAAGTCTCTAGGGGTTGTAAATTAAGGTACAGTGTCTAAGAGCAATGGACAAGATTAATGCAAAGTAAATGAAGGGGTATATGAACATATAGGAGGCGATTGGGAACCCTAGGGTTGGGGAACTGATTGAAACTGTTTGGAATGCAGAAACAGTATCCTGGTTCGATTGATCAGATAGGTGATCTGATCAATGATCGGGTTCAGGTTCTGGAAGTAAAATGAAAAGACGGTTCATGACATTACCCCCCTTCTAGGTGAAACCTGGCTTGGGTTTCACGATTGGCATTGCTTCTTGTTCCACAGGTCCGGCCTGGTGATGACTCACTTCCACCTGTGTGCAGTCTCTTTCAGAGCCATCGGGTACTTCTCATAGAACTCTTTGAGGCACTCCGTAGAATCACCCAAGTGTTCCAGCGGCTCCCAGGTATTATCCTCAGGACCATAACCCTCCCATCGGATGAGGTACTGCAAGCACTTCCTCCTTTTATTGAGGCGTATCTTCAGCACCTCTGTGATTTCATAGAGGTCGACCCCATCCACTATGTCAGGGGGAGGGGGGTTGTCATAGTGTTGATGGGCAGCTAAGGGTGGAACCCAGGGGCAGGGGAAGACGGTGTTGAAGACCGGGTGAACCTTCCAGGAGTCGGGAAGTTTAAGTTCGTAGGAGATGGCTCCAACTTTACGATCCACCATGAAGGGACCATAGCATCAATCTTCGAACTTCTTTGTGGGGCAATGAGTAACCAAGTTCCTGCTGGATAGGTACACCTTATCATTGGGTTTATAGTCGGGATCTGCCTGCCGTTTGGCATTGTAGAATCTCTTCATTGTCTCCTGTGCTGCACGCATGGCAGCCCCAGCCTCTTCTCAGACCTTCGACATCTGGGTTGCAAACTTCATCGCATCCTCTGTGGGCACCTCTAGGTGCAGTTCGGTTCCCTTTCGCAGATGGAACCCCATGGTCACGAAGAAGGGGCTGAATCCCGTAGTCTTGCTCACTTGGTCGTTGTGGTTAAATTCCACAAGAGTCAACCAGTTCGCCCAG
Organism: Mycena olivaceomarginata; assembly: GCA_029378375.1. Taxonomy (NCBI): domain Eukaryota; kingdom Fungi; phylum Basidiomycota; class Agaricomycetes; order Agaricales; family Mycenaceae; genus Mycena; species Mycena olivaceomarginata. Next base: position 119,923 of record JARKIC010000278.1, on the reverse strand, counting down.
TTGTCTTGTAAGAAATTGGTGAAAAACCCGGAGGTACTGCTCAATATTCTGGTTGGTGTGTTTGGTCTGCCCATCGGTCTGAGGGTGGTACACTGTCGAGGTGTTCGACTTTATGCCCAGAAGCTTCAGCAGGTCACACATAAAGTGTCCCACGAACTGCATTCCCCAGTCGCTGATCACCACTTTGGGCAACCCAAAGTCCTTCCATATGTGGTCATGGTAAATGCGCACCATCCCCTCTCCTTCCAAGTGTTTGATGCAATGCACCACCCAGATTCCTTTCCCCAATTGATATACTATCACTGTGATAGAGTCGTACCCATTGCTGACAGGTAGTTTGGTAATTATGTTCACCAAAATGTTCTGCCAAACCCTCTCTGGAACCGTGGTAGGATGTAGGGGTCCTGTTACGACTATGCACTTTTCGGTTCCTTTCCGGCCGTTTATGGCCCCACCCCGGTTGCGGCCTACTTTATGGCTGTTACGTCCCAACCAATATCCTATTGCTCCGGCTAGTTTTGTTGACACACAAACCTTGGGGTTTTCGCAATGAAGGTCTTCTGAGTGTTCCCCAAATCAAACATATGACTTATGCAACTATGCTTCTCTCTTATGTTCTTATTGTCTTTTGCTGTACTTATTGTCTTTTACATACTTCTTTCTGCATTAGACTTATCTTCGTATTTAGTATAAATACGTATTATGTTCTACTGTATCTTTAGTTGAAAATTAATGTGCTTTGCCTCTGCATAGCTCCGTGGTCTGACTTCCGCTTCCTCCATCGTCAAGCCAAGTTATTTGGTGTACCCGCTGAAACGATGCACCAAAGTGCAGTAGTGGAATCGAATACAAAAGAGCTAGACAAAGTCTAAGCTCCAATATCCTCTCAACTCAACCACTAACAACTCAAATGCTGTTTATATGTGTTCGGGGAAGAGGGTCAGGTGTATTGACTGTCAATCTCAAAGGACAACCTTTTTAACCTTTCGCTCTTAACACTAACAGTGTTTGAAACAATGTAACAAATTTATTATCCTCAGTTACTAACCACAATGAACCCACTATTGGACTTTAAATGGCACAAGGCCTAGCAAGAGACTTAAAGACTGGATTGAAGAGCAAAGGGCGAAGCCTTGATTCAACCAGGATAAGCTCAGGGTTTAGACGTCAGGTAACCAATCCTGAGAGGTCTGAGTGCCAATAAGTGGGGGTGGGATTCACTGTCTGTACATAATTTACATGCCAGTTTAAATACATGTTGCTTGTCTAAAAGGGTATAAAGTATGTGTGAAGAAAACCGCTTTTCTGGGGTTAAAACTCCGTGTGAGACCGAGAGAATAGCGCCCATGAGTCAGCTGTATCGGTCCTAGCAACCTTCCGATGCAATTTCCGAGGAGAAGGCCATTTCCCCAAGGGAAATGTACAGCCTTTTGAATTGTTTCCAAGTGCAACCTGTATCCACATTCTAGACTTTGCCAAGTGCATTCAAGTCCTTCTAGACCTATCACACATTTCTCTAGGCATTGTCTGACATCCTCCCTGTCTGATCCGAGGTCGCTTGGACCGCTTTCTCCAACAGAAACCATTCTCCAAGGAGACTGTATAGCTTTTTGATTCCTATCTTTTTCCAGCTTATTACTAGACTGTTCAGACCAATGGAATGATACTCCAGACCTCTGTGAGACACCCATACTCCGAATTGCATGTGAATGAACTCCGGAACAATCCAGAGATCCGTAAGTTCAACCACTAGATTCCAAATTGGGAAATCCTCTTCAAATAGAGTTCAAATGACTGTGGACAAGTTATCCTTGGTTCCTCTAGCTGTTTATAATATCATTTCTATCATCCCATTGTGTGTTTGATGGCCTAGCATCCATAAATTACCCAAGCGAACCTGCACAAACTGTACAGATTGCAGGAGCAGTGTTATGACCAGTGTGGTTCAAATATTAATAAAACTGGCTTTCAAATGCGTAAAACAGCCTGGTGCTCCGTCGTTGGGAGACGACTAGCACCCTTCTAACCTTATTCATGGGTTTTATCAGTCAAACCAACTGAAAGGTCGCAAAAATCGATTTATTTCAGGTGTGTTCAAGTTCACACCTTATCACCGCTCACCTATGTGGTATCACTTACGGCCTTTACGTCCTTCCGGCCTTGATGTCTTTCCGGCCTTTTCCAACACGGATATAACAGGTCCTCGAAGTTTGGAGGGGAATAGTTTCGTCCTCTGGCACACGGGACATGCCACAACATATTGTTTGGTGTCCAACAATAGAGAGGGCCAGTAGTAGTTTCGGGTTACTAATTCCACCATTCAGAATTGTCCTGGGTGTCCTGAGATGTAGTCATCGTGGTGTGACCACAGAATCCGGTGTTGTAGATCCCCAGTTGGAGGAACATATACAGTTCGATATTGGGTAAATGAACCCGTCTTCATGCTCCTCCCAACCCTGCCTTTCTTCTAACACCTTCTTCGCCACAGCTTCCCAGTCAGCTTTCCCAGCTTTAATGAATTGATCACCCGCCATGTCGTCCAAGACCGCTAGCATGGCTTTCAAAAATTCTTCGCCCTCCATCCTCCAGAAGTACTGTTCGGGCAACAGCACAAGGTTTGAGTTATCCTGCGCCCCCTTCTCATGACCACTTCTCCTCGAAAGTGTGTCAGTTTTCGCATGCTGTTTCCCGGATTTGTGGATAAGCGTGAAGTCATACATGCTGAGCTCTAGAGACCATCAGGCTTGTCATCTATTCAGCTTGTTCGTGGTGGTGAAGTATTCCAGGTTCTTGTGGTCAGTCCAGATCTCAAACTTTAACTGACTACCTTGAAGGTAATGTCGCCATTCGTAAAGGGCCCGCATGATAGCCAGCATTTCTTTGTCGTGAATGTTGTAGTTCCGCTCGGTGTCGTTTAGCCCCTTAGACATAAACACAATCGGAACCCACACCCTGTTCTGGCACTGTGTCAAGCAGGCCCCCATCGCGTAATCCAAGGAGTCTGCCTCCACTCACCATTCCCCAATGTCCATTGGGAAGTGCAGAACGGGTTCCGATGTTACGGCTAATATCAATCGGCTGAAGGCTTTCTGTTCCAGCTCTCCCCACCTCCACTTGTAGTCCTTCCGAGTAAGCCGAGTCAATGGCTTCGCATAATCCCCGAATCCCTTGATGAAGCGCTGATAGAAGTTGAGGAACCCGAGGAAGCTTTGCACATCCTTCACATTCCTTGGGGTTGCCCATTGCCAACACCCTCGACTTTTATGGGGTCCATTCGAATTTTGCTATTCCTGACGATGACCTCCAGGTATTCAACCTCTCTCTGTTCAAACTCGCACTTTTCAGGTTTCAGGAAAAATTTGTTCTCCTGAAGAATCCGCAGGACTTCTTTAACCATGGTGCGATGTTCCTCCAGGTGTTCCGAATAGATGAGGATGTCATCCAGATAAACGATAACCTGTCCTTCTATAATGAGATCCACAAAGATGTTGTTCATCATGGATTGGAAAGTGGCTGGCGAATTCGTGAGGCCAAAGAACATGACAAGTGGTTCCCACAACCCTCGGTTTGTGACGAACGTGGCTTTCTCTTCATCTCCTTCCTTGATCCGAATGTTGTTGTAACCCCATTGAACATCCAGTTTAGTGAACTAGGTTGCCTTTCAGACCATATGCATGATCTCCGAGATCAACAGAAGTGGATATCTGTTCTTTATGGTAAGAGAGTTCAACTTCCGATAGTCCTGGACAGGCCGTAATTTTTTGTCCTTCTTTTTCACAAAGAAGAATGGAGACGCCTAGGGTGATTTTGAGGGTTGAATGTGTCCGGTTTCCACATGTTCCTTGATGAACACATCCAACTCCGCCTGTTCCGGAACCGACAAGGGAATGCTTTGCCCTTTCATGGGTTCTCCTCTGGGTTTCAATTCAATTGTGTGGTCCCAATTTCGTCGTTCAGGCAATTTGTCGAAATCCTTTTTCTTGAAGACTCCTCGAAATTCCTCCAGGTATTGGGCGGGGAACACTCTCTTCCAGGGTCTTGGAACCCTTAGCTTCATGAGCCATGGCCGCCAGTTTGGTAGCCATGCTACCCATTGCATGGAGGTGCTCAGCATCCCATTCGTCCAAGATGTCTTTGGGATACCAGTATGCCCAGGGTGTCAGGGAAGTAAGCCACCTGGATTTCCTCTATCATTTCGTTCTCCACCTCTTGTCTTCTTTCCGGGTGAGTCTATTTTGTGATGATCTCCCACTCCTTCCATTCTTGTGCCCATGCTCAGATTGCAACCCGACACACACTTCTGAGGGAGAGTCTGTGCCATTCCGCTTTTTCCCACTTGGGCTTCCAGGGTTTCTTTCCCCTTTGCTTGGAATCAGAGAGAGAAACGGCTCCCTCACTCCCTTCTTCAGATATGGAGGGAGTCTTCACCCCCTCGCTGTCCATCTCCACTGTGTCTTCCTCCGCACCGGGTTCTTTGATAGTCAAAACAGAGAATGAATTGTTCAAAGTCGTTACAGGTGTGGGGGGTATACAAGAATCCGAGGGCACAGTCTTCACTCGGATTCTTCGGGAAAATCCTCCTTCCCAAGGTGTTCTTCCATCATCTCCATGATCAGAGCCCAGAACTGGGGATTGGTAGATCCTCGGGTAGTACAGTTACGGGCCATGTGCCCAATCTCTCCACACTGATAGCACCTGCGGACCGGCTTCTTGCTGACCGCCCGGTCTATGTCCATGGGCGCGGGCCCCGTGTTAGGGGCCCTGCCTGCGACCACCAGCGGAGGAACGACAGCGACCGGGGGGTTGGCTGGAGTGCGTTGCTCACTTCAGTGAAAGAAGTTCCCCGGGTTCTGGTTCTGCTGTACCTTGGGTACTGTAACGGGGCAGTCACGAAGTGCACCATCTATAACATGGAAAGTGCAGTGCAATCTGTCGTGTTTGATGACCACTGCTTTTCAGTTGGCATAGGTGACAGGCAATGTGGTTTGTCTGTAGATGGCCTGCAGCACCAGCTTCAGGATTCCTGTAAGAAACTATTATTAATATTCTCTTCCTATTTTAGTTACTCTTTAGCTATGAGTCACATGTATCTTGATCACATGACAACACTTATCTTTCATCACAAACCACATCACTCAAACACCTTTCTGGCCCTCTTGGAGGCTCCGATAGAGGCTTGAGCCCTGGTATTGCCTTGCCTGGCACACACACTAGGCACTAGGCAACTATAACTACACCATTCCCCTTTTGATACTACATTTATGCCCTTATCACGACAGGTCATTACAGCCTACAGTCTGCTCAGTTCTCTGGATATCCAGAGTTCGAAGGAGCCTACTACACGGGAGCATGGATATCCGGCTCTTGGTAGTCTCTTGAAGAGTATAGACAGTAGTCTACCACTTGGTAATCCTCGATCCCCTGCCAGGGCAAGCATACAATGTTTTCCCAGTTATGAGCGCTCCTCAAGCCTTACAATTCCTTGCTTGAGGAGTTGAATAAGTGTGGTTTCGTCGTAACCCACAGTGTTGTTGTACGTGTCCAGGAGTGTGAAGTACTCCGTGGCCGTCCCCGCTCCCTGGCGCAGCTTCTCGATTTTAGCCTGCACAAGTTCCACCTGTGCCCCTCCTTTAAAGGCATCAATGAGGTTCTTTTCGAAGACCTCATAACTCTGATACAACGGGGTACTGGGGTCCTTCAGGTTGCACATAGCCTGCACAACATTATTGGCCCATGTGGCAGTTGATCCTTCCTTCATGTAGAACAGGATGAAGGCAATCTTCATGCTGTCCTTCCCATACATCGGGTTGTCCAGGAAGTGCAACCAGCACTCCACCAGATAGGAGTCCACCAGCTCGGAGTCTCCTTTAAATGGGGTAGGGGCAGCGATCCGGGCAGTCTTCACCTGTTTGGTCTCCTTGGGCCCTCCTGTAGAGACCCTTCCCAAGGCCACGAGGGCATCGCACAGGAGTTGCTGCAAGTGGATGTTGTCCTCACAGATTAGAAGATTCTCTCTATGCAAGGTCCCAAACCCCTCCTGCATCACTCCGAACTGCCCTCCCATGTGTTGTAGGGCCCGTAGCAAGATGCTGTCCCTATTGTCACCACTGAGGGCCCCAAAGCTCTCTATCGAGTGGAGCACAAATTCTTCGCTCATTGTGTTACGTCCAGTCGGGTACACCATGTAGAGAGACTATTCTTTTGTCAGCACAGAGCAGATCCCGGGTTCTGAGATGACAAAGGCAACTGAAGCACAAAGAGTTCCAACGAATAAGTCTGGAGTTTAGACTAGAATAGTGTAAAGTACAGGGACTGCAAATTGATGGAGACTATAGATACACACAACCATTACATAATAAGAGTGTCTTTCACCTATTATGGCCTGCATAGGGCCACATGGTTAATGTTAGGGTTAGTGGTTAGGGTTAGAGGTTAGTGCTTTGATGTCTCAGCCCAGGGGACATATATTTCTGTTGGTTAGGGTTTGGGTTAGGTTGAGGTTTTTTTATTTTGGTTAGGGTTGGTTAGGGTTGGAAAACATATGGAAACACATAATAAACATAGCAAACAAATTTCGAAGACCTAGGCAGCTTGCCTGCCCTAGGTGTGGGTATAAGCAGTCCCAGGTAGGGTAAGGCTAGCCTTACCCTGGCTGGGTAACAAATATGTACATGTATACCCAGGTTGGTCTATTGGTAATGCCCTCGGATTGCTCATCAAAGCCTTGGGGTCTGTGGTTCACTCCTCTTTGAGGCCACTTATTATTTTGCTCTTCTTTAACAATATACCACATGGCCACATTGAATTACAGGTGTTATCCGCCGCACAGCCAACCACTGTGGATAATGCATTACAGTCATAGATGATGGCCTTCCATAATGCATTATAGGTACAGTCTCTACATCCAGTCTCTAGGAGCAATGGACAAGATTAATTCAAAGTAAATGAAGGGGTATATGTAGCCTGCCCTGAGGCCATTTCCCAATTAGGTTGATTAGTCACAATTCCGCGGAACTCATTGCCATATGTATTAGATAAGCAATATAATCTTAACCACACACCACGACATGCTACGCCTATCAACTAGAGGCTAGAGTGTACGGTGTGATACCTAGTATATAACCCTTGCCGGCTGGGCACCCATACATCTGCCCACCTCTCCAGGTTACACAAGCCCTTCGGAGGGTGACACCGGTCCTTCGCCAGGATCACAGGCTAGAGTCCCGCAATGGCATGGACTCACCTTGCATATCAGTAAGAAGACCATGATTGGGTTTGCGATCATGGTGAGGCTCCTTTGGAGCCCCCAATCCGATACCGTCTTGTGAGGAGCTCCGCGCCGAAGCACAGAGGCTTCACAAACATAGAGGAGGTGATTGGGAACCCGAAGGTCAGGAAACCAATTGAAACCATTTGGAATCCAGAAAAGGTATCCTGGTTTGATTGATCAGATAGTTGATATGATCAATGATCGGGTTGTTCGGGTTCTGGAAGTAAAATGAAAAGACCGTTTATGACATGATCTCCAGATTATGTTTCTGGAGCCAGGAGTAACTGAGGATGACATGCTGCTTCCCGAGCCGAGTGATGGTGAGCTGGATGCACTTGGCATGCCCTTTGTAGTCGACCACCATATCAACTACGCTGGTGATGCTGCCTGCTTGGTTCGGGCTGCCATCCATCTTGAGAACTGGGATGGGCTGCAAGTGACGCTGGGCCGGAAGGTTCCAGGAGATGACATACTCCGAGTTGATGAAGTCTCCAGTCACTCTGCAGTCGACCAGAGCCTTCACCAACATCCGCATGGCGGTCTCAACGGACTCCAAGTCCAATGGGATGTGCAGGGAGTTTTGGCCCTCAACAGAATCGATGATGTACTACCAGGGAAATTGCCATTCCCACTTTGGATGATGAACGCACTGGAGCGAGCCTATCCTCGTTCCAAGCTTGAGGACAGGGGCCTCTGTTACTGTCCTCATTCCCAGCTCGGGGACAGTGCGGGTTCCCATCTCCTGGACAGAAAGGGGAGTCTCAGTCACCCAGATGGAAACTGGGACAAGGGGTGCGCCTCTCGCTACTACCGCTGAATTGGATATATTGACAGTATCTGAGTACAGGAGGGTGTAACAATTAGGGGACAGGGTGCACTGCTCACTCAGCTGGGGACGGAAAACCCACCGGGTCTGCATCCTCATCAATTGAATCCACCGGTGTTGCAGGGTCGGACGGCCGGGTTGTGGAATTCCTTCCACATCCACCTTTCAATTCTACTGTAGTAAAACCCCTATTTGTCATTACCTCATTGTTTACGTAGCAAATACGTACGTATCGTGCAATTTTACCATCGTACCACCATCTTTACGGCCAGTGCAGGGCAAGCGCCCAGAGGCAGCACCGTAGCTCCTCGCCTCCTCCTCTCTGGAACACCGTCAGTGGGCTTCTAGCCACCAACAACCCCGTTTCATTGCGATCCACACTCACACTCGCCCCACGCCTCTTTTCCACGCTACCGACAGCTTCTTTCCAGCAGCTTTTCGTACCCTACGCCTCGGGACTGCTTTCCAATATTTTTATTCAAAAACTACTCTACCGCTACCGGATCACCTACCCAAATACGAACCTACGGGCCGGGCGTATAACCCTGCAACAGTGGTGACCACCGCAGGGGGGAAAAGCTCTTCTAGGGGTTTTATCGGGTATTCTGAGTGGTCCGTGGTCGTTTCTACCTTCGTTCACCCCTACCCTACACCATGACAGTCCCTACACCCCACGTTGCGTGTCCGGTTGCTCCTACGCCACTTGCTACGTGTCACACCGCTCCCTCGCGCGTTTCGCATCCCCACATCGTACCGCACCCAGGGCAGGCGAACAGCACGTCTCCCTCGTCATCTACGCCGCTTCCTTCGCTTTCCACGGACGCCCCGTCGAATTTCCACGTCGTTTCGCATGTTGTGCATCCCCACCTCGTTTCACACCTCGAGCAGGCAAATGGCTCGGCTCGTTCATTGTCTACACCTCTTCCTTCGCATTCCACGGCCCATTCTACGTTGCCCTTTTCGTTGCCTCCTCGCCGGAAGCGCTCGCGGCGCTGCTTCGTTTGTGGTGGGACGGGGAAGCACCGGCTCAACCCTCGTTTCTGCCCACGGACTTACGAGCTGCTTTCCAAGTGTCTGGTCAAATTCGATGCTAATTTCCGTCTTGTTTCGGACGACGGTTCGCCCCTTCCGATGACACGGCACCCCAGCGGAGTTGCAGCGCATCTGCTGTCGCCTCGGTGTCTTCCTCCTCGCACCATTCGTGTTGTGCCTCGCAGTGATAGGGTGTGTACCAAAACATGCATGAAAACACCAGTTTTTGTTTCATTTTGAACCTATTAGTGCGCAGAAGTGAGGCATTAGATTATGAGCATACACCCTCCCTGGGGTGGTAGGCTACACTATTGATGGCCGAAAGTTAGTGTAACAAACCAACTATGAAGGATTGAGTAGACTTGACAAGGCAGTCCAAAAGGCTGTTACGTCCTGACTATGATATTCTACACTGAGCTATAGATGGTGGCATAAACCATTGTCTTATGCACTGGAGGTGAAACATCAGGGAACTACTCAGGATTATTGACTTGCTGCTTCAACAGCCTCTGAATAGTCTGATGACTATTAAAACAAGACATACGAAGTCAGAACTGGTACAACCACATTAGGGCCGGCAGAGATATAGCGCCGTGCCATTTTGTGTATAAGCCCAACTGATGGTATTGGGATGAAGACATGTTACTGAGTTAACCATCACTGTGGTTACTCGGGCAGATCTGACCGTTAGAAAGATGCGGGTCTCGCCTCAAGGATTTACTGATATGATTGATGAGGATGGGCACTACATAATAGCGCTGCGCTATATTTCACTGGTCACTATACTGGTCCACCAGTATAGTGCCGCGCTATATTGATAATCTGCTTGATATGTACTATGAGTTCCACTGAGCTTGTGAAGTACGGGACTGATACAGAAGTTGAATAGGAATTGACTAAGACTGACTTGACCAGTCAGCAATGACCAAGACTGACTTGCTAAGTCAGAAAGATGGAAACCAAGACAACTAAGCACATCTTATGACGTGCTAGAGAAATACATGTGGACTAGCCCCGGTAGCAGGTCATAATACCCATGGTTGAGAATGTCTTCTACGCCATTGGCCATTCACTACTTGGGCTCCCACCCTTTATTGTTCCTATTCATTCCGTCTATCTCCTTTACTTCTCTCTGAGATGTATAAAAGCCAGCTGTGCACTCTGTATTAGCCAGTAAACTATCCCCCAGATATACGGGCAATATAGTAGACTCTAGATTTGTGAAATATTTCAGATAGACTGGCAGATGCACAGAAAAGACTAAGAGATACAGGACATCGAAAAGACTACCAATTGCATTGATATAAGAGCCCCGCTCAACCTGTACCAACCCGTCTCCTGTAGCAGCGCTTTAGGCCTCCAGGATTAAGACTTATTGTGAAACTGTACCCACTTGTCTCCTGTAGCAGTGCTTTAGGCCTCCAGGACTAAAGACTAGTCGTGCAAATCGTGCAAATAGAAGTGAAACCGCCGCCTTCAGTGTAACTGCCTGCACCTTAGCCCAGTGTCCACCTTCTGTGTAACTGCCCCCATTTCGTTGATACCACCACCATTCGTGCAGTGTTGGTTGATATTGAAGTAGTGTCTGTCTGTTGATAGTCTGCCCTACCTTCTGCTCCTTGGCTAGTTGCCAGTAGTGTTAGGCTCTGCCGCTCACAAAGAAACTGAAGACTTGAACAGTCTAAGGTTTAACTTGAGTCTGGATATCCTGTTGGCGTGAAGTCCCTGCTACCCCAGCATAACCGTGCTTAAACCACATAGTTGCTATTGAAACCAAGCCTTATTCCGACCTTACACACCCTCTTGACAGGTGATATGTACCCTACTTCCCTGAACACACACACACAAGTATTAGGATTAGGATTAGTGATTTGTTTTGGTTTTGGTGGTTTGAGTAGAGTGACTAGCTCGCTTTTCTAAGAAGCCCCAGGAGCTTTGCTTAATCATTCCTGGTTGAGACCATAATCCTGGATTAAATCCGGGATGAATTAATCCGCAGCAATGGATTAAACAGGCTTTGAACGGATTAAATGGGTTTTGAACGGGATCAAAAGAAAATAAGAACAGCACACCTGGTGTTTGAACACACAACCTCCTTGTGATGGGGGATTTTTTAAAGCCATACAATAACCAGTTGTGCCAAATGGGAGATATCAGTGGATCAAATATAGTGTCTATGTTACATCAAGAAGATGACTACTATTTCTGTTTAGAAGTTGCAAACAGAGACCTCAAAGGCCTATTTAATGTTGAAGAATGTGTTCAAGTATTAATCCATCAACATTAATCCATGAAGCATTGAGCATTGATCCTTGTTTAAGTTATAGGTTGAGCAGTTAGCTAGCTTAATAAATCCAAGGTGTTCATTATGTATAAGGCAAATTGATTATGTCAGTGTTTTTCCTGGTGTGTTTATGCAAAATGATCCCGAAACAGCCCATCCACGGATTAATTCATCCCGGATTTAATCCAGGATTATGGTCTCAACCGGAAATGATTAAACAAAACTCCTAGGGTTGCTGCTTTTCTCACTAGTCAATCCATTAGATTTCACAGCCGCACCCTAGTGCACCGTTTCACTGGGAGTGAGGTGGTGGTACAGATGGGCAAACAGCTTATCGAGGAGGTCGTCGCCGAGTGTATGAACGACCTCGTTGAGAACATCCGTGTGCCGGACATCGGATGTAATGGGGCACTTGCGGGTGAGGTGTCCGGCAGCTCTGCAGTGGAAGCAGCTGCATGGGAACATGCACGCTCACGTCCAGTTGACGTTCATGTCCATCAGAATGACCGCCGGAAGTGTGGGTGCCGGAGCTTGCGCGAACAAGACCAGAATGTGCATAGGCGCTGGAGCAGGGAATACACCTGATGCATGCGGCCAGGGCAAAGTGGCCGGAGAGTGGGCCGGAGCGTTTCCGGTCCGAACACAGGCAAAGGCCTCGTACTGCCGGAAAGTACGCGTGCACCATCCAGCATAGTTGGTGAGGCCAGGGGCAGTTCCGGACGTTATAGTCACCAGACAGTCCGGTCTTTCTGCAAGAAATTTCTGATCTTAATGTCAAACATTGGGCCAAAGACCTTAAAATTATGCGCCCCTCCACACTTCTTCGTATTTTCATGAATCATCGGTGTCCCACTCAGGCCATGCATTGACTCGTATTTGCCTGGATTTTCTATGGCAAATTTCCATGCATCAAAGGTACTCATTCACTTGTTGTTCTTTACTCGGTGAGTGAAATCTTTTGACCTCTATCTCGCATCTTTATTGCAGTCAAAAAAAAACAAGTCACAGGTAATAGATGGACGCATTGGTAATGTCCTCGACACGTTGAGCATGACCTTGAAGTTGACAATATTGATTCAGTTCAGCTCCCCAGTGCGGATGCAGGTATCAAATTTCGGCCAAAAAAGCAGAGATTGACTCTGGGTATTATCATCCCCATCGACTTCATAGATACCACTGAATTAATATTAATCACTTGCAACATTTGGCCACCTGTACCACCAGTCATCGATCCACTTCTATGGGACACAGTTCCGGCTGGGAACTCAGTGCAAAATACCGCAGATTTATCCCGAATGGTTGAGGTTCGGGCTAATGTCAGAATTAATATTGCCAAACTTGCAAGCTATGCTTCACTAATCGGCCTCAGTTCGTCCGCGACCCCCCAGGCCGACCTTTTCGAACTGAATGTGGAACTGGATGTGAGTCTTCCTGTTCACTGATCAGTAACTCTGAGTTCCCGACTAACACATACGACGTGCCTCAAATCGCTGTTGAAAAAAATTATTGTCGGAGGTTAACTCTGGCGATCCTGAGTCGAAATCTGTATTGTGAACTAGACGTCTCTTCCTTGCGTGACTTGAAGGGTATGACCCGCTGTTTTTTAGGCAACGTGAAACTGCCGCCAGCACTGCCGCCCTGCCGCCAAGGGCGGTAGTGGCGGTACTACGGAGCGGCACTCAAATTTCTTTCCATATGATCTGGCCGCAGGGTTGTCTGCGCTGTCTTGATTGCGCGGACGCAGCACCTGTCCTCGCACATGGCTTGCGAGCAATGCAGAAACCGAAGCGGCATGAGGATGGTGAAGAGGTCAGATCCCGAAATGCTCGCAATTTAAACATTCGCAGCGTCAAGGGCGATCCGTTGTCGACTTGCTCGCATTCATATTCAAGGAGGGTTTTCCTGCCGGTTCATGACGCTTGTCAACCATCCCTTCGAAGTTCCACAGCCTATACCTATGATAAGCAGGCTCAACCCAAGAATGAATTGAATTGGATGGTCGTGCATGTGGATTTGTTGGCATATTATTCAAAACCGAGAAGTTCTGGGTCTCGGCAACAATGTAGAAGCCGGAGTAACCTACAATGTTGAAGAAGTCAAATCCCGAGAAGCTCGCAATTTGAACATTCACAATGTCAAGAGCGGTCTGTCGCCACCTTGCTCATATTCACGGAGGGTTTTCCTGCCGGTTCATGACGCTTGTCATCCATCCCTTCGAATTCCCGCAGCCTATACCTATGATAGACAGGTTCAACGCAAGATCTACTGCTGGCAAGGTGTTTCGCTGAGATCCATCCTAAGACCGCCAAATGAGTCACCACGCCGGATGCATTTAAGAGACGCGGTTTGTGGAATGAACAATCTATCGAGAGTCACCTCCAAAATGGTTTCGCTGCAACTTCGGGCCTTGAGTGTCTGCGCCGCTGCTACACTACTCTTTGCGGCCCCGCCCGTCAGAGCGCAAGTTATTCCAATTGTCGACCTCGGTTATGCGCAGTACCAAGGAGCCGTGAACACCGACAATAACATTGCACACTTCTTCGGAATTCGATTCGCTGCGCCGCCCATAGGTAAGCTTTCCTCATTATTCGGCCTACCACAAACCGATTGATGAATGCGAGATAGGTGATTTGCGGTTCAGGGCTCCGCAGCCACCCGCCAACATCAGTGGCGTACAACTTGCAACAACTCAGCCCATTGCTTGTGGGATCACAGAGGACTGCTTGTACTTGAAGTATACAGTAGGGGACAGTCAAAGGCCGCTTATTTTGTAGAGCTGTAACCAGCCTTTTTCAAATAAATCTGAGCCCAGAATCAGATCCGGCACCTCAAAAGAAGCCTAAAAACACACCTCCGAAGTTTTTCCCACGAGCCATTGGTTTTCTCAATATTTTGGACCCTTTGAACGGAATTGTGTGTACCTCTTTTGGGTCTCCAGAGGTCCACTTACATTCAAATTTCACAAAAATTCTCAAGCACCGCCTCTAGAGCCATTTATGGTCCAACTGAGGCGAGAATTTTGATGAATTTGCGTTTTCCCACTGATTTCTAGCCGAAATTAGTGCCATCACCGCCAGATCAATTCATTTTTGCATCCGAACGGCTCGGTAGAATTCTTTGACTTTCCAGGATCATGATCGGCTTATCAAAAGGAGTTGATTGGCGATTTTTTCATATTTTTAGCGATTTTTTTCTGAAATTCTCAATATTTTCGGGTAAGTTTTGATAAAATCATGGATTTCGGGAATTTTGCTCGTGTCAATCTCTTCATTTTGCCTCTTAATTCACATAGAAACTGGTTTCCAAGTCCCTGGACAGCATGTCCCGAGCGGCCCATACCACTTTCCTACGCTTCCCAAATAGGCGGACTTTGACTGTCCCCTACTGTAGTTGCCTCCCAATATTGTCCCATACAGCATTGACGTCCCGTTCAGTGTGTACTATCCGAGCACTGAAGGAGGGGCCCCTCCCAAAAATCTCCCAACCCTTGTGTGGATCTACGGAGGAAGGTAAGTAGCGGTATTCGTGGACATATTGTCCCATATGAATTTACGGCATGTCCTTGACGCTATCAGTTATATCGGCGGCGAGGCTGCTGGGTACAATGGGGAGGACATTATCCGCCAGAGCAACAATGGAATTGTCGTTGTTGTCATTCAATATCGTCTCGGACTCTTCGGTAATGGCTTCTGCGTCAGATCGAACAGCTCTCTGACCAGTCAAATCAGGTTTCCTTGCGGGTTCTGAAGTGAAGAAGGACGGAGACTTGAATGCCGGCCTGCGTAATTTCTTTCATGTTTGCAGTGGCTGATGCTGACCCCTCTCTCAGTTGATCAGGATTTTGCCCTGAGATGGGTGAACAAATATGCATGTGTTCTCTCATACATTATTTGTTCGTTGTCAAGTGACCTGTGTCGTAGATTTCAAAGTTCGGTGGGGACCCTACGAAGGTGACTATATGGGGAGAGTCCGCTGGTAAATAAATTGGTCTTGTTCTTCGTCCACGAGTCTCACAGGTTGCCGTCTAGGTGCCGGGTCCGTTCTTCAACAGGTCGTCGCCCATGGGGGGCAAACCAAACCAAAATTATTCAGGGGAGCGATAACAAGCTCAAGTTGGTTGCCATCACAGTACCGATTCGATGACCCTGTTCCGGAGGTGGCTATTTATTGTCCTGTTCCACCGAACTCGGTCCTGAATCCAACTTAGCTTGCGTTCAACGAAGTTTTGACCCAGACAAAGTAAGCTATCCGACAGTTCAGTTCAACAGTACGGCTCTACTGATGTGTTTCTAGTTGCGCGACGGCGGCGGATTCCATGTCATGTTTACGAGCCCTCGACACGGCTGTCCTGCAAGCGGTCAACAGGAATATTAGTAGATTCAAAGGGACAATCCCGTTCCCGCCAGTTGTTGACAGGGTCTTTATTACCCAACGCCCCACACTATCCCTGTTGGAGGGTAAGGTCAATGGGGTATGACGTTCAGTTTTCTGTGAGAGAAATGTATATATAATCGCTCCGCATGCAGGACACCTTTCTAGGTGTGGTCAATGCCTTCGAGGGCACGGTTTTTGTGGATCAGAGCATCTCTATCACGGCTGCGAATTATTCGTTGGAACTCTTCCCCAACTTCGGCCCTGCTCAGGTGCGTGTGGTTGGTGCCTTGTATGCAGGCCTTGGCACAGATCAATTCCAGGTCAACGCTGTTTACGGGGAATGTGAGCGTATCATTGAGCTTGAGAACGGGAGACTGAACTAGAACTATTTAGCAATCCTCCTTTGCCCGACATACTATCTGCTCAATGCTTTCCGTGGACGGGCTTTCAAGGTTGGTTTCCCTGAACCTATACGGTCGGGATCTATTCACATAACGGTAACAATTGTAGGGTGAATTTGCGATTCCCCCAGCACTTCATTCAATAGATCTTGCATATTACTTCCCAAGCCGTTCTGCCCCGCCTTTCAACAATGGTGCCTTCATCAACGCCTTTGCCCAATCGTTCACCTCGTTCATCATCAATCTGGACCCCAACATCAAGGTTGATCCGACAACCATTACGCCCCACTGGAACAAGTTTGATATAGGGGACACGGAAATGCTGTTCAATCAGACTGCCGTAGATGGCCTGCCAGTGGTTCAGCCTATAGAGACCTCGCTTGGGCTCCTGGAGCGCTGTCTGTAAGTGGTTCTCTTTTTTTTTCTATTGATCATCAGGTGAACAAGATTCTCTTAGGTTCTGGAACAGTGTCGGGAGCCTTACCGCCCAGTGAGGTTGGCTTAAGTATTGACCTGGAGGTCATATCGTCTTTACCATGTTATCAATTCCTTTACCTCTTGAAATCAAGTGCTGCGATATGTGTTATTATTATGTCACAACCTTTGGTCTATGTCAATGTGTAAGACAAGAAAATCCATTCATCGGAATGCCCCTCTGTGTGATGGGCAGGGTGGACAGTGGGCCCCCAACACCCTTTGACTACCAGTGGGAGGTGTACTGTGTTACGATGACAGTTACAACTTTTGAAATGTCAAATTCGGGTGAGCTACTGCTCTGATACTTATATGTTAGGCTTGTGACCACTTCTACATTGAGCAACAAGATGTAAGAGTAGTATGCAATTTAGTTGTGGGTGAATCCAACGAAAACTGAGGGGAGATACTAGCAGAAAAAAAGGAGAAGGGGTTGCTTGAACGTAGAGTAACTCCCTCCCCGCACATTTTTTCTCTCAATTTTGCTCCAATTCACTCAAAATAAATTGCATACCACTCCTAGGTCTAGTTACTTAGAGCTGGTTACGAGTCTATTTAAGTATATGTTCGCAGAAACAACCTTTTATAAGCAGTTTTAAATGGTTTTAAAATGTTTTGAAACCTTTTCCTTTTATTTTGCCTGAATTTCTACAAGGAAAACAAAAAGTTGCCTTACGATAACCTGAGAGCATCAAAGCGCGGCAAGGCAACACGTGCCCCCATCAATCACACTGCGGATGGCCGCACCGCCACACCTTCTTGCTGCTGTCTTCATGGCGTCCGCAGGGCTCTCCCGCCGCCGTGCGCCCGCCTCCGCCTCCGCGTCGTCCACGACCCCCGACGATGACGACGCCCCCTCCTCCGCCTCCACCCCCGCACCCGCCTCGCCGTCCGAGAACGGCGGGGCACACGCCCACGCGGGCTCCGCCTTCGCGGGCGGCTCCTCGATCGCGTATGACCCGCGCGACCTGCTCCTCGAGGCGGGCGAGGACGCGCGTGTAGGGGGCAAGCTGCCGCAGCTGACGCTCATGGAGAAGGTGCTGCTGCTGGGGATCAAGGACAAGCAGGGGTACCTCAGCTTTTGGAACGATAATATCAGCTATGCACTGCGGGGGTGTATACTCATTGAGCTGGCACTGAGGCGGCGGATTGGGGGTGGTGAAGGATCCGGGGCGGGTGGGTGCCGTTTTGCTTCGTCCCCTTTACTTTGCATTCTACTCGTCGCCAGAAACGCCTTCCCCTGCCAGACCGCCTGCTGACAGTCCTCTCAACGCGCCAGACGGGAGAGACGCTCCTTGACGAGACCCTCAAGATGATGAAGCAGACCGAGGACTCAGGCGAACGCATGGGCGTCGGCACCTGGGTCGATTTGTTGAGTGGTAAGTCGTGTTTCCTTTCTTTGCCTTTGCCTTCTATCCTATCCGCCTCCGCGCCCCTGGCGATCTCGTCTGTGTGCTGGCGCGGGCATCATGCCCGCAAACGGAGTCCGGTGTGGCACGCGAGCCGAGTCTTTGGACTTGCTCTCTGTCCATTGCTCATTGGGAGGGTGATCTCTATATTATATTCCGTATTCAGACTTCGTTCGGTGCGCTCGGGATGTGATATTGGTGTGCTGGCGTCTCGTCTCGTCTCGAACTGGGACGCGGCCTTCACGCCAAGACGCGAGGCAACTACTGGCGAAGAGGCGTAGAGACACGTCCTGCCCGCCCGGGTCGTGGCGCCAGACGAGCTGTGCCGATATCGCGCAGTTGCGCCCATGTCCATGCCCACGCCCACGCCCACGCGGGACGCACTGCTTGTATCGTGTGACGGGCTCGGGGGCGTATGCGTCCCCATACAGCAAGCCACAGGGTGCACTGTATACGTCCCCATACTCGGGTCGGACGCGGGGTGTGCTTGTGCTTCGGTACGCGTACGTTGGGTCAGACGGAGACCCAGACCCGAAAAAATCGGGACTCATCCGTCCCTCCTGTCGGAGAACGGAGTTGCACGCGGACGGTCTCACCCGCTCTGGAATACTCCTACCGTCTCATACCGTCTTGTTTTTCTCGCTCATCCTTCCCTCCCTCCTTTCCCCTACTCACACCCTCCTCCCCTAGGCGAGACCTGGAACGTCCTCAAGATCGGCTTCCAGCTCAAGCAGGTGCGCGAGCGTCTCGCCAAGGGGCTCGTCGATAAGGGCGTCCTCCGGACCGAGAAGCGGAACTTTCTGCTGTTTGACATGGCGACGCATCCGGTTGTGAGTCCTTTTTTGTGATTGTTCTTCGGAGCGGAGATGGGGTGGGAGAGTGAGGGGTGTGTGAGGCGGAGCCCACCTGGCGGCGCCCTACTCCGCTTTGGGGAGCTGGGAGACACGCGGAGGGAGGAGGGGCACCAGCGGCTGGCACACCTCCTTCCCGATACGTGCTCTCCACGTACGAGACGGGAGCGGGACCTACGCCGTCCTTATCAAATCTTACGGCGTCCCTCCCTCCCTGAGTCTGCTCTTCTCGTACCTCTCTTTCTAAACGCGCTCTCGATTCTCTCCGCTTCTCGATTCTCGTCCCTCCTCTTATTCCCATGCACGCCGCTGACCACCTTGATACGCATTCGCAGGCGGACGCACACGTAAAAGGCGGCGTCGTGAACCGCGTCGTGGCGCTGCTCGCGAGTGGGACGAGTGCGGTGCGTAGTGTTTGTTTCCGTCTTCCTCCTTCTTTTATACTTGGGGGCGAGATGGGGGAGTTGGGGCTTCGACTGGTGTGTTTTCTGGGCGGTGGGTGGGGGAGGGGAATGGGGAGGGGATAGGGAGATGTGCTGTGTGGGCGTGGGTGTGGACGCGCTCCTTGGAACCCTAGAGCTGACGATGCGGTGCGCGGCGGAGGAGGGGGATGAGGCTCAGGGACGTGGAGACAAGGAGAGGTGCTGGCGAGCGCCGGATGCGGCCGGGCGTGTCAGACCGCCGGGCGGCTTCTTGCCTCCGCGGCGCACGGGCAGAGCAGCGCGTCGCAGGGGTGGGGAGGGAGACGTACTCCCTGAGGTGTGCGACGCGGCGGTTGACGACGGAATGTCGGTTGGTGCGCGCCCATTCTCGCATACGCTGGGTGGGTTAAGGTGTGGGACGAGCGAGGGTGCGCTGCCCCGCGTCCCGTAGGGCGGGCGTGTCACATGTCAGGTCGGGTGTGGAGCACGGTGTTGGCTGTGCGACGTATGTCTGCGTGTGCAGCTGCTCCCGGGGGCGGGTGTAGAGGTGGCCGGGAGAGCGGGTGTGCAGCGTGTCGCATCGGCGAGAGCAGCGCGCCGCTCCGGGAGCTCAGGCGCTGTGCGCGATCGCAATGTCGCTGCGTAAGATTCGTGTAAACGTCTTCCCGACAGTTGTAACTTACACCCCAATATACTTCATTTGTTTCTCCCCTGAGATTGTCATGCTTTTTGGGGGAGCTTGCGACCCCGATCTATCAAGGTGGTCCGATTTGCGTGTCACGTGGAAAAACGGTGTTGTTTACTAAGTCACGAGTTGATTCGCACGACGGCGCTGCCACGCAGCGCCGGTTCGTTTCGGCCGAAATTCGCGTAATCGCCGATAACTCAGAATTAATCAGTCAATTGAAATCCTCCAGGCAAGCATGCAGACTGCATTCCTCCTTGCTTACCCCCACGATCCTTGAGGTACTTTCCCCTCTTTTCAGTTGAATATTATATTTTATGAATCCAAACTCACTCTGTTTTAACAGCTTTGATGCGCTTGGTGATTAGTCCCTATCTGCTCTTTCTGATCTTTGTCTCGGACACTGTGCACGGTTTTCTCACTTTTTGTAGCACTGGCAGAATGCATGTCTCCCTTGCCCTTCTGATTCACATTCACAAATTGACTTTAAATAGGGATCAAACTCTGCCCAATACAGCATGCTTGGAAAAGCCTGTTGTTAGATGTCTGGCTAAATACAACAGTCCTGAGGCAGAAAAAGGCCCAGATGAGGATGCAGAAGGCTTGCAGAAGGAGATTCTCCTGTCTGAAGGGGGGAAAAAACCATGATTCCTTGCAATGTGTGGACTTCAAAAGGTGTGTCAAATTTCTTCTACTTCTCCAATTCATTCACATTGATTTCCTAGGCTTGGCAAATGGCTGCCAGGGAATTGTAAAAACAATTACCTCTCTGGATCTGATATGCACATCAATCTTCCATCAGTTGTGTTTGTTCAGTGCAACAGATATTCAGGTATTCGTTGACTCTCTTATTATTCAGGGTGATTGTTTAAATGAATTCAACAGGTCCTCACACACCAGGTCAGGAGGGAATTGATCTGTCCTGGATTTTGGTTGTTCCTGTGACCATAAGATGGGACAACAAAACTGGGAAGTCACTATCAAGAACACAATTACCACTTACCTTTGCATGGGCTATTACAATCAACAAGAGTTAAGGAATTACTCTTGACAAAGCAACAATTTATATTGGGAACAAGGATTTTTCATCAGGCCTTTCTTTTGTTGCAATTTCTCGAGTCAAACCACTGTATGGTATAGCTTTCCGCATAGTGTCCTGCAGTGCAGTGCTGAGTACCCAGAAATCCTTTGGGTGGGCCTGGCTGCAAAGACCTGTTACTGGATCAATGAAAATGCTGGAATATGAAACCGCACGTAGGGCTGCACTTGGCTTTGAATTGGATCTTGGAGAGTATGTATTTAATGAGGATTAGTTGTAAATATTTAGAATCTCCGGTTGCAGAGAAAAAATATTCTGTATTAGCGAGCTCCCCCTTATGTATCCGGGCACCGGAATACAAAACATATTTCAACAGGCTTTTAGTTGAATTGTCAGACAATCGCTCTGACTCAGAGCGATTTTGAAGTCGCTTAACAGACGCGAAGCAGTCTGTTCACGTGACCGTGTTGGTCTAGACGCATTACGATCGCCTTCTCCTGACCTCCATGTCAATGGGCTCCTACAATGGCCTGCGGCTGGATGATGACATCCTCGACCGTATCATGACATTCTGTCCCACCTTTGGTACTCTGCAGTCCACCATCCTGGTGTCCAAGGCATTTCACCGCGTGTTCCAGGCCCACCCAAAGGCAAGCCCGATTCAGAGTACGTTTCCAGCGGTTAACCTCCAATGCAGTCAATTACTCGAAGTGTGGCATACAATATAGTTGGTCCAGCTCTTCCACCGGCATTGCGGGTGATGAGATACCCGTACGATGGGTACACTTCGGACGGCTACGATTGCCGAGGCTTGCCCTGAGGACCACGATCCCACTGTGATCACAGCAGCAGAAAAGACAACTCTGCAGGAGAACTCTCGAGTGATTGCGGTTCTCGAGGACATCTATAGCTTAACGTGCGTACCCTCCCATTGCCACCCATGTCTGATCTAACACCCGCGCAGAGAAACAAAGATCGCACGTTGAAAACGAGCGTCTTGACCTCGCAGGAATCATGGCGCTTTCGGCGCGCGATGTACCGTATCATGCTGTATTGCCACCTGTTCCCAGGCAATCGCTACTCGCAGGAGGAGATAGACCCCGACGACGAGGAGCTTCTCGACAAGATCCGGAAGCAACGCACGGCCATACTCAGTGAGTACCCCACAGACGATCTCCGGGAGTTACATTCCGCTGTGAAATTCCTTTGCAGCATTTTCGACAGCGTTACCAACGCTCGTACGCTGTCCTCCCACTCTGCGTCTTTGTTACTGACGACGTACTTTGAGAATCAAATGTCACTGAAGCCCTTCTTTCTACCGGCCCTTCTGGTGCCTTGCGGGCTTGGCAAGATCGTTCCTACCACGTTCTCGAAGACGATATCGACTTGATGTTCTTCGAGGACGACGAGGAAATTCCCCTCTTTGTGGGGTACCTCTCCCTCCCGCTTCAAAATATTTGGACTGCACACAACATCACGCCGCCAAAGGAGGATGACCCCGCATCCATGTGGATTCTAGACCAAGTCAACGGTGCGAATGACACCTGTGCGTACTTCCGTATAATGTGATCCCGTCCGGCTCTGACGATCGTTCTCTAGGCTCGCAATGTGCTACCCCCGGCGGGCTCAAACTCTACACTGCAGCCAGTGAGCAAGCTACCTCTTTCCTTCGCCTTGTGCACCCTCTCACACCATACGCAGACTGGGACCGCATTCCAATCATCCTCACTAACCTTCTCAAAAAGAATTTAAAGCTCAACCAAACTGTCGCCCAGCCCTTCTATGCAGCCACCGCGCACCTCGTCAACTCCGACGCCCTAGGCCCCCTCCTCGGCGACCTATTCCCACTCAAAACACATACGGCGCCGGCGTTCGATAATTGGGACCCGACTGACTCATATTGCTTCATGTGTTTCACCAAGTTCTTGGAGGAGCATCTGTGGATTTGGATCCTCGAGGAACGGATCAAGGGTGCGTTTTCTGCCTATTCTCTTCCGTCGGCATAGGGCTGGTTGATATATGTGCACGCTGGTAGGAGGGTGGACGCCCCCGGAAGATTGCTGGTGAGTGTGAACCTAAATCCGCGCTGGCCCCGTTGACACACCCCCTCTCAGGTATGGTTGGAACTGCCGCACGCAGGTTCATAAGCGCTCCCATGCAGAAACCAAAAATGTATGTCCTGTGGGTTTCGCTCGTGTTTTGTTGCACAATAACGATTATTTTTTTCCTGTCATAGCATCTGTGCATCCCTACAAGGGGCGACCCAACTTAGCCTGGCCTAGAAGTACCGTCACATGGACGGAGTTGTGGACTTGATCCTATATGTTATTTGCAGAGGCTATTCGCCGCTATTAGTATGTACGAATATCGTGCTTCTCCTGGATGAATAATGCAATTGCATTGGTCTCGGGCTAACTCGCATCCTTGAGCTCTGCGAATACCAGGACACCAGATTCTTCTTTCATAATTCGCCCTCTTGCTTGAAAGATCCTACCGAAGTCATGATTCGCATCTATAGCGAGATACCAGTGTTCTGGTGGAGCGTCTTGGTAGCATGCTGCGCATCAAATGCCGTGCTGGGCAATCTAAGCGCAGTTTAATGCAGCTCGCTCGGGACTCACGGCTCAGTGCGCAATCCGTCACCTCTTATCTCCAAACACCACCGTGCAAAGTATATGGACTCGATGGCGAAAAGTTGGTCTGCGCTGCGATCGAGTCGGCCTAGTCGTGGTCCTCTTCATGCTTGGTTGGCCGGCTTTCTCTTTCTTGTAACCGGCTGGTTTATCCTCTGCCGTCCTACTACTGGATTCTCGGGATCCGCGCTGCACTTTTCTGGTCCTAACAAACATCTCCTGCCCGAGCAACCTTTGTCCCAGTGTTCGCGGAGATGCCTCGTACGCGGGATACATCGGTCTCGCGGACGACACCGAATCGGAGCCCGGCGCTGATTCTTCTGGTACTTCAATTCTGACTTGATCATGTTGCCCGAGTTGACCAGGACCCAGGTTCTTTGAGGCAGAAGAAGACGCAGAAATCCTTCCCAAGGCTCTGACTCCTGATAGGGGCTAGCACTCTTTGTCCTCACAACGTCTCGGTGGGCAACCACCGAGACTTTTGAGCAGCAATCACCTCGGCCAACGACACGTACCTTCTCACTGCGTCCGAGTCGGACCATTGTTACCTTCGGACTCCGTACAGCATGGGCCGCGGCTTTGTTCCCCTCGTGCCACTGCCCTCTGCGTCGCACCTATTCCCCGATATTGAGCCGTCCACTCTCAGTGTCGTCCTGAATCATACCCTCTGCGCTCGCTACCTCTACCTCCTCGGTTCGCGCGTACGGACGTGGAACCGACACACACCTTCAACGGTTTCACACCATCCACCTCAGAATCCCGCGAATATGCTAGCGTCATTCTCCCATTGCACAACTACTTCGCTCTTCTGTTGGCCCACAACCCCGAAGCGCACGCATTGCCTGCATATATCTTCTCATACCTCACCCAACTCCAGATGTTAGCCGCTGACTACGCCTGGGAGGTGGTTCTCGACTATCACACCTTATTTTTCAATTGTCGTATCCGTGAAATGGAGGGCTTCCGGCGATTATTCCGCGTGGTCCGGGCCCGACATATCCCTCCTGTGCATTTATATGTATCCATATCAGTAACCATATGAAGTTTGATTAAACAATCTGCGTCTCAACGGAAAATCAGGTTTGATCCTTGATTGTTTAGTCATATGAAAGGGGACAGGGAAGGCCAAGGGCATTGGTGAGGTACAGAGGTTCTGTTTAATCAAGGGTTGTTAATCATGGATAATTACGGTTCATGTTCAAACATAAACATAAACATGAACAAAACAGTGTTCACCAAGGTTCAAAGGTGAAATGTGCCAACCATGGGACTCGAACGAGTGACCTCTCCAAAATTGAGGAAAGCGGAGAGAAAGCCCCATAACCACTAGGCCATGCAACCATTGCAAGCTGCCCTACCAGCCTGGCATAAACCAGGTACTAATTAACATTTTGGACTTGGACTTTTTGCAACCAACTTACAACACGGACAAGAACTTTTTTGCTCTCCATTTAATAACACTGGTACATCCAAATAAGTCCTGGAAGGATCATTGAGATCTTCATTTCACTGATGCAATTTCACTGTGATAAACTTATAGGTTAGAAAACAAATATTGGTCTCACAGTATTCAAAGTGTAGGAATTTGGACAATGATACAATTTAAACAATGCTCTAAAGGATAGGGACCTGGAGGATTCAAGAAACTGCAGGAGCTCTTTGGAATGTGCTGTTGAACACATTGCCCACTGTGCACAAACTGTTCATAGCTTTACTTTCATACAAGTGGGAGTATTCAAAGTGTAGGAACTTTAATTTTCTGCTCACTAGTAATACTGGTATGTTCAAATATTCAATAAGTTCTTGAGAAGATCATCATTAGATGTTAATACAGTGTGCTGACTTTCCTGTGCCTTACTTAGGGAGATCCTGAACCCCGGATGGGTTCTTGTCCTCTCCTTCATAGAATATCTCATGTTTTGCTTTTCACAACATTGACACGCCAACCAACCGGCCAAGCGCAAGCAAACCTAAAACAGGTGAGTAGCGGAAGGAAGGATGGTGGAGATTATAAGTGTGAAGTGTACAATCAAGCCCGGCTCCGTGACAGGTAACCATGCAGTCAAGTAGTAGCTGTAACTGATGAGCGGAGTGCAAGAGCGAGAGCGGGGCGAAAGCAAGAGCGAAGCAAAGACTTGGCGAGGGACTTTGGGGGGAATCCAAGTGTCGTATATTGCAGCATGGATCTTAACTTATACAGAAAACTAGGGAGTACTAAGAAAGGAAGTTGGAAGGTAAATAAAACCTATTACAGATCGGGGGGGCAGAGAGTCCAAGAAATATAAACAGAAGAGGATAGAGAGGATGAAATCGAGAAAAGTGGGCAAATGCACTCAATAATTGAGGTAAGGCAGTTCTGGGGGGGTTGAATCGAGGGTCGGAGCAAAGGAGATATAGTACAAATACTTGTTGGAAATGTATAAATGGAGCAGGAGCAAGGTGGGAGGATACACGAAAAGGCAAGATTAAGTTAATATGCAATCTGGAGTTTGATTGCGGGCAGTAGTAATGTAAATGGAGTGGAAGAAAGACGGGAGCAAACATGGAAAGGTAAGATTAAAGTTGAAGTGAAGAAAGATAAATTATCAGTGGTGCTTGTTGATTTGAGATTGCGTTGAGATGCGATCTGAAAGCTGACTTTACGGGTTTAGCACACTACCATGCTTGACATCTCCTCCCGACTGAAAAAGTGACCATCCTCGGTCACTAGCCAGCAACGAGAACTCAACTCCAAATTTTGTGGAAGATGAAAGGGCTCAGTAAATTATCATAGCCTGAACTCTGAAGAGCTGCGCAACCAGTGGCGAAACACGTATGCAGCTTGTGAAGGATTGAAAAATTGCGTGAGCTCCTCCCGACTGAAATTCTGACAGTAGGAGCCTAGGACTTGTCGTCCAAGCGTTGGGATGCTCGGTGAGCTCAAATTTGAGCTCCTCGGGATTGGCCAAGGTGGACTGCTCAAGCTCACGAAGGCGGTTCCATGTCAATATCAATAAAATCATGGAGTGGAGGGAGCGAAATGGAATGTGAGCAAAATAAGGTATTACGCGGTAAGCTGTGATAGGCCAGTGGAATACTGATCTATTGAGTTTACAAAGAACACATGCGCCTCCTAGATTGCGGGAAATAACAATGAGGGGACCGAGGTACCGTTTCCGCATCTTCTTGCTGAGCAATTTTTCTATAGCCGTGTTTCACATGAGGACGAGATTCCCTCGTTTGAAATCATAGTTGCAAATCGTGGATGCGGCGAAGTAGGGTGAGCAACCCATTCTTCTCCGGACCGTAACACGATCTGACCAAAATACCGAATACGTTGCAGTGTGCCAGCGAGTCTGGTTGCCATCAACAGCCTTGAATAGGCTCTCAAAGACATCAAAATACGGGTGTCATAACCTTGTGCCAGAATTCATCAGTCCACTCCACTGTGAAAATTCACTGCCTTAATTTTATCTGCCACTCCCTTCTAGCTCATACTCGGTTCCCATACTCACAGCATGACAGATGTGCAAGGAGTGAGATCTGCTACACAAGAGATCGAGTAGACCAAACACAAGGTGACTGTTTAAAGTGTAGGACTCACCCCAAAGCAAGATAAATACCACAGCGGTGTATATACTAGGAGGGGGGGTGGTCCAATAATCGTCCAATCACGTATCGGGCCGCCACAAGTAGAAACAGAGTTGAAGGAGTGTTGAACACAGTGAATGGCGAGAATGGACACTAGAGACGAAAAGAATGTAGTGAGTGATGAAAATATTACATTCACATGTCCCTCTTAGTCTTCCATGCTAGCCTTTGTCCACATCCACATTTAGTTTCCACCTTCACCCACCTTAAACATACTAGATCGGATTTTGGGATGCATTGGACTGCCTCATACACCTGCACTTATACCTCCATTGCTTAGACTCAGAGTCAGTGTGTCAGGCACTATGTACACATAGGCTAGTTGTATTTCAGACAACTTGAGCTGATATCTGAAATACCTCCATGTATTAAGCAGATGGGTCGTATCAGTATGCACCTGTTTATATCCACATGCCACTGCTGTGCAATTTTCAGAAACCCTCTGCCACTTTCCAGCTTTCCAAGGCTTTTCACTAGTCAAACAGCATTTTTCAGTATCACTCCGTAGACCCAAATTTTTGGCTCAGTTCAACTGCATTTCAACTAAGAGAAGTCACCTTGAGGCATTACCTTTCTCACCAGCTCCACAATTCTAGACCTTTGTTAGGCTGTGTGCTATGATGCACCTTCATGCAACTTCCACATCATTAGTTCTGCCCTCAAAAGCCAACTCAAAAGAGACCGCCTAATTTCACTCCTCTTTTCTTCCTCACCATCCCTGCCACAAAGTTCTGCAGTTCCAAAAGCCAAGGCCAAGGATCAACTCAAAGCCACCTGGCAGACATCAAGATCAACCCGGACTAAATATGCAAGACCCATAGGACTTGAGGTTGATTTGTGCTACTTGATTTTTCCATCCTTTTCAAACCGGTGCCAACACAATCAAGGCTGGACAAGTGCTTTGGCCTCTGAGTCTGGGATCTTAGTATTCCCTTTTCTCTTTGAATTTGATTATTTACCCCTAAATTCAATCAAACTTCGTCTGAGGAACTCGTGCAGTGGTTTCAGCACCTTAGAAGTCAAAGCTAAGGTAAGTTTACTCACCTTCCTCTTTGTTGTGTATTGGAACCGGTTCACTCTCAAGTCAACAGAGTTGAATACATTGATTGCTTTCTGCATGCTGGTTGGATGGTGCTTGTCTGCCATGCTGCATAATATAGCCATATGGGGATCCGCTTTGGATGGACAGAAGGCTCAATTTCATAAAAAGGGTGATGTAACATTGTTTTTTTTTTCTTTTCTGTTCCCATTTTTGCAAGCCAGAGCAGAGCAATAGCATATCTTGCTTATAGTATGGAATTGTGTTTTATGTGAACCAAAACTAAGCCAATTCAGATGGTTTTTCATTTAAGTTGAATATTTTCCTGATCTGATACTCTGTTTCAGAATTATATCTGGTGCATGCACTGAACTGTCATCTGATTCAGCTCGGCATTCCCTAATTCAATCTTTTGGTTTGAAATTGCACCTCAAGTGCACCAAAACTTAACAGAGAAGTCCACACTCGGAGAACAGGAATCTAGTAGTGTTTGGTAGATAATGATGCTATCAGACAATGGGAAGGAGCTAGAGAGTGGGCAGAATTTGAGAAAAGTACTGTTCACAGCATGTCATGCTGTAGCATAGTATAGAGATTGAACACAATTTGGTAAGGCCCACAACAGTTTTTGGAGTGCTGTTCAGATCACAGTTGCACTCTCCTACCCAACAAAATTCTTGGGAACTGTGTGATGATCAGCAATCAATTGTCACAGGGAGGCTGAGCAGTCACTTATATGAAAGTAAAGCTATGAACAGTTTGTGCACAGTGGGCAATGTGTTCAACAGCACATTCCAAAGAGCTCCTGCAGTTTCTTGAATCCTCCAGGTCCCTATCCTTTAGAGCATTGTTTAAATTGTATCATTGTCCCAAATTCCTACACTTTGAATACTGTGAGACCAATATTTGTTTTCTAACCTATAAGTTTATCACAGTGAAATTGCATCAGTGAAATGAAGATCTCAATGATCCTTCCAGGACTTATTTGGATGTACCAGTGTTATTAAATGGAGAGCAAAAAAGTTCTTGTCCGTGTTGTAAGTTGGTTGCAAAAAGTCCAAGTCCAAAATGTTAATTAGTACCTGGTTTATGCCAGGCTGGTAGGCAGCTTGCAATGGTTGCATGGCCTAGTGGTTATGGGGCTTTCTCTCCGCTTTCCTCAATTTTGGAGAGGTCACTCGTTCGAGTCCCATGGTTGGCACATTTTCACCTTTGAACCTTGGTGAACACTGTTTTTGTTCATGTTTATGTTTATGTTTGAACATGAACCGTAATTATCCATGATTAACAACCCTTGATTAAACAGAACCTCTGTACCTCACCAATGCCCTTGGCCTTCCCTGTCCCCTTTCATATGACTAAACAATCAAGGATCAAACCTGATTTTCCGTTGAGACGCAGATTGTTCAATCAAACTTCATATAGATTCTTTCCATATCGCTCCTCATCGTCCCCGGGCATCCATAGTACCTGTTGCCTCAATGGCCACGCATCTGGGCCTCGATCTCGACTCTGTCGCGATGGAGGTCCGCCTCCCGACCGAGAAGCTCACTTACCTCCATCAGGAAAAAACCTCCTTTACTAATTTACCACTAATTTGTTTGTTGATTCTAGATTAGGCTAATCTTAAGTAAAGCGGCAAGATTAGCTCGATTGCCGATTATTATCTTTTGATCGAGCGAATGTAGCTTGTTTCTTGACTGGACCAGGTCGAATTACCTCTGGGAAGGCGTGCGTGCAATATTTTGGCATGGGTTGCACCAGAAAGCTCACTGCGCCCGAGAAAAATATGAGGATTTCGAATATTTCTCTCTCAAGTCCGTTGCCGAAGCACCGGCCCTAAGTTGAGCACAGCCGACGCTCGCGTGTTAAGCGCACACGTGAGATCAAAAAGGTGGTTGGTGTTTCAAAGTGACACAAACACGTCAAACCTCTTCTTTCTTCCTCCCACCACCTCCCTTACCACCTTCCACTCTACCCGTTGGCCAGCGCTCCCTCACCCTGTCCCCTTGATCCGCGCTGTTCCCCAAACCGAGCCGGTAAGTTCCATGAGCCCTCAGACCACTTCGCTAAAAGAAAATCAGCAAGCACGGTACATGCGCATCGAGTTTGGGGCCGCTTACGAGACTTGGTATGTACTCTTCGTGTTTATAACCTTTTTACTTATTGTTCTGAAAGCTCCTGCCTTCCGTGCCTGCACTGCCAAAACATGCCAAGCCCAGAGGCCGTTACGCAGCGTATGGTTTTGCCGTCGCTGTCCACGACTCTGCGGTCGCGGATCTGCACACGATTGTCAGAGACATTAGCGTGGGTATAAGGTGTTCGCCTCGTTATCGTGGGGAACCGAGCGCCTGGTCATCGACTTATCGCAAATGGGGCAGCGCCAACTAGTCTCCAGGTCAGTGACAATTATATTCAAATAAGATGCTTATAGCAAGCATGTTCAGGAGGCGAAGCATACCCCGTTGGGATCCCGGTCGTCTACGTTGGGTGAGCTCTGTCAATTTTTTTTTTGTATTGTCTTAGTACTGACAATATGCACTCGTAGCATCACAAGTCTTCGAAGCAGACTGCCGTGGTACGACTACCCATGAGAGGCGGTGCATGCTTCTTATCCTTCCCCCTCCTCTCTCCATTGACTTTAAAATTTATTCCCAGAGCCTATTGATTGCACGCCGATCGGATAGTCAACCCAATCTTTATATGCACAAGGTATGTACCATTTGGAATGAGTGGTTTCGGCAGCGTATAGTACACTTCGCACAGTTTTTTCCCTGACTCTCCACGGTATGTTCTCAACAACACTTTCCATTGCCCTCTTACTGAACAGTACCGACACAGTGGAATCACCTCAGTACTCTTTCTCGTGGCTGGGCACCTCATGACACGTCGCTGGCTCCCCGGAATTATGTACATTTCTTCAGCCTTAATCTCGACGCATTGTTTAATCCGTATTCAAGGGTTGGCCGTTACCGTGAACTGCGAAACCTTTAGAAGAGTTATATGTACCGTAGAATGCCCCTCACCTGTAGTTGTTAGCATTTGAATATAATTTTTGTGTGTTCCAATTGCATATCCGTCCCATTTGAGCCAGCTAAACTGTACCCAAACCCTACGATAATCCTTGCAAGCCTAGCTAATTAAGTGCTAACTTACCACTAAATTATTTTCAACGTCACTAGAAAGCTAATGGAAATAAGCAAGGTAATCTGGCTATATTAGTGCGATTTTAGGCTAATCCGACCTGATTAGCAAAGGAGGTCTTTCCTGATGTCCTTGAGTTGCTCACTTCATTCATGGTCACAGTGCACGCATTAATATTGTCGACTCCACGAACTCCAAGCACTCAACCGGTTTTCTGCAGTTTGCCTCGCAGGTCGTTCCCACCTCCCGCGCTTTTCTTCGAAGTCTCTATTACGACTTCTCCATCGAATTCAAATCCACCTTCACTCGACGCCGCATCCCCAAACCCGCGCACCCCGACACCACTTGGTGGCTCCGTTTCGCTTCCGAGTGGAACGGCGTCCGCTTTCTCACCATATCTCGTGACACAATTCATGTTTACACTGACGTGAGCGGCCTCAAAGGCCTCGGTGGCCATTACGGCCGCAATTGGTTCGCTGCCAAATGTCCCCGTCGCTTTCGCCACAAGCATATTCAAGTCAAGGAGATGCTCGCCGTCGTTCACGTCATCCTCTGTTGGGGAGGCACGCATGTCGTCTTCCATGCCGATAATGAGGCGGTTTTCAACACGCTAGCTTCCTTCTCCATCCGCTCCCCACCTTACGCCCTCCTCCACAATTTTTTGACACTCGCCTGCCGTCTTAATTTCACGTTTGCAGCAACATGGCTCTCTTCTAAAGCCAGCGCCATCGCCGACGCGGCCTCCCGCTTTGCGTTCAAACGAATGTTTGAAGTCGTACCTTACCTCTAAACACATTCCATCTCTCGCCCTTCCAGGAGGCGAAGGAGGTTAACCTTCTTTTGGTCCTTCTCCACCGTCTCCCCCGCCCCCGCCTCTCCTTGGACCCTCTCCCCATCCCCCCGCGTTCTCTTTGCTTCCTGCCCTCTTTCCCCATTCTCAATTATATCCTCCTTATCTTTTCCCATCTCGTCGTCTGTCCCCGTCCCGGTCCTCCATCTTCCTCTCCCGTCTCTATCATCCTTCTCCTCTTCTTCCTTCATTCTTCTTTCCTCTGCTCCCTGCAAACAGAAAGATCCGCTCTTTCGCAAAGTAACCCCCTGGTTCAACCGTCGACAAACGTGGTTTAAGTAGCTAGAAAGGAAAATACTCGCGTCTGGGGACATTGGATTCCATTAAGCAAGCACCGCCGCCGTGCCTGGCCAAGTTTTCCTCTGCCTTGTCCGACTGTCAGTCGCTGAGACATAGTTCTGAATCTGAAGTTCAGAACTTTCGGGAGGCCTAAGCAATACTTAGTTGTCGTATGAGGTGTGACTGGCATTGACGGACGTGGATCACTTGTGGGTGTCTCCATTGATGATTTCAAGGGAGCACGGATTTTTTCATCTGCCACGCCTTAAACACTAATAACGCGATGGAAGCCGCATGAAAAACTCACTCATAGGACAAATTTGGGAAGAACCCGCAACGAAGGTTCGCGTTTCTCGGCCGACGGAATCAGCTTGCGATGAATCACTAGAGGATTCGCCCGGCCGTGGCTTTCTCTCGTTGAGTAAAGAATCACATTCATTCCAAGTAGATGAATCTATGAAATACATCAAGCTGCGATATAAAGAAGGAGGCTGATACGAGACAAGTGTATGCGAGACGGTCGTCGAAATGGCACATACCGCGTTGTGCTCATCATCCTTCTCCTGCTTCTCTGTAACACAGGGATGGCGGAGGGAGGGGGCGAGGCTCCGATGCTACAGCGCATACTGGCATCGGACGCCAGCCGTACAAGCTCAGCGCGCCGGCGCGGTGTGGAGCGCATAGCCATCGGAGGGTTCCCGTGCAGCATACACGCGTCCTAGGATGGATCGCGGGTCGTGCATTGCTGAGCCGCGGACGCTGTACTGCCTGTAGGCGAGCGCGGCTGCAGGGGCGCCGAGAACGATCGAGGGGGACGAGAGAGAGAGGAAGGCGGTGCGGGACATGGGGAAATACGGCAGCCGAACCATTCAGATATCAATGTGACGCCCAAGCGAGCGGGAGTATGGTGAGCGCATTGCGTAGTGATGGCCGCAGTCGCACGCGTCCTGGAGAGGGAGAAAGGCGGGGCAGGGAATGGGTGTGGGCGTAGTGGGCACTGCGCATGGAGATGGAGATACGAATTGTACCCGATGCGCGACAGCGTGGAGTCGAGCGGGTGGGCCAGTACGGCGTCGGCGATAGGTGGGCACAGCGAGCGGAGGACGCGCAGCATGCAGGATGCAGCACGGGTATTTCGTAGAGAGCATTTGGTCACCTGAGTGGTCGCGGGTAAGTCGGATGCGTCGCTCGAGTGAAGAAGCGACTGAAGGCGAGGAAGAGCCCGTGTAGACGCGATGTGCAGACATGCGGACGGTGGGGGCGCTGTACGGGCTGTGGCGACAAAAAGCGGTATCGTGGACGGGTTACAAAAGCCTGTGTACACTAGAAGAGTTAGTATCATCTGAAGCGCGGAAGATGAGCCCGTTCGTCGTGGTCGACCCCTCTCGCTTGGCGGATCGGGCTCGATGAAGTGTGGATAGGCCGAGAGAGGAGGAGGGACGCTACTCGCCGGTGTCGTTATTTCAGAGTTCAGGACGGCCAGCGCGAGCAGAGTACGCGGAGGAGAGGGAGGACGACCAGCGCGATCGGCGCAAAAGTACAGGAGGACGGGAGCGGGGGTACACAAGGAAGGCGAGTGCGAGGGCGAGCGAGCGGAGAGAAAAGCGGCTTGCGGAAAGGAACTGCAGAAGGCGGCAGCGACGTAACCAGGACGCACGCCCGTTGGCTGTCCGGGAATAAGGAAATCGGGTGGGCGAGAAATATGCACCGGAAGTGAAATGGGATGGAACTTCGCGCACATGGGTGAGGGCGCAGACATGGAATGACGAACCGGAAGCTGCCAGCCAGTCTGCCAGAGCAGCGGGTTGTTGTCGAAGCCGAAACGAATGGTCGGTACATATCGCCGTCGTAGTCCTCATGGCCGCGGAAGAGAGCCGGGGCGGGGTGCATGTGGAGCTAGATTTGATCGGAGTCCGATCAATGTCGGTGCGTTATTAGCGGTACGGCCGCCGATCCGGTTGAAAAGGGAGTTGTTGGCGCCTCCTCATCTCACAGGTTAGACTGCATTCCAACAAGAGTATTCCAGTTCATTGCCTGCATTCCCCGATTTTTCCTTTCTATCCTTGAATCGGAGCTCCATATTGAATCTTCACTGTCAGTGCGAGAAGGCTTGCTGTCATTGCAGAAGCAAGTTTGGCACCCACGTAAGTACTGCATCCGAACATTACTTACGGCGACCACGCAACACTCTCAAGTCTTCACTCTGGGCACCGCAGCTATTACTCAGCGACACTGAGCCGAAAGT
This sequence comes from Mycena olivaceomarginata, assembly GCA_029378375.1. Classification (NCBI taxonomy): domain Eukaryota; kingdom Fungi; phylum Basidiomycota; class Agaricomycetes; order Agaricales; family Mycenaceae; genus Mycena; species Mycena olivaceomarginata. Next base: position 85,036 of record JARKIC010000278.1, on the reverse strand, counting down.
TGGACTGACCTGAATTTCGAGCGGTACTACAGCAGTTTGTTCAGGAGCCCGATATGGAAGTGCCGCTGTCAGCTGGCTGTCATCGCCAAGCGCTACATCAATCGTAGTTCGACGTTCATGTAAGTACAGCACGGGAACAGCGCGGCCACCCAATTCCCCGGATCTCCTGTCACAGCCTTCTGCCTAATTTAAAGCGCAACGTGGCCCGTGCATGTTTCTCTGATCCCCCTTCTTAAACTCGTCACTACAAATACATTCTTCGTGCTACGCCCCAAAGTCCACCGCAGCAATATACCCTCTTTGGTCAGTTCTGTCTTCCACGTGAACTTTGACGCTAGCTGATACAGTTCCTTCCCTCATAAATAAGATACAGTCTTGCTCAGAATAGCCATGCCTCACCAACACAATGACTCCTACATAGTTAACATGAACGGTGCGAGAGAATTGATTAGGATACCACATTGAGTGTTTATTTACCTAGGAGGTGAAGGAGGCGCTGGTGGAGTGGGTGGCCAACAGGGCGGGTAATGGGGGTGTTGGAGAGGGTCCCAAACTGTATTTGGATGCTGACACCATGCACATTGTGATACATCGTGGCGGCAGGGAAGAAGGAATAGATATCACATGCCGAGACTTTCTCAACTGGCTTTCACCTCTCAATTTCTTCCCACGGCAGCAAGATATTTCGCAGGTGCGGGCGAAAGGAACTGGTGAATGGCTGCTTGCAGATCCTGTCTTTAAAAAATGGGAATCTGGTTCTGGAAGCACCCTTTGGTGCCATGGAATCCGTATGTAATTCATCACCCTTGAAGCTTCCAGACTAACCAAGCTGAAATTTCCAGCTGGTGCTGGGAAAACAGTCCTTGCGTGTGTCCATTCTCCACATTAAGTGGCCATCACTAATTATGACAATCCTAGATCAATGGTCGTGGATCATCTCAGTGCTGCATTCAGGAAAAACCAGGATATTGGTATTGCTTGCATTTATTTGAACCACAAGGAAGTCGACATCCAAACACCATCTAGGCTTCTTCCAGGTCTGTGGAGACAGCTTGTACTTGACAGGGATATCGGCTCCATTGCAGAGGATTTATACAAGCAGCACCGAGAAAAGTGCATTACACCATCTCTGGAAGAAGTTGTCAATGTGCTCAGCTCTAGCATCAAGGAGTTTTCACAGGTCTTCATTGTTGTTGATGCTATGGATGAATATCCCGAGTTTCAACGGGAAATTCTACTCAAACTACTAGCAGCAATGGGTAGCAATATGAACTTGATGATCACTTCACGGCCACATATTTCTGCAGGCCCTGAGCTTCCAAATGTTGAAACTCTAGAGATTGCTCCAATGCCAGAAGATATTCAAAAATTTGTCAATGCACAGATTGACTCATTTCCACGCCTGTCCAAGCATGTCCAGAGGCAACCCAAGCTACGAGAAGACATTCATTCAAAAATCAGCAGTAAATCTGTGGATAGAATGTAAGCTGTGATAAATCATTGTGGGAAAGGAACTGAAATAAATTCCGACCAGGTTCCTTCTTGCCAAGCTTCATATTGATTCCCTGAGCACAAAGAATACAATCCGGGAAGTTCGAGAAGCCTTGAATGCCCTCCCAGAGAGTCTTTATGGCAGCTATGAGATTGCAATACAGCGAATTGATGCCCAGAGTGATGCAGACAGAAAGACAGCTCACTCAACCATTACTTGGGTTGCAAATGCAAAGAGACCATTAACAGTTGAAGAATTACAAGTTGCTCTTGCTGTTAACCAGGCATGCGAAAGCTGGATGAGGAGGAGGATCTTACGGACATTGATATCATTCTCTCTGTCTGCGCTGGGCTTGTCATTGTGGACAGAGAATCATCTGTGGTGCGACTTGTTCACTACACCACACAGGAATATCTAGATAAAATCCAGGCCGAGAAATTCCCAGATGCACAGGCAGAGATAACACGTACTCTGCTCACATTCCTTGCCTTTGATGGATTCCCAGATTTGTCTTGGACTGGTTACAGGGCTTCTGTACCCCCTCTTGTTGAGTATTCCCAATATTGCCTTGCACATGCTGCTGGACAGCCAGAAGTTGAACTCAGGGCAAGTCTTCTAGAGTTTCTTGGTCAGGGTTTTCAGTGGAAAAAAAACAATGAATCCAAGTAAATACTCTAGGGAGTGGAAATGGAAATCTCTGCCATGGAATTATGCAGATTGGCCACCACAGGCCTCTGCATTATGGATTGCAGCAGCAGCAAACCTTGTGGACAGTGCAAAGTCTTTGCTGGAGGGAACCTCTTTGCCGCAGCATTCAGTCAACCAAGCAATTATTGTGGCATCATATTATGGCCATACAGAGATTGTCCACATCCTTCTTGACAAAGGTGCTGATGTAAATACAGCAAGAGGGAGGTATGCCTTGCAGGCTGCTGCCAAAGAGGGCCACACAGAGATTGTCTGCATCCTCCTTGACAAGGGTGCTGAAGTCAATGGGGCAGGAGGAAAATATGGGAGCTCCTTACAGGCTGCTGCCAAAGGGGGCCACACAGAGATTGTCTGCATCCTCCTTGACAAGGGCGCTGATGTCAATGCAGCAGGGAGATTCCATGAGGGGCCTTTGCAGGCTGCTGCTAAAGGGGGCCATACAGGGATTTTCTGTATCCTCCTTGACAAGGGTGCTGATATCAATGCAGTGAGGGGACTCTATGGGAGCTCCTTGCAGATTGCTATCCTAGGGGGCCACACAGAGATTGTCCGCATCCTCCTTGACAAGGGTGCTGATGTCAATGCAACATGGGGATTACATGTGAGCCCCTTGCAGGCTGCTGCCCAAGGGGGCTACACAGAGATTGTCTGCATCCTCCTTGACAAGGGTGCTAATGTCAATGGGGCAGGAGGACAATATGGGAGCTCCTTGCAGGCTGCTGCCCAAGGGGGCCACACAGAGATTGTCTGCATCCTCCTTGACAAGGGTGCTGATGTCAATGGGACAGGAGGACAATATGGGAGCTCCTTGCAGGCTGCTGCCAAAGGGGGCCACACAGAGATTGTCTGCATCCTCCTTGACAAGGGTGCTGATGTCAATGCAGCAGGGAGAGAATATGGGAGCTCCTTGCAGGCTGCTGCCCAAGGGGGCTACACAGAGATTGTCTGCATCCTCCTTGACAAGGGTGCTAATGTCAATGCAGCAGGGGGATACTATGGGAGCTCCTTGCAGGCTGCTGCCCAAGGGGGCCACACAGAGATTTTCTGCATCCTCCTTGACAAGGGTGCTGATGTCAACGTAGCAGGGGGGGAATTTGGGAGCTCCTTGCAGGCTGCTGCCCAAGGGGGCTACACAGAAATTGTCTGCATCCTCCTTGACAAGGGTGCTGAAGTCAATGGGGTGGGAGGACAATATGGGAGCTCCTTGCAGGCTGCTGCCAAAGGGGGCCACACAGAGATTGTCTGTGTCTTCCTTGACAAGGGCGCTGATGTAAATGCAGCAGGGGGGAGATATGGGAGCTCCTTGCAGGCTGCTGCCAGAGGGGGCCACATAGAGATTGTCCGCATCCTCCTTGACAAGGGTGCTGATGTCAATGCAGCAAGAGGGAGATATGCCTTGCAGGCTGCTGCTGAAAAGGGCCACACAGAGATTGTCCGCATCCTCCTTGACAAGGGTGCTGATGTCAATGCAGCAGGGGGAGACTATGGGAGCTCCTTGCAGGCTGCTGCCCAAGGGGGCCACACAGAGATTGTCTGCATCCTCCTTGACAAGGGTGCTGATGTCAATGCAGCAGGAGGAGACTGTGGGAGCTCCTTGCAGGCTGCTGCCCTAGGGGGCCACACAGAGATTGTCTGCATCCTCCTTGACAAGGGTGCTGATATCAGTGCAGCAGGGGAATTCTATGGGAGCTCCTTGCAGGCTGCTGCCCATGGGGGCCACACAGAGATTGTCTGCATCCTCCTTGACAAGGGTGCTGAAGTCAATGTAGCTGGGGGGACAATATGGGAGCTCCTTGCAGGCTGCTGCCCATGGGGGCCACACAGAAATTGTCCGCATCCTCCTTGACAAGGGTGCTGATGTCAATGCAGCAGGGGAAAGATATGGGAGCTCCTTGCAGGCTGCTGCTGCTCGAGGCCACACAGAGATTGTCCACATCCTTCTTGAAAAGTGTCCTAATGACAATGTAGCAGGGGGGAAGATATGGGATATCCTTGCAGGCTGCTGCCCAAGGGGGCCACACAGAGATTGTCCACATTCTCCTTGACAAGGGCGCTGATGTCAATGTAGCAGGGGGAGGATATGGGAGCTTCTTGCAGGCTGCTGCTGAAGGGGGCCACACAGAGATTGTCCACATGCTGACACAGTGGGGTGCCAGGGTCAGACCACTAGTGGAAAATTAAGGATATGAACAGTTGTGAGTCTGACTGTAAATTTTGACATTGGCCCCTCATATACCCCTATATCAGGTGTTAGGTATTTTCTGGGCAAATTTCACACACTTTGTTAGTGGATGTATTTTTAGCAGTGGAAATCCAAGGTTAAGATACTGGAAAAAGTCTAGTTAGCAACTTCTTCAGGTTAGGATAGCATATCAGGTCAGGGTATGGACAGAAGGCCCAGCCTGATAATGATTTGAGGCTGTGGTGCTGAAAAGGTAAGCAGGTGTGAATTTTTCTTTAGCACAACAAGCCCTTTAAAGAAGGAAAAAAATGTGAAATCCCAGGATTTGAGGTTACAGTACAGTAATTAGGGTTACAGTATACTGATTTGAGGTCATAGTGCAGCACAGTAATTAATGCTAGAGTATACCTATTTCAGGTTTGGGTACAGAAAAAATGTGAAGTTGATAACACAGTGCCTGCAGTCCATAATTGCCTAAATGCTAGGCCCTGACAAATGATTAATACATAGAGTCTAGGGGCCCCAAAAGCAGCTGGATTCTTGGCCAAAGCCTAGATTGTAGGGCAGAAATAATATTTTTCTGAGCCAGGAAAAATATTATTTGCCCTAGTGTTTAGGATATAGCCCATTATATATTTTGAAGGTAAAGGAATGCACATTTCAGAAATATTATTGCTCACGATTCCCAGCAGTGGCTTGATAGAATATTATTTGCCCTAGATTCTAGGGTTGGCTAATCATGTATATGAAAAATAATATTACACTCCCTAGGTTTCTGCATTTGGCTAATCAAATGAATATTTTTTAGTACCTAGGTCCTTAAGCTTAGCTGCTCAGAAGAATAATATTATATGCCCTACATGAATTTGCTTTCAATCAAGATTGCAAAGTCCATTATACACAGAATTGAAAGAATCAAAGTCTTCCTGCTGTAGCCTAGTCTCATGGTTCAAATACCGAGTAACAAAGGCATTCTTTTCATCAGCTGGGGTGCCAGAGATTTTTATCATCTGTTCTATACTCTCCAAAAAAGGGACCAGCTCTTCTGGTTCCTCATTGTTGAAACAAGGTGCGTTCTTCTCATAGAACTCAGGAATCTTCTTCTTGTCCATAGCAGGCATATGTAGTAGTAGACATAGAAATTGGTAGTGTCTTTGTAATATCTGGTTGAGCTGTTTCGCTTGGTTGTAGCAGTGGTTGTACCTTGTGGTTCCAACAGAGGGGATGGAGCAATATGACTTGACATCCCAGACACAGACGCTGAATGATTTAACCTGAAGGTTCGTGCAGTATCCCTGTCTTGTAAAGCAGTTATTTCTCTGGCGAGAGCTACACATTGAGAAGAGGGTAGGTCACTTTGTAGTATAGAGATTGAGGTGGCTCGATAACTGTTCTTAGTCTGGTGAAGTCTAGGAGGGCAAGGTCCAAGGATTCTAGATGATTTGTCTTCTGAAGCTACGTTGATTGATGTGCTCAGAACCTATATAAGAAACACACAAATAACCCCACTTGACTTGAGAGCGGCACAGAAACAGTCCAGAGACTGTTCCAACAACCAACAAACAAATCAAACGGCAATATATGCACGTTTCCAGAGATCCCGACGAGTTACAGCCCCTATTACAGGGCCTTGTAAAGGTTGTAGGGAGAGGTTTCATATCTCAAAGAGATGTAGAGCAAACTGCGTAGAACATGTTTCTAGACACGATGGAAACATTGTTTCCAAACAAAGTAGATTTATAGCTTCGCAGCGTGTGTGTGTGTGTGTCCAAGCGACAGAAAAACAAGTTTAAAGTAGTCCCGTAGACTCAAGTAGGGCCCCTAGTTTATAGGCCAAGAGTGTTCACAGCTTTCCCTAAAGAGGTACTTTCTGAGCAGCACCAGCAGTCACGTTTCCAAAGTTTTCCCTAGACGGTACTTTCTGAAAACCTGCTCCGCAAACAACAACAATAATGTTTCTTTCAACAGAGTCCCAGTTCAAACAGACTCACAGAGTTCCTAACAGTTTCCAGGCAGAGCCCAAGTGCGTTTCCAGAATAATATATGATTCAGAAACAATTAAGATTTCAACTAATAGTGCTACTCTATAAAAGTGTGTTCGCCGAGGATCCCAGATCAACCCAATGCGCAAGCGTATAGCCTACTAGTTCGGGGGAAGATGCTGTCCCAATCGTAGAAACACCCTCGGATACTTATATAACTGCCAAGACACTGTTAAAAGCCCAAACCACAATCCCAATGAGCCAAAAGTCCGTTTATCCGCCTCCTTAACCGTGTTTCCGTTGCTTGTCCTTCCGAGCGTTGCCTCCCATTGGTTTCCCATTGCGAGCACACCATGTTCCCTTGCCAATTACGAGGCAGGAACCCGTCAGCAGCACCCCTGTATTATTCAGGGGGTGCGTCGATCACCAATAGATCAGCAATGCATCTCGTTCGACCTGTTTCTGTTTCAACTCAACTCTCCCCTTGGTTCCAAGTGCAGAACTTGATAATACTCCTTTGTAGGTCTCAGTAGATACCCATTTCTCTAGGGTTTCCCAGAAAGGGTTCTTGAGAAGGAACTTTGGAACACCTTTAGAGTTGTGATCCGGATCCTCAGAATAGCCGACCACCTGTTTCGGTGTATCCGCATTCAATGGAAACCGGCAACTCTGGCAACTGAAACACTTGTGACCCAGCGCATCTCCCTTAGCGTCTCAACACAATACAACACATTGCCCAACTCCCATTCCTTTGACCCGTTTCTGTTGCTTAGGTGGAAACAAGTCAAAAGAAGTTCCTTGACTTATTAATTGGCTACACGTTTCCCTTATGATTTTCAGGGTGAGACTAGCCAATGGGTGTTCTAATTCCTTAGAAAATCCACCTGTTTCTCTGTGGTTTGCCCAACAGCTACCAGAAACCAGTACTGTTGCATAGAAACAACAGTTTCAGCAATGAGCATGATCAGAAACACGCAAAATTACTTGTATCTAACCATGGCCCAATTACTGGCTTATCAGTGTTTCTACAACTACCTCAAAGGGTTGAGGACTTCCAAGGTCAAATACTTGCAACAAATTCTTCAGTTCATTCATCACGGCCATTCAGTCTATAGGGCTAAATGATCTGACCTGGACTGACGCCGTCCGACGAGGAGAAGTCGTAGATCCTCATAGATCCCTGCATCTCAGGATGATGTTCACAGATTGGCGGCCCTCAATGTATTTGAACAAGGGACAGCATCAGAAGTTAAACTTTGGTACATCAGACCGCATCAGAACGGCATCACAGCCAAACCCCACTGCCAAGACCGAAACTCCTTAACAAATAACCACCCTCCCGACCGTCGTTGCATTTCCTGCTTCACCGGCACCTCACCAGCCACATATTGCTTATTTGCTCGGGATGTATCAGTTTCGCTTTGGCATTATTAAATGTTCCTGCCCGTGCGGCCGTGAAACACCATGCATGGTCAGAAATAAACAGGTTAGAAGCCAAGAGGCAGATACCGTTCATGTTATTTCGCTGAAGAGTATTCTGGAGCGCCGTGCCGATGATAGCAGCAAGATGAACCCACTTCGATTCAGACACTGACGCTGGATTGGATGGGCTTGAGGTACCCATACTTCAGTGGCAGAGGGTAATCCGAACCGCAATAAGATTGTAACAGAATTGCTATAAATGTGTGAAACATGGCCTATGTACATAATGAGTTCTGGGTGGGTCACTGTTTTCGAAACCACGGCTATCCAGTTGTATAACCCGATGCATATGCCTCGACACTAAATGACTAGTGGGAGGCATTGGTACAGAATATAGCGTCAACCACACATCCGTGTAGCCGAATTGTACGAAAGCAACTACCTCTGCGGTTCTCGGACGGGCACACCACCCCAATTGTAGAATCGAATCACATAACCAACAAATTTGTACAACTCAGCACCGTGAAACTACCCTCCCGGCGATCATCCTCGTGTATTTCGAACCGCCAATGTGTCTCGTAGGATGTATATATCCCACCTTATGTATTGCTCCACCTCCATATGGCCAGGTTGTAGTTGCCGTTGCCTTGGAGCTTTCAGCATTGAGTGAGTGTATTTAAGAAGAGGTACCCGAAGTTGTTGAACTCATCTACCAGCCTCTGACTCGACCCGCCTACCGCCATTGAATCGAGATGAACCCATATGCACAGTGAGGAAACACCAGGAATGCCAACGCGGCCTCTGGAAGCATGGTCCCTCAACCCTTGATCTTCGGCGCGTTGCTGTTCATGACACCGAGCCCGCTTCCGATGTTCATCTCGTTCTGGTTCACATTGTTTGGCCTGAGCATCCTCAACTCAACTGTCATGGGCCCGCATGGGCAGACGTACTTCCGCATCAGTACCGACATCCCGACACCCAGATTCACGGTCATCACGAATGCGGCGAACCAGCCCACGGCCATCATCGAGTGGGCAAGGCATCCGGTGCTCGAGATACGGGGTATTGTGCCCAAGCAGCAGAGCTCGCAGTGGTTGGCGCTGGCGCCAGAGAAGCTGTGCGTGTGTCATCTTCTAATATTTGAAGCAGCAATTGAAGAATTCAACCCGCCAGATACTGTACCATGACTGTGAAGAAAAAGACTTTTGTTTGGGCGCCAGATGGCGAGTCCATTTGCGTGCATGTCTGAGCTAGTCTCCACCGCTGCGTAACTCACACCTTCCATCCAATCCAGTTGTACGGAAAGGCGCTGAACAGACTTCGGCCGTCTGAGGAGCTTCTGCCGCCAAGGGTTCGAAAGCGTCCATCACAGCCTTTCAACTCGGTTTCAACGGCTCGAAATGGTACAGTAAACAAGACAGACCTCCGCTTCGCTCCGGTATGTGAGACGAATGACGAGAATGAAAAATATATTTATTGCATGTGTACATGGTGTGCAGAACATCACTGCTGAAATATAACAACCAAAAGGGGTGGGTCAGCCTACATTTCTTGCCATTGGGTTGAATTTGGCATTGGCCATAGTAAAAGGCTCGGTCCAACTGTGAAGCAAAGTACAAAGTTGATTTCTTAGGGGTAAGAAAGAGGGTTATAGAATCTTGTCTTTCACCCGAATAGTGAAGAACGGGACCAACACTATACATGTCCGGACTTCATAGATCTTCGTCCTCCAAGAACGAACAGCAAACATGCTGAGGCCAATCGGCGTAATTAAATACAGTGTCAAAACCCGGATCCGAAAAATGCCTAGATCCGAAAAAAATTACATTTGAGCTGGAACCCCAAGGGCATTCAGGTTGGTCTTTTTTGCGAAATAAGCACAAGACCTATGAGTAATGTAATGCACAAAAAATCAGCATTGGGCCTGTTCAGTACGAGCGAAAAATCAAAGAATTGCCAAAATGGCCAAATCTCACTGAGAATCGTAAATTCTGAGGACAGTAGTAGCTCATTCACAACTACAATGTTTTATAGAGTGAGTATTGTATACTGGGATATATTCAGACATTTTTTGCCATTTTTAGTGGGGGTAGGGGACAGGAATGAGCACATGTCTTCTCTAGCCCGGCAATTGTAGATAGATCTGAGTTGTTTAGTCCATCTGTGATCTGTTGATCTGTCCCATAAAAACAGCCTAGAGGATTGCCTGTGGGAAGTGTCTGAGGACATGTGGGGGTGTCTGAGGGTAAGAGAATGCAGAGAGAGCAAGTGACAGGACATTTCTGATCAAAATTTTCGGATCTGGTCAAACCCTGAAACTAGGCAATATGTGATGGTGCTGTGCAACATAACAAGGGTGTCAAAAATCTTGAAAATATTTATGCATGAATTTCAAGGTCTTTAATTTACCCTGATTCAATCTTATAACGAAATTCGCTCTTATGCTGGTAGAATACTGGTTCAACGTTTTTTTTTTTCACATCCGGGTTTTGACACTGTACCTAACTTTAACTGTGCACGAATTCGTCGCCCCCAAATTCCCCAAAAATTCCCTCCAAGTTCCCTCTCATCACACCCGAATTTCGGTGTCACAAACTTGTGCTCCAGATCAATGTGCACCTCTCACAGAAAACTTGGCAGGGGATTGATCCCCCGCAAAATGTGTATGCCCGACTATGCAACAGGAACATTACGGTCGATATTTGGCAAGGTCAATTTAACAGGAGAATAGAAATGGCGCGCGGCGACAACACACGGGCTACCTTTGTATAGATTACTCTTCTCATAATTTTGAAATCTGACTTGGGGTCAATATTTGTCTTTGACATTTTTACGGTCTTTGACGTCTTTGATTGTGGGGGATGTGTCAACGACGCCACACCCACACTCAGACTCGTCGGCTAGTGTTCTTAGATCTGAAATTACATTTGCGATGATATCTTTTTGGGAGATAAGTTGAGTAGCCCGCGCGAGCACGACAGAGCCCGAAACAATATTTGTCTTTGACATTTTTACGGTCTTTGACGTCTTTGATTGTGGGGGATGTGTCAACGACGCCACACCCACACTCAGACTCGTCAGCTAGCGTTCTTAGATCTGAAATTACATTTGCGATGATATCTTTTTGGGAGATAAGTTGAGTAGCCTGCGCGAGCACGACAGAGCCCGAAATTGTAAACTGCACTTTCAATTGCTGTTCAAAACCACTGAATGCACACTGAAACGAATACATCAACTAGTAGATTTAGAACCAGACGGCGGACTGCTGCGTGAAGGAGCAAGAAGAACGAAATGTAATTGCCCTCGCCAAATGACTAGCCATATAATCTACACTGCAAAGGAACGAGATATGAGAGGGAACATACAAAAAATACAACAATGGCCCAATTTTGGTGGTTGACACATCGTACGAAGGCCGAGCGCAGTCGGGGTTCAGAGGTTTCTAAATCCGACGCGGAGGATAATGTGAATTTCACCTGGATGAATGATCCAGTATGTCCCGACTGCGTTGTACTGGCAGCGATTAGACCTGCGATCCAGAGCGAATGTGAATAAAACACGTTATATGGACTGGACCATTGAAGAACGTACCAATCACCGGCAGCGACTCAGCGAAGAAAGATTCATCAAGGTCCGACGTTCTGAAGCTCGGACTTGAGCTCGGAGCGGCGTAGCAAAGTGACGGCTGTGGTGCACCATGAGAGCAACCATGCGGAGTAGATGTCGTTGAGCGCAAGGAGACCATGGAAAGATGCGGGAGGGGATGTCTGTGCGCACGGCGGGGCGTAGGTGGGGGGAAGCCGAGTGCGCCTGCGCGACTACGGACGTAATTAGGGCAGTGTGCTAGCTCGGAGAGCTCGCGTGTGGGGAGGACAGTGCACGGTATGCGCAGATTGGAGGACAATGCTGGACGAGGATATCGAAAATTCTGGAGCGGGGACCGACTCAAGAGTCTACGGAGTGTGAAGAGCCGCTCGACCGCGCAGCTGAGGACAGCAACAAGTTGCTAGGGAAGCCCCTTGAATTGCATATGTGCGCGGGGGAGTTGGAACGGGCCGCGGAGACCATCTGTCACAGTGTCAGGGCCAGACTAAGAGCTCCCGATTCCCCAAGCACGCCACCGAGCAGCTTTTAGACACCAGAGCTGCCGCCCGAGGACGGCAAAGGAATTGGATGTCCAACCCATTTAGAGGGAGCCAGTTTCAGGGGCGTGCCATCCGGCTTGTGTTTGGGCGATATCCGAGAGGTCGATGCCAGAGCGGGCGTAAACTGAGGATCGGCGACCACGGACTGGGGCCTCCTGGAGCCTGCGATGAATGACGTACTCGTAGGATCTTGGGCTCGGGGAGTCGTGAGGGTTTCCTCAAGGTTTCCTGGTTCGCCGCGGTACTGCAGCTCGTGGCTCATGGTGAGAGCAAGGCAGCATTGGTGCTTTCCAGGGCATTGATCCGCGCCACAGCATCTGCCGGATCAGATGGTCGGGCCACGGGATTTGCGTCAGTGGACACCCTGCCTCACCTACTTAAGACAGCCACTTTTTGCTTACGGCAACCCCTTTTAGGTCATTTCCCCTGTCTTAGGTGAGAAAATCGCACCTCTCGCTTCAAGATAATCGTGGTGAAGCAGGAATCGCAAGAACGCTCTCTCGCGCGACGTTAAGATCTCATCAGTGTCTGTGTGTTATATCAGACCTGGAAGCTTAGGTGTGCGAGAAATATACGTTGATAGTTGACACGATGCGTATGCCACAATTTATGCGTCCCCTGCGACCAGTCGAAAAATCTGGCAGTCTTCAGAGAAATACCGGAAAGCCTTGCAACCGGAGCAACGTTTGAATTCTGTCTTCACGGCAATTTTGCAACACTAAAAAATGGTTCAATCTCACCGGATGACAACGCTGGTGAAACTACCTTCGGATTATCGCAACCTCTTGAAGACACTCCGATTCGGTCGTCGAAACACTTCATGATCTTGAGCCGATACGAGACTATTTCAGCAAAAGCGGACCAGTCTTCGAAGATGAGTGAGCGGCGGAAAGCCCCGGAGGCCGCCAACCCATTGTGAGCATCATGCAATGCTTCTGAGATCCCAGACAGCACGGTATAGTACACACTGGAGGGGGCGAGGATTTGGTCGAGGATAACCCTGACATGCTGGTCCAGCAGCCGCTTACCACCCTCAATGATGGCATGAAAGAATCCGTGTCTCACAGCGACGGGGATCTGATGATATCCGCCCGGCGACAGAAATACTGAGGCGAGAATCAGTAGGATTGTCTCCAAGGCGGATGTCGCATCGGGGGTCGTCGTTTGAGTGAGGGCAGATACGGCAATGGTAAGGGATTCAGCCACACCTCGAGACGCCAACGCCGCGCAAAGAGGTGGAAGATGTGCGCTCGGTTTCGGGTCCGTCAAATCTCCGCACAAAACAGAGCACGCCGTATGGGAGGTTGTAATTCAACGGCGACAGCGGGTTTGTGCCGGAAGGAGCAACGAGGGAGATGGTGCCAATAACAAGTGAAGCCAGAGCGTCCCAGCTGCCTCTTACGCCCTCAGTCAATTCCTCGAGGCAATGGACTGGGTTTTCCACGTCCTGTAAGAATGTGAAGACGCACTGCAGCCCGTCCGCTTGCCGGTACAAATCCTCGACTTTGAGTAGCAACTTCCACGCATGAGCCAAGGCGGCGAGGAATCCGGAGGCGGTGATCATCAGCGCAGCGGAACGTTTGCTGAACAGGACAAGATCGACGCATAGCTGAGATCCGCAGAATTCAGTCATACTGGGCAAGTAGTCTTCGAACGTCAGAAGAAACAGCAACCAGGCAAATCCTCGATATAGTAAGTGTAGCCGGCAGCGGGAATTCCCAGCTCGCAAATCACACCCAAGTGCCTGCTTAGCGGCGTGAACGGTAATCCATAGTCTCTCGCAGCCACACTTCAATACTTTACTGAACTCGTACCTCATTATATTGAAGTCTGTTATTAACCGCGGGGTCCGATCAGGGTAAAAGCTTGTTACATAATCTACACAGCCACATGGACACTTTTCGATGTTTTGTGCCTACAGACTCAATATTAAGACTAGATTTTACGGCAATACACTCATAGAGATGCCTCCAACCTTCCTATCTGCTTAATTTTTTTTATATACTACAGAATGGGGTGGTAGAAATCCTCAAATATATCATGTGACTGCGCGCTGTGTTGAAGAACCGAACCTTGAACAGTACTCTAAAATGCTGAATAAAATCCAGAAGGCATGGAATGGTAATAAAGTCCTTTTTAGTGGTTGAAACAGGAAGAAACTTCTTGTAGTGGTGCTGTGGTTGGAGGTTCAAAGGCGTTGTGGCTGTGCACATTATGTAACAAGTGCTTACCCTGATCGGGACCCCGCGCTTAACAACAGACTTCAATATATCGAGGAACGAGATCAGAAAATATTGAAGTGTCTGTCTGCGAGAGACTAGCGATAATCAGACCGAAGACGCGTCATCGGACGTGGACGACCGCTACGTCGATTTTGCGGAAAACGACAGCCTGGACTCTGTCAGGACCCACGGCAACTTCAGCTGCGTAAAACTCAATTTCGTCCAAAAGCGGTGCCACTGTGCTCGTGCCAGGATACATGTACAGTGCGTGTCGCCTTCGATAGCCATGTCAACCGATGGGCATGCCTCCGCGCCTCCCGAGGCACCAGCCTCTTGCGCCGACGGTCCCCTCTCATCCCGCGTCGACAGGACTTCGTAGCCTGCATCTGCCTCGGGCGCCTCGCCCTCCCTCCGTCCCTGGCGGCGCTGCGTCTCAGAACAGCACCGGATTGGGTTAGACGATTTGGGGTGGATGATTCGTAGCAGCACCGCATCGTGCTGACGCTCGAGACGCAGCTGCCTGCCCTGCGCGAACTGGACTTTGGGGAGGGTAGCGTCTGGTGGCGGTACCCGCGATACGTGGACGGAGTTGTGCGTATTGTATTTATTCATGTTATCTCCCGCGCCGTATGTGCTCACTGGGCATCCCATCGCATTGCAACAGCTCAGGGGGCCAAGATCGCTTCGCGTGCACTCTGCCACGGCCAGGGCAGCACCTGAAAAGTCGCAAATCACCTCTAGATCTAGAAGTTTAGACTTTCTGGACCAATTCTGTCATGGTACACGAGACTAACGATTGGCGATTTTGCTCAGTGTTTTTTTTTTTTCCACCCATAATGCCGAGGTCTCGAATCAAAGGTGTTGATGCGCTGCCAAATCGCATTCTGCTCGGACCAATCGTCCGTTGGGAGCCGGACTTTCAACTCGTTCAACCCATAGCCGGAGGATTTTGCATCCAAAACGATTCGCCACTGACTCTGAACAATGTTTTTCCTTCTTGTTTTAAAGTTTGAATTTTGATCTCAAATTCCGCCAGCCAACAAAGTGAGTGAATTATGGATGTCGTATTTCATATCCCGGGGACGCTTTCTGGGGCTGCCTGACCCTCTTTGAGCCTCCTCGCGACCTGTTCAAACTGGGGCAACTAGAGTACATGCGAGTGGTGGCGCAATGAATCGGAGCTGGATGGCGCCCCCCGACATGAACACATCGCGACACAGCGGGCTGTTATGCCCGCCCCTTACCGGCTGGCTGTGCGCCTACCTCTTCCGCCCGAGGCGTCGTCGCTCTCGGTTGGCTGAGCCTACGCATAGCCCCGCGGCGGGGCTGCCAATGTGGAGAGTTAATACGAAGATGGAGGTAAGTATCGGTACCGACCAGTTGTGGTATATATAGCGCACTCCGTCGCAACTAATGGCCCACCAGCTCAGTCAATATGACGATACTGATGGGTAGCTTGGTGGAATCAGAATGCGAATGGAGGCACAAGGAGATAAACCCAAACCCTAATTAATATTAACCGCCCATCCACATAACCGGCGTTGCAGCTTAACCGCCATCCCCTGAACGCACCACGCGTGGGATTCTAATAGTTCGAAAGACAGTAGGACCCTCGCAACATGCACTTTTACAATTACCCCGAAGGATCTTCGTTAAACAGCGAAGAACGAAAGACCTTGTAGAAAGGATTTCACTGGCAATTCGGCTTTCATTTCGGTCCTTGCATGGGGCCCGATGTGGACCTACATGACCTGTAGACTGACGTAAATCAGTCGTGGATCCTATCATTTTAGGGTGATCCGTCTAGCCGTCGGCGATGACTGCATTCGACAACATCGGACTCCATCACCTGAATCACGCCAAGCCCCCGTGAGACAAATTGAAAGAGAGCTTCATCCATATAGAATGTCTGGGACTGACGTTTTCTACAACTACCTCAAAGGGCTGAGGACTTCCAAGGTCAAATACTTGCAACAAATTCTTCAGTTCGTTGATCACGGCCATTCGGTCTATAGAGCTAAACGATCTGACCTGGACCGACGCCGTCTGACGAGGAGAAGTCGTAGATCCTCGTAGATCCCTGCATCTCAGGATGATATTCACAGATTGGCGGCCCTCAATGTATGTGAACAAGGGACAGCATCAGAAGTTGAACTTCGGTACATCAGACCGCATCAGAACGGCATCACAGCCAAACCCCGCCGCCAAGACCGAAACTCCTTAACAAATAACCTCCCTCCCGACCGTCGTCGCATTTCCTGCTTCGTCGGCACCTCGCCAGCCACATATCGCGTACTCGCTCGGGAGGTATCAGTTTCGCTTTGGCATCATTAAACGCTTCTGCCCGTGCGACCGTGAAACACCATGCATAGTCAGAAATAAACAGGTTAGAAGCCAAGAGGCAGATACCGTTCATGTTATTTCGCTGAAGAGTATTCTGGAGCACGGTGCCGATGAAAGCAGATAGATGAAACCGACTTCGATTCAAACGCTGACGCTGGATTGGGTGGGCTTGAGGTACCCATACTTCAGTGGCAGAGGGTAATCCGAACCGCAATAAGATTGTAACAGAATTGCTATAATTGTGCGAAACAGGGCCTATGTACATAATGAGTTCTGGGCGGGTCACTGCCTTCAGAACCACGGCTATCCAGTTGTATAACCCGATGCCTCGACACTAAATGACTGCTGGGAGGCATTGATACAGAATATAGCGTCAACCACACATCCGTGTAGCCGACTTGTACGAAAGCAACTACCTCTGCGGTTCTCGGACAGAACACACTGCCCCGAATGTAGAACCGAATCACATAACTAACGAATTTGTACAACTCAGCGCCGTGAAACTACCCTATCTGGAACCGCCAATGTGTCTTGTAGGATGCATATCGCACCCTCTGTATCGCTCCACCTCCATACGGCCAGGTTATAGTCGTCGTCGTCTTGGAGCTTTCAGCATCGAGTGAGTGTATTTAAGAAGAGGTACCCGAAGTTGTTGAACTCATCTACCAGCCTCCGACTAGACCCGCCCACCGCCATTAAATCGAGATGAACCCATATGCACAGTGGGGAAACACCGGGAATGCCAACGCGGCCTCTGGAAGCACGGTCCCTCAGCCCTCGATTTTCGGCGCGTTGCCGTTCGTGACACCAAGCCCGCTTCCGATGTTCGTCTCGTTCCGGTTCACATCGTTCAGCCCGAGCATCCTCAACTCGACGGTCATGGGCCCGCATGGGCAGACGTACTTCCGCGTCAGTACCGACATCCCGACGCCCGGATTCACGGTCATCACGAATGCGGCGAACCAGCCCACGGTCATCATCGAGTGGGCAAGGCATCCGGTGCTCGAGATACGGGGTATTGTGCCCAAGCAGCAGAGCTCGCAGTGGTTGACGCTGGCGCCAGAGAAGCGGTGCGTGTGTGATCTTCTATATTTGAAGCAGCAATTAAATAATTCAACCCGCCAGATACCGAACCATGACTGTGAAGAAAAAGACTTTCGTTTGGGCGCCAGATGGCGAGTCCATTTGCGTGCGTGTTTCAGCTAGTCTCCACCGCTGCGTAACTCACACCTTTCAGCTATATTCTCCCGGTCTGGGAGCACCGCAAACACACGCGCGGGTGACTCGTGAGGAAGGCGCTGTAGCGGTTGATATCACATCCGATGCGATACAAATGGGACTTCTGGACGTCTGCGTGGCAGCCGCTCTTCTACTACAATGTGGTCGCAAGATTGACTGAGGAGCGGACAACCAAACGCCAAAATACTGTAAAGCATTATAATCTTAGATGAGAAGGGCAATTTTGTGTTGTATTTTATGTTCTACATTGCAGCGCAATTGCGCAAGTTGCCTCATAGATATTTAATTTATATACGAATAAAACTACTGCAACTAAAATATAGATGATCAAAAGGATGCGACGAGAGTTACGGACCGGGATCTGCGTACTAGATCACTGTCTCACAGTTCATCCTCCATCCGTACATGTACGCAGAGAACGAGCGCGACCGCATCACAAGCTGTGGTCGCGTGTAGGGCGGGGGCTGTACTGGATCCCCGCCTAAATCGATTTCTTGCCGGCTTTTGCGTGTGTTTCAACTTGGAACGACTTGGCATCAGTAAGGCTCCAACCATTTAGTTTTCGTTTATGGATCCCCGTAAACTAAACGGAAACGGTTAGAAAACGTTTATAAACCGTTTAAAAACAGTTTATAAACGGTATTTTCCACGGATTTTTCCGAACCAGTGGATGTATCAAGCTGTCTGGTCTTTATTCTTTCAAGTATTGCCTCCTAACATTGTGGGAATTGCAAAGAACCTTCGCCAAAACAGAGCACATTCTGGCAGTAGAGCACTACAATATTAATTGACACTGGATGCAGGGTGCACACTGCAACCAGAGTCTTGATGTGCGTTGAATCAAGAAATTCAACTTGAATTCAACATGGGTGGTAACCTGTCATGTTAAATGACGGTACACTCATTGAAAGCAAAAAACACTCAGCAGAAGAGTTGAGGTGATTGTTGAGTTCAGACTGCGAAGAGCGCAAGCTGCACTGCGCATCAATGCCGAGCCATCAATCACATCAACAATTGCCGTATTTGGATGGATCCCGCTAGTTGAGCATTTCATGACCAGGACCTGATCATTTACGGTTTTAGAGGAGCAAGAAAGGGTCAAGAGACACTTCTAGTTGCAAGAAGTTGTCAGATTTCCACCAGTAAGTCCACTGTCAGCGGATCGAGTTTCCACAACCGTTTAAACCGTGTAAAAACGGTTTGTAAACCGTTTGGACCCCTGCGCAAACTAAATGGAAGCGAAAACGGTTAAAACCGTGTATAAACGTTTATAAATGGAAACGGTTGGAGCCTTACTGTCCGCACTAATTGTTACGCCTTCAAGCTGTTAATTCCTTGGCCTTCATGCATAATTATGTCGGCACACCTTGGCTTTGCGACAGCTCGAATATGGCCTGCATTCTGGCCGCTACCCCGCCCTCTTCAATCGCTCTTCCAACAGTTCGGCGGTCCATTGCGCGGGTAACCCGAATGCCAAAAATTTCCCCAATGCGAACCATGAGAGGCCCAACTTTGGCCCGAGCGCACCCCCCATCGGCCATAATACGCGCGAGCTTCCGCGCCTGGACCGTGTAGATCCCCTTTTCCGTCATTCAGCACAAGTATTATTCACAAACAGAACTTGTTCTGATTGTGCTTAGAGTACCGAAAATGTCGCCTCAAAAAGCACGTGAAAAGGGCATCATTGGATCATTCAACAAGTGTACACATTGTATTTAGCTGGCTGAAGTGACCCCTGCGCAATCCAAATGCGATTCTCACAATTTTCGACACCTGCGCAAATGCACATTTTCGAAGGTGACAGAGAAAAAAACTTTATTCTGCTTGTCGTCACCAGCTTCCTTTGATTCCGGGCTTCAGCTTCACGGCCTGGCATAACTCACAAAGCCGATCACTGAATGCAGCCACCATCCACTGGAAAGCTGCGCAACCATCGCTACTTCCTATGTTATGCTGTCCCGGATCAAGTGCGGCAGGGATGAACTTCGCGGGCCTCGCTATTCTCGGTAACATAAATGTAAAAAACACAAAAAAAAACATCCAGAATCATGCACTGCAGGAAGAAATGAGGAGTCATGGTTAAAATACCTTGCTGCAGCCACGCTAGAACGAGCGAAAACTGATTTGAGATGGTATTTAGACTTGACTGGAGATTCTTTCGACTAGGAACTGTATAACAAAACTGATTTGAGATGGTATTTAGACTTGACAGGAGATTCTTTCGACTAGGAACTGTATAACAAAACTGTTTAGACACCGTAACCACGTACGTGCACAACTTGAATTCTGAAAACAAAAACTTGACAAAAACTCACAAATTAATCATTTCTTCTTTCTGTTTGTGCCCCGCCGCTTGCCGGCCACCCCTATTCATTAATAGTAACAGACGCGAAGCAGTCTGGTCACGTGACAGTCTTGGCCGTGACACATCACCCGATTGAGAAATTACGATCGCCTTCTCCTGACCTCCATGTCCTACGATGGGCCGCTGGATGATGACATCCTCGACCGTATCATGACATTCTGTCCCACCTTTGGTACTCTGCAGGCCACCATCCTGGTGTCCAAGGCATTTCACCGCGTGTTCCAGGCCCACCCAAAGGCAAGCCCGATTTAGAGTACGTTTCCAGCGGTTAACCTCCAATGCAGTCAATTACTCGAAGTGTGGCATACAATGTAGTTGGTCCCGCTCTTCCACAGGCATTGCGGGTGGTAAGATACCCGTACGATGGGTACACTTCGGACGGCGACCCGTCTACGATGGCCGAGGCTTGCCCTGAGGACCACGATCCCACTGTGATCACAGCAGCAGAAAAGACAACTCTGCAGGAGAACTCTCGAGTGATTGCGGTTCTCGAGGACATCTATAGCCTAACGTGTGTGCCCTCCCATTGCCACCCATGTCTGATCTAACACCCGCGCAGAAACAAAGATCGAACATTGAAAACGAGCGTCTTGACCTCGCAGGAATCATGGCGCTTCCGGCGCGCGATGTATCGTATCATGCTGTATTGCCACCTGTTCCCAGGCCATCGCTACTCGCAGGAGGAGATAGACCCCGACGACGAGGAGCTTCTCGACAAGATCCGGAAGCAACGCACGGCCATACTCAGCGAGTACCCCACAGAAGATCTCCGGGAGTTGCATTCCACTGTGAAATTCCTTTGCAGCATTTTTGACAGCGTTTCCAACGCTCGTACGTTGTCCTCCCACTCTGCGTCTTTGGCACTGACGACGTACTTTCAGAATCAAATGTCACTGAAGCCCTTCTTTCTACCGGCCCTTCCGGTGCCTTGCGGGCTTGGCAAGATCGTTCCTACCACGTTCTCGAAGACGATATCGACTTGATGTTCTTCGAGGACGACGAGGAAATTCCCCTCTTTGTGGGGTACCTCTCCCTCCCGCTTAAAAATATTTGGACTGCACGCAACATCACGCCGCCAAAGGAGGATGACCCCGCATCCATGTGGATTCTAGATCAGGTCAACGGTGCGAACGATACCTGTGCATACTTCCGTAATGTGATCCCGTCCGACTCTGACGATCGTTCTCCAGGCTCGCATTGTGCTACCCCCGGCGGGCTCAAACTCTACACTGCAGCCAGTGAGCAAGCTGCCTTTTTCCTTCGCCTTGTGCACCCTCTTACACCATACGCAGACTGGGACCGCTTTCCAATCATCCTCACCAACCTTCTCAAAAAGAATTTAAAGCTCAACCAAACCGTCGCCCAGCCCTTCTATGCAGCCACCGCGCACCTCGTCAACTCCGACGCCCTAGGCCCCTTCCTCGGCGACCTATTCGCACTCAAAACACATACGGCGCCGGCGTTCGATAATTGGGATCAGAGTGACTCGTATTGCTTCATGTGTTTCACCAAGTTCTTGGAGGAGCATTTGTGGATTTGGATCCTCGAGGAACGGATCAAGGGTGCGTTTTCTGCCTATTCTCTTCCGTCGGCGTAGGACTGGTTGATAGATGTGCACGTTGGTAGGAGGGTGGACGCCCCCGGAAGATTGCTGGTAAGTGTGAAACTAAATCCGCGCTTGCCCCGTTGACACTCCCCCTCTCAGGTATGGTTGGAACTGCCGCACGCAGGTTCATAAGCGCTCCCATGCAGAAACCAAAAACGTACGTCCTGTGGATTTCGCTCATGTTTTGTCGCGCAATAACGACAATTTTTTTCCTGTCATAGCATCTGTGCATCCCTACAAAGGGCGACCCAGCTTAGCCTGGCCTAGAAGTACCGTCACAGGGACGGACTCGTGGACTTGATCCCATATCTTATTTGCAGAGGCTATTCGCCGCTATTAGTATGTACGAATATCATGCTTCTCCTGGATGAATGATGCAATTGCATTGGTCTCGGGCTAACTCGTATCCTTGAGCTCTGCGAATTCCAGGACACCAGATTCTTCTTTCATAATTCGCCCTCTTGCTCGGAAGATCGTACCGAAGTCATGATTCGCATCTATAGCAAGAGACCAGTGTCCTGGTGGAGCGTCTTAGTAGCGTGCTGCGCATCAAATGCCGTGCGGAGCAATCTCAGCGCAGTTTAATGCAGCTCGCTCGGGATACACGGCTCAGTGCGCAATCCGTCACCTCTTATCTCCAAACACCCACCGCGCAACGTATATGGACTCGACGGCGAAAAGTTGGTCTGCGCTGCGATCGAGTCGGCCTAGTCGTCCTCTTCATACTTTGTTGGCCGGATTTCTCTTTCCTGTAACCGGCTGGTTTACCTTCTGCCGTCCTACTCCTGAATTCTCGGGATCCGCGCTCCACTTTTCTGGTCCTAACAAACATTTCCCGCCCGAGCAACCTTTGTCCTAGTGTTCGCGGAGATGCCCCTTACGCGGGATACATCGGTCTCGCGGACGACACCGAATCGGAGCCCGGCGCTCATTCTTCTGGTACTTTAATTCTGACTTGATCATGTTGCCCGAGTTGACCAGGACCCAGGTTCTTTGAGGCAGAAGAAGATGCAGAAAATGCCCCTGGGCATATCGACACCACCCGAGTCCCCGAGCCATTCTTCTGTTCCTCCATCGCCCACTGCACTGTGAGATTGTTCAGCGCCGTCTTGCTTGAGTTGTATCCCGGCATGCCCGGGATGCCCGGGGTTTTCAGCAAGAGGGCAAGCGACCTGATGGCGGACGAGACATCAACGATCGTGCCGCCGCGGTTGAGTAACGGCCTCATGCTCTCGGTCACGGCGACTGCTCCAACCACGTGGACGGCGTATACCTCCTGGAACAAGTGGGTGATGATGGCTGCGCTGCAGTGGGGGGTACGTGTTAGCGGGGGAAGGTCACGATTCGGGCAAGAAAGACGGACTTATTGACGAGTACGTCCAGACCGGCAAAACTTTTGGAGTTGAGGTGTTCGACGATCGCGGGGCCGCACTGATGGAGCTGTCGTCCGTCGTCCGTGATGTCGAGTTGGGCCGGGACCACGGCAGATGTCGGGTGGATATCAGATTCAATACTCGCTTTTGCGTCTTCTGCCGCTGCAAGTTTACGCGAGCCTGCAAGGAAAGTCGATTATAATTTATGTGGCTGGTGTGCTTTACCGAATCCTTTGACCCATGAAGACAAGCACATTCGGGGTGATGGCTACATGGCGCACGGTTTGTAATCCAATCCCTGATTATTATTATTATTATTTTGCCGAGGTCAAGCTATATATTCAAGTCATACTCTTATAGGAAGTGACTGACCTTGGTTAGCACAGGTAATGAGAAGAGTGCACATTTTAGTGAATGATGGCGGAGACGGGTTGGGGGAGGAGGGTAGGATTCTATGATCCGCGCGTTAAATATTTATATTTTTGCGCTCGGTGCGCATATGAAATATGTGTACGCAGCTTGGCAAGCGGTCCACAGCCGACAATTCCGGACGTTCGGGATATCGGTTCAGAACGAGGTTGCGAGTGGGAAATCAGTGCAAGAGACTAGGATATTGGTAATGCTGGGCAATTTCGACATCAAGGTCCGTTGGCTCGCTATTCAGCTGCTTGGTCTGTACGTATCGTAGCATCGATGACAATGAGAAAGTTATGATCATAAAAATATGGGAACACTGTGGATGCGAAAAAAAGGGGGAAAAATCAACCCCGTCGTTTTGGCCGTTCATCCCTGCGACCCAAGACATTCTTCCCTCAGCAACGCAAACATATGAATATCCAACACCTTCCCGTTCTTGAACACCGCATTGCGCCTCCGTCCCTCAAATGTATACCCGGCCTTGCGCAGGACCGCCATGCTGCCCTCATTACCGCCAAAGACGCCAGCCTCCAACCTCAGCAGCTCAGGAATCGTCTCAAACGACCACCTGCTGAAGGCAACCACAGCCTCGGTCATGATGCCCGCGCCCCAGTGCGCTTCGCCCATCCAGTACCCGATCTCCATCGTGCGCGATTCGACGTCCGCGAGCGGCTTCAGGCCGATGCCTCCGACGTAGGTGCCGTCGGGGCGGGTAATGGCGAAGTTACGCAGAGGGAGCCTTGTGGTGGCGATGGGAATCCAGGACTCGGCGTCTAAGAGGGCGTAGGGGTGGGGGAAGAGGTTGCGCATCCATTGCGCTATCAGGGGGTTGTTGGCTTCGCGGGCAATAGAAGGGGCGTCAAGGACGTGGTAGGGGCGAATGATAGACCGGGAAATGATGAGGATGGGGATGGGGGACTCAGATTGAACTTGAGTCTGAGACTCTGTCTGCTCGGCGTCGCTATTATTTTGTGACGTTGACGCCATCTTCAATATGCAGGCGGGGTACTGTGAGAATTGTAGGGGCAGCTCAGTCGAGAGAGGTGTTTAAATGCTGAGCCAAAAGACTCTGTGAGTCAGGGCGACTCACGATAACTTTCGAGATGGAGTCATAAGTCAAGAGGTACACGGCAATCTCCGATCAAAACACTACTTAACCTTGTCATTCCGAAAAAGGAAAGACGGAAGCCGCGGGGAGACATGCTGAGCCAGTTCCAGGAAACGGAGAGCCTCTGGAGGTGTTCCGATTCTCGGACAAAGCGCTCGAGATGTTTGATTTCATGTAGGACTCGGAGGCCCACGAATCGAGATTCGACAGGTACCATGTTCTTGCTCACTCTTCTTCCGCTCACTGCGGCACATGCTTTCCGTGCGTTCCCGACTCCGTCTCCGCGGCAGGTACGTTGTTTGTCAGTTGCGATCTAGCTAACAGTACTCAAAATGGATGTGGTGGATGTAGATATCCATTCAGGTTGGCGGGAACAGAACCAGCCCTGGTGGCGCCCCCTCGTTCCTCGATGGCCGCTTTCCAACCCTTGGCGGCAGAAGCTCCTCAGACGGCCCAAGTATATTCATCGCCTTTCCGTACAACTGGATGGCAGGCTGCACGCTGGGGAAGAGGACGAGGCACTCCTTCGCGGCTCGCATCGTATGCGCACTGCCCCCACTGACGACTCGTCAAAATGGCACATACACATCCGCGTTGGGCTCTTCATCCTTCCCCGGCTTCTCTGTAACACAGGGATGGCGGAGGGAGGAGGGCGAGGCTCCGATGCTACAGCACATACTGGCATCGGACGCCAGCCGTACAAGCTCAGCGCGCCGGCGCGGTGTGGAGCATATAGCCATCGGAGGGTTCCCGTGCGGCAAACGCGCGTCCTAGGAGGGATCGTGAGTCGTGTATTGCTGCGCTGCGGACGCTGTACCGCCTATAGGCGAGCGCGGCTGCAGGGGCGCCGAGAACGATCGAGGGGGACGAGGGAGAGAGGAAGGAGGGTGAGGGACATGGGGAAAATACGGCAGCCGAGCCATGCAAATATCGATGTGACGCCGAAGCGAGCGGGAGTATGGTGAGCGCATTGTGTAGTGATGGCCGCAGTCGCACGCGTCCGAGAGAGGGAGAAAGGCAGGGCAGGGGTGTAGGGGTAGTGGGCACTGCGCATGGCGATGGAGATGCGAATTGTACCCGATGCGTGACACCGTGGAGTCGAGCGGGTGGGCTAGTACGGCGTCGGCGATAGATGTGGGCAGAGCGAGCGGAGGACGCGCAGGATGCAGGATGGAGCACGGGTATGTCGTAGAGAGCGTATGAGCAGTGCCGAGTCACCTGAGTGATCGCGGGGGAGTCGGATGCGTCGCTCGAGCGAAGAAGCGACTGAAGGCGAGGAAGAGCCTGTGTAGACGCGATGTGCAGAGATGAGGACGGTGTGGGCGCTGTACGGGCTGTGGCGACAAAAAGCGGTGTCGCGGACGGGCGACAGGAGCCTGTGTACAGTAGAAGGGGAAGAGAGAGTTAGTATTACCTGAAGCGCGGAAGATGAGCCCGTTCGTCGTGGTCGGCCGCTCGCGCTTGGCGGATCGGGCTCGATGAAGTTCGGATAGGCCGAGGGAGGAGGGACACTACTCGCCGGTGTCGCCATTTCAGAGTTTCAGGACGGCAGCGTAGGCAGAGTACGCGGAGGAGAGGGAGGAGGACGACCGGCGCGAGCGGCGCAAAGGGCACAGGACCGGAGCGGGGGGTACACAAGGAAGGCGAGTGCGAGGGCGAGCGAGCGGAGAGGAAAGCGGCCTGCGGAAAGGAACCGCAGAAGGCGGCAGCGACCGCACGCGCGTTGGCTGTCAGGGATAAGCACACCAGCGACAAGGGTGGGCGAGAAATATGCACCGGAAGTGAAATGGGATGGAAAGCGCATATCGATAAGGGCGCAAACACGGAATGACGAACCGGAAGCCACCAGTCAGCCAGAGCAGTGCTGGGAGCTCGGCGCTCAATACCAGTGGACAAGATGTGCCTCCGCTTCGCTCCGGAAGGTGTGGTAGATGACAGAGGAATCGCTTCAGAACAATTACAACACGGTAGTACATGTTGGGCAGATAAACAGTCCATGCGTAAACAATCAAGGGCTGGGCGAGGTACCAAAGGGAACTAGTGCTGGCCAAAAATATGATACGAAAATAATTATTTTTGGATATATCCAAACACATATGAATATGATATGTCCTTGGACCCTCGCACTGAATATGAATACGGGTTGATATGAATATGAATATGATATGGATATAATATGATACGGTGGTCAGCGTATCCAGATATATTTGGATACACTCAACCACGGTTTTGGCCGCCTCGGACTTCAATCGGCACGGGTCCAATGATCCACACTGAACAGCATGGTCAGAAGCTAGCTCGGGTCTCTCCCAAGCCGCCCTTCGGCTCAGAAACTCTTACTCATGAGCGAACTGATGCAATCAAAAAATGTTGCGACATTGAAGGTGAGGCTTGCCGGGCACCTGATTTCAGCATTTTGCCTCAGAACTCGGCCTCTGAAGGCTCGTTTGTACTGCAGTCCATAGGGAACCTCTTTTCGAGTAAGCTGGCCGGATTTCAACATGTTGTTTGGGGGCAAAAATTGGACCAGAATATATTTGAATATATTCATATCATATTCATATTCACTCTCAGGGATATGAATATGATATGCTACAGATACAATACGGACAGGCAGAGGTAAATATGATATGGATATGAATACGATATAGAAATTTCATATTCATATCATATTTTGGCCAGCACTAAAGGGAACGAACTCACGCGGAATTTTTCCGGTGTTCAGCGAATTGTATAATTAAACCGCTGCCGAGGAAAAAACAGACGGTAATCAGACCTGAACGAACAACATCGAGGTTCCGGTCGATCAGGAACCAAGAGAAACGGTGCCCTGCATTTGAGACCAATAAATTAAATGACAAATATATTGAGGGACAGTCATATCAAAGAACTTGACTGGTAATCGATGATTACGACCGTTGAAGACTTCAGCCATCGAAGAAGTAATCTAGACCAAAAAAATTTGAAGGGCGAAATGCGATTGATCTTTGCCAGCCCCCAGAGAAATCATAGCAGCATCAGGGCGAGGTGAGAATCTTTGACCAGGAAATAAATTTATTGAGGATTAAGAGACGATGCAGATTACGACGGAATCAACAGTGCAGTCATGAGAATGGAAAGCACCAGAACTTGGACACAGGAACTTCGAATCCCAGAAAGAATGATTGTAGTTGCGGTCTTGATTTGAGGTAGTAGATTGAGCACCGCAGGCACGAGAGAAGTGGGTGAAACATTACTAGTCTAACGGACAGGAAATTCCGCCTCCTTATATCTCGCGGGGGAGACTACGTGGCCCGCCGGCTTGATTACAATCTTTGAGCTGCGCCGTAGGCGACAGCTGCTGCGAAGAACAGGATTCTGTCAAGAAAGGTTGCGCTCTGATCGGCTGTTGAGCCATGCGGGGTGTGAAGTTAAGCTGCGCGGGGTGGGTTTGACGGCGGTAAATTGAGAAGGGAGGACGAGGAGAGAGCTAAAAGAAAGGGGATAGATTAGATGGGGATGTTCCCAAAGAGATACAATAAATCGCTGAGGTAATCATTAAACTTGAAGAACAGTTACAGCTATTGGCAGTACCGAAGGCGCGGTCGAAAAATTTCTGGTTTCAGATGTTTTCAAAGAATTACCTATAACTTGGTCAGTTCTTCATGGATCTGGATGAGACCATGCTAGATAATTCGGGCTAATTCGTGCGGAATTAGTGATAGAAAAAATCGTGTAAAAATATCTCGTATTGGATGATCTGGCTTTTTGAGGTTTGTGGAGATAAATCTAATGTGGCATGCCCAATTCATGTCTTACTTGTCTAGATTTTGGCTAGGGAAGACTTGTTAACATTCTCAAACATGTCATAGAGGCAAAAGTACATAATATCTCGTGTTTGACTGAATCTCCACAATATTTCAGATCCCGCGGGGTTGCCTGTTATCCTGACCTGACTGCAAACATCACAGACTGGATTATTCAAAGTTCTGACTCTACGACATGGTTCTAAATCTATGTAGGCCATCTGTTGCAAAAAACCATGTTGTTTGAACATGCCTGGACCTCGCTAGACAGCATTTATCTCGAAAGTGGCCCAAAATCCTACATCATCCAATATTAAATATTTTCACAAGTTTCTCTCTATCACTAATTCCGCATGAATTAGCCCGAATTATCTAGCATGGCTTCATCCAAATCCATGAAGAACTGACCAAGGTATGGGTAATTCTTTGAAAGCATCTGAAACCATAAATTTTTTGACCGCGCCTTCGGTACTGCCAATAGCTGTAATAACCGGTGCCAGCATAAAAAACAGGGAAATTGTAGCACAGTTAAATGAAGTTGCGGAACTTGAAGGTCTCCGGCTGCATTTTTCAGAAGTGTTGAAGCATTAGACGTAGAAATAATTATTTGAGACATTTTGAGATGTGGAGGCAGATCTGAGGACAGAAAGGTGTGCGGAAGAGCCGAGCCGGCGAAGACAGGAATCAGGCTGTGCCGGAGGCAGTAGCAACTGTGCGGACCTGTGATGTGTCAAGAAAGGACTGTGCGTGGGTCAGCTGGCGACTGAAATGAAGGGGCAGTGTCGGTAAAGCCCGGAAAATCAAAGATGGAAGGGGTTAAACAGAGACGAAGAGCAGAGGAAGAACAAAAGGAGCATGGATATATGGGGAAATAGCACAGCCGAGGAGCCATTTGCTTAAAGAACGGTTAATTATTCACTCCGCCAAATTGATTGTATTGGTAGGTCCAAAGATGTTCCTGATATCTCATTTTCCAGCCACAATACAAGAGCTACCAATATTGGAGAAATCAGGTGTAGTTTTGGACCCACTGAAACTGGAAGTATCAGGTGCCCGCCTGATACTTAGCAAATCCAAGCGACTGATACTGCTGCTGATACTGCCGGATCACCCGTCCCGGGGTGGGCCGCTCCGGACCGGCGACTGATACGCCGTCGGATACGTTGCATATCAGCCACAGAATTACGAAATCGGATACTCATTGTTTCAGCGAGGTAGATACTAACCCAGAAATGTCTAGTTTAAGCTGTGCTTATTCTGTTGCTGGAATTCAAGATATCAGGAACATTTCCAGTAACTCCGAAACAACAAAATTCCCGGAGTGATTGTCGAAGCCGGAAACGAATGGCCGGTACACATCGCCGTCGTGGTCCTCATGGCCGTGGAAGAGAGCCGGGGGCCGCAGCTGTGGAGCTAGATTTGATCGGAGTCCGATCAATGTCGGAGATTAAGACGGCGTTATTAACGGTACGGCCGCCAATCCAGTTGAAAAGGGATTTGTTGGCACCTCCTCGTCTCACAGGTTGGACTCCATTTTCAACAAGAAGTACTCCAGGTCATTGCCTGCAGCCCTGATTGTTCTTTTCTATCTTTGAATCGGAGCTCAACATTGAATCCTCGCTGTCAGTGCGAGATGAAAGCTCGCTGTCATTGCAGAAGCACCGCTGTCAATCCAAGTTTGGCACCCACGTAAGCACTGTACCCGACAATACGGCGACCACGCAACATCCTCAAGTACTCACTCTGGGCACCGCAGCTACTACCCTCCAGCTCATCAACACTGAGCTGAAAATTGGCTGATCTACAGTTCGAGCGGGACTGCAGCAGTTTATTCGGGAGCATGATATGGAAATGTCGCTGTCAGCTGGCTGTCTTCGTCCAAGCGCCACATCAATCTAAGTTCGACGTTCGTAACGTACTGGAACAGAACAATGAGGCCGAGCATGAGCATGTTCCTCCGATCCTTCCTCTTATACGTGTCTTTGCCCCAATACATTCTCCATGCTACCACCCCCAAGTCTATTGCAGCACTACATCCTCTTGGTCAGTTCTATCTGTTATGTGAACTTTGACGCTGGCTGATACGGTGCTGTCCCTTGTACATAGATACGCACTTACTCAGAATGGCTATGTCTCATCAACACAGCAAATCCCAGACATTGGAAGTCCATGGTGCGAGAAAATTGATTAGGATACTAACATCAGTATTTATTTTACCCAGGAGGCACAGGAGGTGCTGGTGGACTGGGCATTGGACAGGGACAGGGTGGTTCTGGAGGCCCTGGATATGGTCCCACTCTGCATTTGGATGCCGAAACCATACACATTGTGATACATCGGGGTGACAAGGATGAAGGAATAGATATCAAGCGCATTGACTTCCTCAACTGGCTTTCACCAATCAATTTTTTTCCAAGACAGGAGGATATTTTTCGGGTGCGGCAGAAGGGAACAGGTGAATGGCTGCTAGCCCATCCATATTTTCAAGAATGGAAATCTGGTTCCAGAAGGACACTCTGGTGCCGTGGAATTCGTGTGTTGCTTACCTCCACCCATCTGCTCAAGGTGCTAATCAATTGAAATATACAGCAGGTGCAGGGAAAACAGTCCTTGCGTACATCCATCCATGCTCTGATGATAAACATACCTGCTGATTATTCTGCATCTAGATCAATTGTTGTGAAACATCTCAGTGATGAATGTGAAGACAACAAAAACCTGGGTGTAGCTTGCATTTATCTGAACCACAAAGAAGCTGACGACCAAACACCATCAAAGCTTCTGGCAGCTCTCTGGAGACAGCTTGTGCATGGCAGAGATGTTGGCTCTATGGCAAAGAAGTTATATCAGCAGCACCGAGAAAAGGGCACTGTGCCATCACTGGAAAAACTTCTTGACCTTCTTAGCTCTTGCCTCAAAGAGTTTTCAAAGGTCTTCATTATTGTCGATGCCATGGATGAATATCCCAATGAGTATCCCGAGTTTAAAAGGGAAACTCTACTCCAACATCTAGCAGAAATGGGTGGCAATGTAAACTTGTTGATCACTTCACGGCCAAATATTTCTCCAGAGCCCTCCTCCTTTCCCAATCTTGAAAGACTGGATATTCAGGCAGCACCAGAGGATATTCAAGGATACATTGATGCACAGATCAAGTTGTCTCCACACCTGCGTAGGCATGTTCAGAAACAACCAATGTTACAGGAAGAAATCCATGCAAAGATCACTAGTACTGTGGATGGAATGTGAGTGATGAATCATTGTTGGAAAGCAACTGAAATAAATCCCAACCAGGTTCCTTCTGGCCAAACTCCACATTGCATCTCTTAGCACAAAGAACTCAATTGGGGCTGTTCGAGAAGCTTTGAAAGAACTACCAAGGAGTCTTCATGACAGCTATGACATTGCTATGCAGCGAATTGAAACCCAGAATGAGGAAGATAGAAAAACAGCTCACTCCACCCTCATTTGGGTTGTTAATGCAAAGCGGCCATTGACAGTCTCTGAATTAACAATAGCTCTAGCTATCAAGCCAGGTGCACAGAGGCTTGATGAGGACTATCTCATGGACATTGAGACTGTTCTTGCTGTTTGTGCTGGGCTTGTTATTGTAGGCAAGGAGTCTTCTGTGGTGCAACTTGTCCACTACACCACACAGGAATATTTCAACAAGATTCAGCCCAAGAAATTCCCAGATGCACAAGGAGAGATAACATGCACTCTGCTCACATACCTTGCCTTTGAAGGATTTCTGGACACATCCTCAGATTCTACTTCGGATTCAACCTCTGATGTGTCCTCAAATTTTTCCTTGGAGACATCCTCAGATTCTACCTCGGATTCAACCTCTGATGTGTCCTCAAATTTTTCCTTGGAAACATCCTCAGATTCTACCTCGGATTCAACCTCTGATGTGTCCCCAAATTTTTCCTTGGGGACTTCCCCTCTCCTCAAATATTGTCAATATTGCTTCACACATGCTGCAGGACAACCTGAAGTTCAATTCAGAGAAATTCTTCTGACCTTTCTTGAGCAGGCCCTTCAATGGAAGCAAGTAATGAGGTGGAAATGGTACTATCCACCATGGAATTATGAAGATTGGCCATCACAAACCTCGGCATTGTGGATCGCAGCAGCTGCAAACCTTGTGGAAACTACAAAGTTTCTGCTGGAGAGGGAACCTCTGCAACAGCATTCAAAGAATGCAGAGATCATTGTAGCGTCATACTATGGCCACACAGAGATCGTCCGCATCCTTCTTGAAAAGGGTGCTGATATCAATGCAGTAGGGGGAGAATATGGAAGCACTTTGCAGGCCGCTTCCCAAAGGGGCCACACAGAGATTGTCTGCATCCTCCTTGACAAGGGTGCTGATGTCAACGCAGCAGAGGGAAAATATGGGAGCTCATTGCAGGCTGCTGCTGCTAAAGGCCACACAGAGATTGTCAGCATCCTTCTTGAAAAGGGTGCTGATGTCAATGCAGCACAGAGAGAATATGGGAGATCCTTGCTGGCCGCTGCCCAAAGGGGCCACACAGAGATTGTCCGCATCCTCCTTGACAAGGGTGCTGATATCAATGCAGCAGGGGATGAATATGGGAGCTCCTTGCTGGCCGCTGCCGAAGGGGGGCCACAAAGAGGTTGTCCACATCCTCCTTGACAAGGGTGCCGATGCCAATGCAGGAGGGAGAGAATATGGAAGCTCCTTGCAGGCCGCTTCCCAAAGGGGCCACACAGAGATTGTCTGCATCCTCCTTGACAAGGGTGCTGATGTCAATGCAGCAGGGGGAAAATATGGGAGCTCATTGCAGGCTGCTGCTGCTGAAGGCCACACAGAGATTGTCAACATTCTTCTTGAAAAAGGTGCTGATGTCAATGCAGCACAGGGAGAATATGGGAGATCCTTGCAGGCCGCTGCCCAAAGGGGCCACATAGAAATTGTCAGCATCCTTCTTGAAAAGGGTGCTGATGTCAATGCAGCAGGGGGATTCTGGGGGAACTCATTGCATGCTGCTGCCACATGGGGCCACACAGAGATTGTCCACATCCTTCTTGACAAGGGTGCTGATGTCAATGCAGTAGGGGGCAGATATGGGAGCTCATTGCTGGCTGCTGCTACTGAAGGCTACACAGAGATTGTTGGCATCCTCCTTGAAAAGGGTGCCAACATCAATGCAGCAGGGGGTGAACATGGAAGCTCCTTGCTGGCCGCTGCCCAAAGGGGCCACACAGAGATTGTCTGCATCCTCCTTGACAAGGGTGCTGATATCAATGCAGCAGGGGACAAATATGGGAGCTCCTTGCTGGCCGCTGCTGATGGGGGCCACAAAGAGGTTGTCCACATCCTCCTTGACAAGGGCGCTGATGTCAATGCAGTAGGGAGAGAATATGGAAGCTCTTTGCAGGCCGCTTCCCAAAGGGGCCACACAGAGATTGTCTGCATCCTCCTTGACAAGGGTGCTGATGTCAATGCAGCAGGGGGAAAATATGGGAGCTCATTGCAGGCTGCTGCTGCTGAAGGCCACACAGAGATTGTCAGTATCCTTCTTGAAAAGGGTGCTGATGTCAATGCAGCAGGGGGGAAATATGGGAGCTCCTTGCTAGCCGCTGCCAAAGAGGGCCACACAGAGATTGTCCACATCCTCCTTGACAAGGGTGCTGATGTCAATGCAGCCGGGGGAAGATATGGGAGCTCCTTGCAGGCTGCTGCTACTGGAGGCCACACAGAGATTGTCAGCAGCCTTCTTGAAAAGGGTGCTGATGTCAATGCAGCAGGGGGAAACTTTGGGAGCTCATTAAGGGCTGCTGCTGCAGGAGGCCAAAAGGAGATTTTCCATATCCTTGTTGAAAATGGTGCCGATATCAGTGCAGACTGGAGACAATTTTGGACTGTGTGGAGGGCTCAAATTAACATGGATTACTCTGAAGAAGTTGTCTGTACCTTTGCTAAAAATGGTGCTGACATCGATGCAGCAGTGGAAGAGTATGGGAGCTCATTGCAGGCTGCCAGCTACTTGGGCCGAAAAGACATTGTCTCTATCCTGCTTGCAAATGGCGCCAATATCAATGCATCAGGAGGACAATATGGGAGCTCATTGCAGGTTGCTGCTGCTGAAGGCCATAAAGATATTGTTGATATCCTTGTTGTAAATGGTGCTGATGTCAATGCAACAGGGGGACACTATGGGAGCTCATTGCAGGCTGCCAGTTACTGGGGCCGAACAGAGATTGTCCATATCCTTGTTGTAAATGGTGCTGATGTCAATGGAGCAGGGGGACCGCATGGGAGCCCATTGCAGGCTGCCACTGCCAGAGGTCATACAGAGATTGTTGATATCCTGATTCAAAAGGGTGCCAATGTCAATGCCACAGGGGGAGGATATAGAAGCTCTTTGTGGGCTGCTGCCTTCTGGGGCCACACAAACATTGTTCGTATTCTTCTAGAAAAGGGTGCTGGCATCAATACAGCAACGGAACACTATGAGACCTTGTTGCAGGCAGCTACTTGGATGGGCCACAAAGATGTTGTCTATATCCTGCTTGAAAAGGGTGCCAATGTCAATGCAGCAGTGGAACACTATGGGTCTGTGATGCAGGCTGCCACCTGGATGGGTTGCACAGAGATTGTTCAGATTCTGCTTGAAAAGGGTGCCAATATCAATGCAGCAGGGGGGGAATATGGCACTGCACTAGAGATTGCAACAAAACAAGGCTACAAAAAAATTGCCTGCATGTTGTTGGAGAGGAAAATGAAGGAGATGAACAATCGTGAGTCTGGCCTTAAATCTAATAGTGGCTCCTCACATACTGTCACAGCTGGAAAATCCAATTTTCTTGAAACCTATTATCCTAGAGATTATAGATAAGAAACCAGATTAGGATGGGTGTATCAAAGTCCAATCTGTGATGTCAGAGTTGTGTGGAGATGAGAATGAGGTGGACAGGTGTGGAACATCCCAGAAGGATTATCATGTGCTCATCATGTGTTTGCTATGTGTTTGCCGTATGTTCACAGTATGTTTAGTGAATAGTACTATTATTGAACCTTGTGATACAGCATGTTGTAAAGTAAATAACTATGTATGGGCAACCCTGTGGCCTGGGAATAACTCAAGAGTCTGGCAGGGGGGGGTCCAAAGATTAATTGATGGGACTATCTATGAGACATGGGTGGTTGACTGAGTATAGTCTGATTTAAGCATGAATAGGAGACCTTTGAAAGGCAATAACAGTGACATACTATCTTTACTTGGTGACCCTTGTTGTGGACAAATGTTAAAAAAATAGCCTGCCTTTGCAAGATTTTCTCTCATTAACAATTTTTCTAGAAGCATTTCCAATGCTTGCTTGACCTGCACCAGGACAGTCTTAAAATATACTTCCTTAAAATTTAGCGTTAAAGTCTGTTGAACGGATAACACTTTTTGGGGCACATGCACAACAGCCTGTTCATTGAGCAATGGTTGGATGTAGTCAGAGGCTGGGATCCATTCCAATTCAGAAGACCATTGTGGTGTCGGCATAGGAGTCTTAGCTCTTGTCTGCCCATGCACCACATCTGCACACTTCGCACTTCTGTTCTTCCTGTTGCTCTCCATCGACCATAGGTTGACAGAGCAAGCTCAAAGGATAGACCTGGATCTCGCACCACCGAGGGGCCATGAGGTGCGGTCCTCCCACCAGAATGTGAAGACTTGCGAAATCACAGCACAACTTGAGCAGCAGTGCCTAGCAGCTGAACGGCATCTACGTGGATCTCATCCACAAAGGTGCTCATTCATCCCCATCTGCTGAATGGCTTTACCTCGGTTTGTCTGTGGCTGGGGTACTACTGATGACATAGACCAACGAGTGGAATGCAGCAGTACAAGCCACAACCACTAACTGAGATCCACATCCTTGTTCCCCCTGGTTGCACAAGCTTAGATGTGCTGACGAGTATTCATGTATTTTAGACTTCTCCACAAATTGTGAAGTAGTAGAAAAGGGACACAGATACATTCATTCGACCGGTTGAAGCCCTTAATCAAGCACTCAGAACAAGAGCACTTGACTAATGGCATGCAAGACTTTTGTAGCGGAATGAAGGCCCTCTCTTGGCATAGCTAACTGAGTGCGCCAATCCAACAACATGTTTAGATACCAAGCTTCACAGCTGTCAAATTGTTTAAGGTCCCTTTCAACTGTTCCACAATCCCGAATAATAAGCCTTCCAAGGCTGCTGTAGTGGTGCCGTGTTCTCAATCCAAATCCCAAATCCCTTCACATCTTAATCACAATCCCAATTAT
Source organism: Mycena olivaceomarginata (assembly GCA_029378375.1). Lineage (NCBI taxonomy): Eukaryota > Fungi > Basidiomycota > Agaricomycetes > Agaricales > Mycenaceae > Mycena > Mycena olivaceomarginata. Next base: position 48,358 of record JARKIC010000278.1, on the reverse strand, counting down.
GTGTTTTACTTCCACCAAAGGCCAGACATATTAATCACATTGTGCAAACGAAGCAAAGCTCTTAATAGATCCAGTTTAGGATCGCAAGCACAGACTACTCATTGTAGCACAAGCCCTAGATCCAAGTCTCTTAATTGAGACTGAGACCTAGCACCTGCACCACCCTAATTGAAGTAACACAAGCCCTGGATCCAAGTCTCTTAATTGAGACTGAGATCCAGTGCCTGTACCACCTGTCAGCACAGAGCAGATTCTGGGTTCTGAGGTGACAAGGGCGACTGAAGCACAAAAAGTTCCAACGAATAAGTCTGGAGTTTAGACTAGAATAGTGTAAAGTACAGGGAAATAACTACAGCTTATATACTAAAGTCCCTAGGGGTTGTAAATTAAGGTACAGTGTCCAACAGCAACGGACAAGATTAATGCAAAGTAAATGAAGGGGTATATGAATGTAGAGGGGGCGATTGAGAACCCGAAGGTCGGGAAACCGATCGAAACCGTTTGGGATCCTAAAACCGTATCCTGGTTCAATTGATCAGATAGTTGATCTGATCAATGTTCGGGTTGTTCGGGTTCTGGAAGTAAAATGAAAAGACGGTTCATGACATTACCCCCCCTCTAGGTGAAACCTGCCTCAGGTTTCACAATCAACACCGCTTCTTGTTCCACAGGTCTTGGCCTGTAATCCCCCACTTCCGCCCATGTGCAGTCTCCTTCAGAGCCACCGGGTACTTCTTGTAGAAGTCCTCAAGACATTTGGTAGAATCCCCCAAATGTTCAAATGGTTCCCAGGTGTTATCCTCAGGTCCATAACCCTCCCATCGGATGAGGTACTGCAAATGCTTCCGCCTTTTGTTGAGGTGTATCTTCAGCACCTCTGTGATCTCGTAGAGGTCTACCCTGTAAACCATATCAGGGGAGGAGGGTCATCATGGTGCTGATGGGCAGCTACAGGTGGAACCCAGGGACAAAGGAATACAGTGTTGAAGACCGGATGAACCTTCCAAGAGTCAGGAAGTTTAAGCTCGTAGGAGATGGCTCCAACTTTGCAGACAACCGTGAAGGGACCATAACACTGGGATTCAAACTTCTTCGTCAGGCGGTGAGTGACCAAATTCGCCCCAGATAGGTATACCTTGTCGGGGTTATAGTCGGGATCTGCCTGCCATTTGGCATTGTAGAACCTCTTCATCGTCCCCTGTGCTGCTCTCATGGCGGCTCCCACTTCTTCTTCTTGGACTTTTGACATCCGGGTTGCAAATTTCGTTGCATCTTCGGTTGGTACCTCGAGGCATGGTTCAGTGCCCTTTCACGGATGGAACCCCATGGTCATGAAGAAGGGACTGGATCCCGTGGTCTTGCTAACTTGGTCATTGTGGTTGAATTCTGCAAGAGTTCACCAGTCTGCCCAATCATCTTGCAAGAAGTTGGTGAAAACCCGAAGGTACTGCTCGATATTTTGGTTAACGTGTTCGGTCTGTCCATCGGTCTGTGGGTGGTATGCCGTCGAGGCGTTCGACTTTATGCCCAGAAGCTTCAACAGATCCCGCATAAAGTGTCCCATGAATTGCGTCCCTTGGTCGCTGATTACCACCTTGGGTAGCCCGAAGTCCTTCCATATGTGGTCGCTATGTGCTGCCAGCAACAGCCTCTTTTTAATATGTACCTACCACTTGGTGTTCTTTTTTTGAATCAATAATTCATGCACGCTTCATGATCTGGTGACATTGTAAGGACTGCTGGAAAGTACAGATAGGTAGACATTGTGGATATGGCGGCGGCCAAGCGGCGGCAATGTTGGTGATAAGACAGCGCTCACGGTGGGACAGTGGCAGCAGCGGTATCCATGTGATGGGCGGGATGCGCACGGGACAGGAAGTGCTGGAGATGGCAGGCGTGATGGGCCGAAGGGCTTTGATGGGCCACCAGAACCTCCTGAGTGCTTTCTGCGACAGCCCAAGTGCTTGAGGTGGATTAAACCATAGGCATTAACGGCAGGTGAGGCGGGGATCAATCACCACATTAACCGTTCTTTAAGCAAATGGCTCCTCAGTTGTGCCATTTCTCCATATATATGGTCTCCTTTGGCTCTTCCTCTTGGGTTAACTCCTTTGATAGGCTGAATCCAAGACCTCCTTCCACAGGTCAACAATCATCAACTCAAAGCTTACTTTTTGATTGAGTCAATCTGCCTGTGGCCATATTATCAAATCTCCGATACTGAGGCTCTGGTTTCCCAGGTTTTGGAGCTTTTTAAGCACTTTGATGATCCAGATCTGAAATGTGTGCTCTCTGTCTAAACATAATTTACGATAACTGACATCTGGACTTTCTAGGCAGATTTTATTTCAATATGACAAACTACTATCAAGAGGTCAAAAATGATCTTGGTCAGGCTGCAAATATGTGCAACAAACTTATATCTTTGGCAACTCAAACTGGTAACATCAGGAGCCACAGCCAAGGATTAGATAACCTTGCATGGATTAACATTTGGCTTGGGGCATACTCTGTAGTGCAGATGAATGCACATGAATGCCAGAAGCTGTCAAGGGTTTCCGGGGATTTATACAGAGAAGCAAATGCTGTCCGCATAGAAGCCGTGTGCTGGAAAGAGCTTGGTCATTACAAACAAAGTCTCTCTTTGAGCATCAGAGCAGAGTCTCCTCAGTCTTTGTGGTATGTCTGATAGTGATGTCAATCGTAACATCATGAACCCTCAGGCTGAGGTCTGCAAGTGTAAATCGGAATATAGCGGGGCCTGGAAAATTCAGACCAAGCTAATTGGGATCTCTAAAAAGCGAAGTGCCTATCAGCATGCTGTTGCATTGCTGAATTTGGCTGAAATTGCGGTGTCAATGGGTGTCCAAAAACAGGATGTGCAGGGAAATATTGAACTTGCTAAGTCAATATCTACCACCCTAAATGTCAAGCCAATGATAATCTGTTGTGATGCCACACTTGTCAGGGGAACCCCCGCTCCGCGCACCTTTCCGGCCTTTCCGGCTATTCCTCCGGCTTCCGCTCCAGCCTCCGCTCTGGTTCCCGTTCTGGCTTTCCCTCCGGCTATCACCCCCGACCTTCCGCCCGCCCATTCTTGCTGGCACGTGCTATGCGATCAGGCCCAAGATCATTGTAGATACCTCCATACACGTGCTACTGGGTAGTTACTAATTAGTATATAAGGTTTCACCTAGCGTGGGAATCCTCATCCTTTCTTCTCTTCGGATTCCCCCGCTAGGTGTGTAGTATTCCTGCTCCTGTATTATAGTACCCATATTTATCCTTCGGATTCCCCCGCTAGTTTCCACGCCCTGCGCCGAGCTTAAGGTTGCCCTTACAGCAGAAGAAAGGATCCAAGGGATCAACCGGTCAAGATTGGGAAGTTTGGTGCAGGTACGGATTCGGACCACTACTCCAGTGCTCCATCCTCCCCCACTTCAAATCTCAACCCCTCCTCCATTCCAATGGACCAGCTACCCGCCCCCTGCTTCGCGCAACCCGAGATCCCGAGTGTTCACACTCTGGATCCGGCTTCCGGAGTCATGGATCGGCTTGCAGCAGTCGAAGGCTCTCTCAATGCCATCCAAGATGCGCTCTGCCAGCTATTGCTGAGCAACCAAAATCCGCCGCCTGCCCCCGCCCCTGCCATTCCGGCTCCGGCGCCAGGTCCAGATTTCTCGGCCCCTAACCCAGCTCCAAAAATGGTCCTCCGACGAAACCCTCCGGCCGTTTTTGACGGCGACCGGACGCAAGGACGGACATTCCTTTACTCCGTCCTCACTTATTACCGGCTAGTTCCGGAAGCCTTCATAGCGGACGGGTTCGTCTCGCAGGAAAAACTTGTCTGGTTCGCCATGTCCTTCATGTCGAAGGGCGCGGCCGCTTGATGGGTGGAACAGCATGTGTCGGCTGACCCATTTCTGTTCCCCACCTGGACCAAGTTCGAGGCCGAGTTCCGCCTCCGGTTCGTAGAGGAGAACGAGCAGGACCAAGCCCTTGCCAAGCTTGAGTCTCGCTCGTATTTCCAGGGCCCCCGTGACATCTACCGGTACACGGACGACTTCGAGGAACTGGCCGTAACAGCCAGTTACTCGGATGCTCTCGTCCTGGTCACCAAGTACCACTCCGGCCTCGATCCGAAGATCAACGTCGCGATTACGACGTCCGGAACAGCCCCTGACCTCACCGACTACGACGGCTGGCGCGCACGCACTTTCCGGCAATACAAGGCCTTCACCCGCGCCCCGGCCAGAAATCCTCCGGTGCGGCTTCTGGCTGCTTTCCCACGGTCGCGCGCAGCGGGCGTGTTTCCGCCTCCGGCTCCCGCTCCAGTCTCGTTCGCCCCGCTCCTGGCGCCCGTGCTTCCAGTGGTTGTTCCAATGGATGTTGACCGGACCCGGACGTGCACGTGCACGTTCCCATGCACCTGTTTCCGGTGCGGTGTGGCCAGACACCTTGCACAGGAATGCCCAGCTATGTCCGACGTCCAGCACACGGATGTTCTCGACGAGGTCGTTCATCACCTCGGGGATGACCTCCTCGACGAGCTGTTCACCAGTCTCACCACCTCTGCCTCGCTTCTGGCCGAGTTGGCTGATGAGGACGCAGACCCAGTGGGTTTTCCTTCCCAGCCGAGTGAGTGGTGCGCCCTCTGTCGTGTCCCCAAATTGCTACGCCCTCCTGTATTCAGATAATGCCAATACATTTGAGTCCGAGATAGTAGCAAGAGGCGCACCCCCCATCCCTGTCTCTGTCTGAGCGACTGAGACTCTTCCTCCCATCCTGGAGATGGAAACCCGCACTGCCCCTGAGCCGGGAACGAGGGCAGTGATGAAGGCCCGTGTCCCCGAGCCGGGAACGAGGACAGGCTCGCTTCGGCGCATTGATAAGCCGTGAAACAGACCATGGGTGAAATAGCAAGGAATTTGCCGATTTCTGCCTTAATCACACAGCGCGCTGCTCCAAAGGATTAGCATAAGTCCTATATGGCTAATCAGGGCTTTATCCCACATGAGGGCCTTAATCAAGTCTGCCTGGGATGCATTGACTCGAAAGTTCATACTGGTTGACATCCATGATTAAGGGTTTAATTGCCAAGATTAAGCATCACTGCTTAATCAAGGCATCGTGGGGCCCACAAACAACATGGGCAATATTAATCATCCTCTCTGATGATCTGGGGCACCACTGTGGGGTCTTGATTAGGTGTTCGGGTACTTTGTTGTGCTTGATTTACAGGCGGAGCCTTGCACGACAGATCAGGTGACTCGGGTTTAACAGTAACCGGTTACCCCGGCTATGGTTGAACTTCGCTTATCAACTATCTGATCATTGTTGCCATCCTGATTTGGTTACTTGGACCAGGCCAGGACAGTCACTCGCATATCTCCGCAACCAATTGGCGGTTTGGGCTGATTAAGGTACTGGCTCAGAGCCAGTACCTGCATCTACCTAAAACTGAAGGTCCTGAACGGGGGGACAAGAGGATAGAAGATGGGACTGTCTACATGATTGAACAGGAAGCAGTCACACCGGACACACTCAAGCATTAAGGGGTCGACACACATGGATCCTATATATTTACCCACACATGATTAACTATGGACACCTTACTCATATACCAGCGAGTAGAATAATCATTGTATTGTAAGCCTAATTGTACAGTATATAAGGAGGAGGTTTTGGCATGAATAGGCACTGAACTTTCTGTCACTAAGAGCAGTAGCCTTTACCGGGTATGTGATGCGGGTCCTTTAGGCCTCGCCAGGCTGGAGGAAAACGCACACAGACAATGAGTCTGGCGCTGCTGGGTAGACAGGAGGCGCCGACTCAGACCCTCCCCGCTGTTGTAATGCTTCAGCTAACGGCCTTGTCACCTGAGGCCGGAGCTCCATTGATATCGTATCTCGAGGCGCGGCGAGAGCAGTTTACAGTTGCTCAGCTATCCAGCGGGTCCTGGGTGGTTAGCCTTCGGCAGTAGCGCTGCCGCTCGTTGTGTCTAGCCGTTGCCGTCGAACATGGTAGTTAAGAGCAAAGATAGAGGATATCACATGATCTAGCTACCTGAGCTATACAGAATAACACTACATAAGCATATATGACATGTCTGCCTTGGGCATGCCCTAATACCCTCGTCACAGAGCCCCCCCATGTCCAAGGTAGATATGCAGACATGTAGCGAAAAGTCCAAGTTCCATCACAATGGCCCCCCAGATCTGACTGCCAGCCGCTGAGCAGGAGGAAAAAATTCTGCCGGCAGGAGTTATTGTGCTCGCATCCCCTCTCTGGCTGAGGTCATGGATGCATCCTCCATCTAGGAGATCTGCAAGACGTCCCCTTCGATGCTTGCTCACTTGCCAGATGCACCTATGCTAGCCATCCTAGCTGAGGCCCATGCTCCTGATGAGCACCCAGCCCATCAAGGGCATACACCGGTCCTCTATAGACTGTCGGACGGTGGGCCTGGCCTAGCATAGTCCATCCAGGACCTGTGTAAGCCATCTGCCTGCCCATGCGCTGCAAGCAGCTTCCTCCCAGCAGCCCGTTGGACTGCCAAAGGGCAGGCAGTCCTGCCGCTGGCCTGGCATGGTCCGTCAAGGACCTATGCATGTCATCCGCCTGCCTCTATGCTGCAAGCAGCATGCTTTCCACAGTCTTCCAGCCTGTGGAAGGGCAGGTCGCCTGTTGCTAGCCTGGCCTGGCCCATCAAGGACCTATGCAGGTCGTCCGCCTGCCCCTGTGCTGCAAGCAGCTTACTTCCCCCAGTCCATTGGACTGTTGGAGGGCAGGCCGTCCTGCGGCTGAGCCTGGGGGGTGTCTGTCTATACACACCCCCTACAGCCCCCCACTTTTTCTTCGTGCGATACTGGGCTGACTGTAGGTCCGAGTGCGTGATGAAAAATTACACCCAATCCCGATGAGTCTAGCTCCTGGGAAAGACGAAAAAAAATTGGGTGCTGGGAAGGGAACCTCATGCAGCAATTGAAATGCGCAAAGAGAATCCTCGCCGAAATGACACAGGAAGGGAGGAGAAGTACCGGTCCATGACTGAGACAGAGAGCAAAGTAAAGTTCCAGTATTGGTGAGTTGTAAGGCATGACGAGCAAGCGAGTGCCAGTCCCAGAGTACATGGACTATTGCAGTGACAGAGGATTGGATGGCCGTGGCAAATCAAGAAGGAAGGATAACAAGCAGCGGTGCTGGGGTTGTGGGACAAGGAGCAGGAAGCACGGAAAGATTATTGAGGGTTCCAGCGGGGTGCAAGAACAGACAGAGGTTGGCCAGTGCAGGCACCCTATGGCTCTAGCCAGAACACGTCATTGAAGTACCCGAGTTGGGCAGTGCACCAGCGGGATGTCCACGCGCTGTTGATGAGCGACGCCCACAGCGGTTGGAGAAGCAACCATGTCGTTGAGCCAGACGTGTACCGGCAACGCGTAGGGGGAAGTCGAGACCACGCATGGGATCCATTGGACAGGGTGCGTGCATAATCCACTCGACAACACGTCCCCGAAACTCGACGGCGCGGGCGAGGGGCAGCCTAAAGAAGGCGCTCACTGGCCAAGACACGTCATTGAAGCACTCGAGTGCGGCTGTGTACCAGCGTGAGGCGGAAGGCGAGCAGAAGGAGGCACAGCGGTCGATACGAGCGGGTGCGGGGGCGAAAGCCCCGAGATACAGCCATCCACCTTCTCGTTTGCGTTAGACGCTTGCGCACGCAGGCAAAGCACATCAGCGAGGGCGACGGTAGTGTGCCCGGGACAGTTCGCAGATGCGGGGAGCGTGCCAAAGCCAGATACAAGAACACCACATGTCATGAGTCAATGAGGGCCATGGACGGCTGGCTGCGTGCCGCCGCGAGTGCGAGCGCACAAGAGTCTCGTGGAGCGGCAGCGAGCGGCTGGCGAACGCGCTGTGAACACGAGGAGGCGAAAGGCCAGCGACGTGCGCGACTGCACGCGAGGCTTGGCGTATGTACGGCTCGCGCGGGGCTTTGGTGAATGTGCGCTCATCGTCAGTGGACGAACGTAGGTGCTCCGTCCGCGGACCCCGTTCCAGCCGTGCAGTGTCGAGGTTGCCGCACGCTGAGTCATGGGGCGCGCTTAGAAGCAGCGCTTCAGACCCAGACCCTTGCTCTTTCCACCTCGGCATCACCCAAACATCGGGGCGATCGGATCGTCGGGGCGACCGGGGCGATGGCGTGAGTCCGCACGTCGGCAGCGCTGAGAGGAAAGCAAGTCCCAGTGTGTTCGACGCAAACGTGCACCCGACCCGTGGTCTGGAAGGAGCACACAAACGCTCGAAGCCTAAACGGCGCGGGCGAGGAGCAGCCAAAATATGGTGCTCGCTGACCTAGGCGCGTCGCTGGAGCGCCCGAGTGGGCCTCATTGGAGCACACGACTCAAGCAGCTGCCCCCCGCATGCGAGTTCACGGCTGGGCGGCGTGGCGTGAACCGGAGGGAACGACGTAGCAGTAGCCACGCGCAGTAGCAACGGAAGGTCTGGGTCGCGCGCAGACATGAGTGCCCCGGGCGAGCGCGAGCGCGGTGGGAGGCGAGGGTGGTGCCCCTACCTGTGTTGAGAGACGCCGTCGCGCAGCTTGGAGCGCAGTGACGATATCATGGCGCGCCAACCGTAGGGCGTAGTGCCCCGCCCCTGGCCAACGGCTGTGCGGTCTCGTCCCGCTCTCGATGTACCCGCTATCCTCCATCCAAACTCTCGCTCTCTCCGCTATCCGTCCCATCCCTCGTCCTGTCCCCCAGCATCCCGTTCCATTATCCGGAGAGCAGCAGCGTGCACGCGCTCGTCCGAATATACACCACCATTATCTACATCACTTGTATCGTGGTAGTGCTATCCAACAACCCTTGTCCAGCCCCCCACGCTAGCACGATGCAGAGAAGAAAAAAAATTGATCCTGCTCGATCGACACGCTGCGCGCTGAGCGCAAGAAGATGCTGCGAATCAATCGCGCAAGCTCCCCCGAAATTACCAAGCGCCCGCGGAGAATTGGAGGCAGAACGATCCAAGAAGCCCCCCAACGACTTGAGGAGTGCGAGTATGGTGCTCACAGATCGTTTTGAAGTTGTGCTCTGAGACTTCGCCGTGGAACCACGTAGAAGAATAGTGGTGCAGCCCGCCTCGGAAGATCATGCATCATTCACTACCAGAGGAAGCGCCGGCGAGGGAGCAGCACGGTACGCAAGACGCTTGCATGCAGGCCAAGCGCAGCAGCGGCGAGGGTGGCGGCAGCTCGTCCGCAACGGTCCGTGGTCGCGAAAAGCGCGCTGAAGTCAGGTACAAGGGTCAAGGATGACGGCCGTGGACAGCTGACGGCGTGCAAGCACAAACTGCATATGTAGCGGGCAACAAAGGGGGAGCGCGTGAGAATCGGTTGCAGCGGTGGCCAGCAGTAGGCGAGTGCAGCGAGTGAAGCGTGCTGTGAACGCGAGGAGAGGCGAGGCGAGGGACGTTCGCGAGTGCGCGCAGCGCTAGATGTACGCACAAATTGGCGATACTCCCAGCGCGGAACCAGCCGGGCGGCAGCGAAGTTACCATATTCCGTGTTGTGGGGCGCGCCAAGGAGCAGCACTTCAGACCCACGAAGATACAGGCGGTCCGCATGTCGCCAAAGACCCCAGAGTTATCGCCCTGCCACAGCAAGCGGTCGCCGTCGGGAGACTTCCCGCCTCCAGCTACTGGAATACGTCCTACGCGCATCGTTGTACTGGACGTGCACCGGTGACACATCAAGTGCAGCCGTCGAGCGAGGCGGAGAGTTGCGATGGAGGAGTAGATCTGCATGGATGTCCACCATGGTCAACGAGCTCGCGCATGTCGTGCCGACCCAAGAAGCTGAGGAGATGTGAGCAGGGACCAGAGCAGCCGCTTGAAGGCGCTCATGGTAGCCATCACACCAGTGTCCGGTCGTGCGCTGAGTCTTATCAGACTTCGTGCTGCGCCTACATGCCCCCCATTGGGAGACATCCGTCCTATCGAGGGAGGGACGTCGAGGTGGAATTCGAGAACGTCCATGTCAACGAGGTCGTGATACGTGTATTCCGACCTAGCGCGCACCGTCCCTGGCGCCTCGTTCGAATAGATACGCGAAAGCGCATCCGCAAGGACATTATCTGTCCCTGGGACATACTCAATGTCGAAGTCAAAACTGGATATCTTTTCTATCCAACGGGCTTGCCTGCCCGACAGATTCTTCTGGTTAACAAGGTGTATTAAACCTTTATGATCTGTTATCCAGGTAAATCGACAGCCTTGCAGAATATCCTGGTGGCGGAGCATTGCCTCCACACCCGCGAGCATTTCAATCTCGTGGACGGGATAATTCTGCTGGGCCGAGCTCAACTTCGCAGAGAAGAATGCAGCCGCCTTTGCGGACTTCCAGTCATTGCCCTGCAATACTACCCCGGCGATGCCTGTGCTGCATCCATCCGTTATGAGCCACACACGCGGTGCGTCCTTCTTGTATACCAGAGGCTTCCGGTAGTGATCACGCCCTTCCTGAGCTATTCGCTTGCAGTCTTCGAATGCCCGCTGATGCGTGTAGCTCCAGCGAAAAGGGACCGAGTCGCCGGTCAAGCCACGGAGGACTCCCATGTGAATCCTCACAATGGCCAGGTCGTCGGCCAAGTACCCAATGGACCCGAGGAATCCGCGCAGTAAGTCCCGGTTTGTTGGGGTCTTCCAATTAACCACTGAGTCAACTTTATCAGGGTCCATCTTGATACCCTTGTCATCGACGACACGGCCGAGGACTTTGAGTTCTGGCTGCAGGAGCTGCATCTTATTGGCGCTGAGGTAAAGATTCTCGCGCTTTAGGACGTCAATAATCTTTTCGACGTGCTCCAAGTGCTCTTCCAGCGTGTTGGAATAAATAATGATGTCGTCTAAGTAGACATCCATGAAAACCCCAATGAAGTCGGAAAACAAATAGTTCATCAACGACTGGTAAGTCGCCGGGGCGTTACAGTCGCCCTGCTGCAGCACCAAGCTGACCATATTGCCGTCAGGAGTGCTCACAGCTGTGCGTTCAACATGTTCAGGTTTAATCCTGATCTGCTCATAGGCATCCTGCCCGTCGATCAGGGAGCGGAATTTACAACGCGATGCTCGCCGCAATATTCCTTCCATGTCTGGAAGCGGAGACGTCATTTTCCGCGTATTCGCATTGCGGGCACGTAAGTCCACCACTACTCTCAACCGCGGCGGATTGGACTTAGCCTTTGGTATCAACAGCAGCGGCGCAGTATTGCCCGAGTTGGTAATCTTCCAACGGCCAGTATTCAAGTAAATTCTGCGCTTCTCATCCCACTGCGCACGCAGGGCTTCAGGGCAGCGCGAAGGCCTCCACGGTAATATTTTATCCTCGTCGATGAGTGGTATTTCATGATTTATCACACGCAGAGGTGGCAGGGGCGTTTCGGACGCTACTTTACAGATAGGCTCTGCATACTTTAATAGCTCATCCCGAGCTGCCTGCAAGGTGTCGCTCTCGACCCTCATTGCGTTGGTGTAGACCTTTGCTGTTGCAACTCCTTCTAAAGGTAATGTGTCAGCGCTGCCTATACAGACGCGTGCAGGATTGAGGCCGATAGTTACCTTGTGCTGGTACAGCCAAGCTGTTCCCAGGATCATATCATATCCGCTCAGGTTTGCGACGTAGAAGGTACGCCGGCTGCGCACTTCCTGATACCGAAAGTCCACGTTTACTGAGTGGTTGATCCTAGATCGAGATCCCTGTACTGCCAGCTGCAATACTATCGGGTCATCCAGCTCGTCTCGACGGAGATGCAGCTGGTCTGCCACCGTAGTCGAGATCAAGTCACCCAGAGATCCCGAATCTATCAGCACGCGCACTGGCTGGTTATTCACCTGCGCCACTATCACTAAGGGCTTAGCGACCATGCGATTAGGGGTCTTGGGCATAGAAGCGGTGCGCCTCAGCCCATTGTACCCGTCTGCAGGAATTTGCGCCTTCCCACAGAACAGCTCAACATCGTTCCCCAGCGCGAGTTCGTCGTTGAACAGTTCTCCAAGGTACGATGGTTCCATGGTACTCGCGAAACCTTCCAATAGGTCATTCTCTGCAGACTGTATTCTCCCTGGTCGGGTCAGAACCCAACCTACAAGGTCGAATTCCGGATTTGTCAAGTCCGCTTCCGATAAGAAATCCACAAACTCGGCTTCGCCAGTTGGGATGTGCAATAGGAAATATCAGGCCCGTCCATCTCATCTGGCTCGTTTTGGATGCGCCTTATCGAGACTGACCCAAGAGCAGGGTAATTGTTGCGTTTCTCAGCAATGTACCGCTTCACCTCATCGGCAAGTAATTCATTTACCGTTACTCGGTGTGTTCTCAGGAATTCGAAATCCTCAATACTGCATTCAACGGCGCGAATATTGGCGTACCAGCTAGCCAGACTAAATGCGGGTACTCGAAGGTACGCCATCGGAAGGACTGATACTTCATGAAAATACTCGTCCTCAATCACATAGCAGCTCTCGGACGCACGAGACACGGCAAACCGAGCTCGTCGAAGGCGGACGTCGTCCTCGTCCATTTCGTCCCCTGGGTATGGTTGGGATACTTCAAGGATTAGCCGTACAGCCTCTTCAAGTAAGTCGCCCAGTTGCCGGGGAGTCTCTCCCTGCATTACGTTGACAGTTTCGTTAGCTGATCTCCGAGTCGTAGATTCTTCGTCCGAAACGTTAGAATCCGATACGTCCTCCAAAAGTGGAATGTGCGAGTCAGTGGGTGAATTATGGTTGAATAGCCCCGCTTCGCCCTCGCTGACTGACCCAAGGTCATAGCTGTCGCTCTTCTTGCAGTCTTTGAGCTCGGATCGGAACCATCCTACCAGATCAAACGTCTGGTCTACCAAATACGCCCGAGGTAGAAGGAACTGTAGCTCCTCCTCAAAATCCATAATGGTGAGTTTCCCCTCAGTTGCGTCCTGAATATGGAAACGAGAAAACGTCGAGCTGTTCTCAACGCCATCCCAGTAGGCGTGCTCGAGCATAGTGCGGGCACCTATCATTAACGCGTCACCGAGCTCAGCCGTATAGCGTTCCTCCAGTGTAACAAAGAGGGGGTCACGTCCCATAGCTCTTCGCCGCTCTCTCGCGTACCACAAGCCGAGCTCAAAGTGGGGGTCTCGAAGGTGAGCGTCGTCTATCAAACGATCATCGTCAGTCATTGAGTCCATTATCACATATTGTGTTTCCGTGGTTCGATAGACACAGAATCGACGTTCAGTACCATTAAACTCAACGCCTTCTGCATCTCCCGGATACGGTTGACCCATTTCCAGGACTAACTCGGCGTTGAAAGCGTACAAATCGCCGATAGATCGCGGGGGAGGTGAGTATTCCACCTCCTGATCTGAGCCGTCGATTGACTCATTGGCTCCAAGTGACAATCCAATGGACCCAACCGGTAATGTCTCAAGCACCTCTGTGCTTTCGTATAGTGCTGCATCCCGCTCGTCCGCAAACCGAACAGCGTGAATGCCAAAACCCGGCGGTTTGCCCTTCTGTTTGGAGACAACATTGGCTGTCTTTGGGCAGTTACGGGCGAAATGTCCTACGTCATTGCAGGTAAAGCAGCGACCCTCGGCCAGCATTTCGTTACGTTTCTGGGCTGACATGGGTTTCTCCTCTGGAGATTTCCCTTGTTTCTGTTTAGAAGAGCCAGCCGTTCCCTTATTGCGAGGATGGGATGACCCGGCTTGGAAGCCCACAGAAGAGGTTCGTAGAAACGACCCTCCTCTCGACGTGCCTCTGCCGCGCCCTCCACTTCCTCGCGGGATGAATCCGGTGCGCTCCTTTCTGCTTCCAGGGTTGCTGTTTCCTGAAGCGTTATTGGACGCGCCCGCATTGGCGGTCGTGTTCCTGGACTTAATGTCCAGTTTCAACCAGACTTTCCGCTCGTTCGGCAGCAAGGACGACCTCGTCCCACTGGGACACCTCCGCGTCAAGATCTTTTCGGTAAAGCTCCTGTTGGATGTCTGCGCGCAGGCTGCGCCAGAATCTAACCACCTTCTCCTGGTCGTTAGGTAACCCAACTACGCGCCAAAGTTGTTCAAACGAGGCGATGTGCTCCAGAACGGGCTTTGCGTTCTGGTAGCAGCGGTTCAGCTGATCGCGCATTTTATTCCGGAAGTCGGCGGGGAAACAAAAGTCGAATAGGTCGAGGAAGAAGTCCTCGAGTGTGTAAGTCGCTGGTTTTCGGATCACTACTTGTTCGTAGAAATCTAACGCTTTCCCAGTCAAATAATACGACAAGAAAAATAGCTGGTCAGAAGCCGGAACCCGGCCAACCCGCACAAACGAAGTAGATTCGCGACACCAACGGTAGAAGAGGGTGGCGTCCGCGGATCCATCGTATTTGGTGGGTGGGATGGGTTTCAATAACATTCTGTGAGGCATTTTTCTTTTATTCTTTAAAGTCCTCTTACGGCGCTTGGCAGCCTCATCGCTGCTGTCCAGGTCAGATTCGTGGTCTGAACTCGACGAGCTGCTAGATGATTCCGAAGGGGGAGTACCACCGCCTCGGGCTGTATCACGGATCGCCTGCTCCAAAAATTCCCCAGGCCTAGTCCTCGCCGGGGTCATTGATTTAGCAGGTTCTCCAGTGTTTGCTGAAGAAGGGAGGCGACGCGAGGTCGCATCCAGAATATTTTGCTGTACTATGCGCTTCGCTTCGCTGGGAAGCGGACGTTCGGTACGTCTCTGTGGTTCCAGATGTCTCAATTCACTGAGCCTTCTTTCAAGCTCAGCAATCTCTTGCTCGGTCGTCTGGCCAGACTTCATTACACCTTTGGTTTTAGGTGGGCGCGCTGAGACATCATCGAACGGAACACTAACCCCTTCCTCGTGGGTAAAGGGGTGTTGAATCTCCTCATACGGAGGTATGGATTCACTCAAGTCCAAGAGAGGTGCGTCGTCAAACAGCCCACGCTTGGGCGTCACACTCTCTTGCTTGATCACACGGTTGATCTCTTTGAAGTTTGCCAACGCTTCTCGCTGGGCTGCCAAATCGTCTTCCGTGAAGTCAATGAGGGAAGGGACCGCGCCGAAATTGCGCGGGTCGAGTCCCTTACCCTTGTTTTCTGAAGAACCTTCGCCGCTTGGGACGGCAGGGCTCACAGGGGAACCTAAGAAGGTAGGTTTCACCTTCTCAGGCGGACCACTGCTCACCTTACGTCTCGCTGCCGCAATGGCTCTATCAGCGTAGAAACGGTGGCGCTCAGCCATCCTCATGAGCTCCTCACTGCTCATATTGGCCTCAGCCTGGTTGAGGGTCGACTCAGAGGTGGGAGTATCGCGACTAGTACCCAGTGGAGAATTACTATTTTCTACAGGTGATACCGGTCGCGGACTATGAGTACGCGCCGTCCTACGAGTAACGGGGGTCCAACCCTCATCGATCTCCTCGTCAGGAGCGATGAGGCCGAAATCCACGTCCCCAGAGAGGGGCGGGACGTTGGACGTAATGTCGGGCTCGCTGTGAGCGAGCCCCGGGCTGGTGTTACCAGACCCGTCTCCCAATCCGCCAGGCGTAGAGGGAGGTCTCCCCGACACCGCCGAGCTGAAGCTCAGCTCGGGGGTGACCGGGCGAGATGTTTTGAGGAGTGTGTTAGTAGAGGGTGCTCCATCCAGGAAGCGGGTAGAGGATACAGAACGGCTCGGCGTACCTTGAATGGGTGGTGGCGCGGGGGGCTATCCCTGCGCGCACCGCTTGACGAGTAGCAGGGCGTCCGATGTCCATAGCGTAGAGTGTTGTCGGTTTAGGTGGCGTCGAAGCAAAGTGGCGGTGGCGGTTGATCAGACCGAGGGAGTCCAACTAAGCTGAGACGCGAAGCGAGCAGTTAAAAATATGTGACGGAGAGCTAGATGCTGGTCCGGCACAAGAGATTTGAGGGTGGTCAAGTCGAAGTAACTGGCATAAAGTTTATCGATTAACCGATGTCCCGGATCTACGCTACGGGTTTAAGTACAAATCGTGTGTTTACTGTTGTTAGAATGATTGTAAAGATGGTTGAGATGTCAAGATGGAATGGAAGTGAAAGAATGTGAGCGTTCGCAGTTTGGCGAAGTGAACTAAGGTGTAGAACGAGTGGGATAGTGACAATATCACTAGTTAAATATACTGGAACGGTTCAGTACGTGGGTAAGAACAAAAGAAGATAGGGGGTTCAAAAAGGGAGGAACGTGTCCGTTACACAGGCGAGCGCGCTGGGAACGCGCAGAGACGAGAGGCGAGGGACGTGCGCGACTACACGCGAGACTTGGTGTACGCACAGAATTGCGAGGCTCGTGTAATGGTGGTTCGCCCCCCAATTCCGTTCGCAGACCGACTGGTAGTCGAGACGGAGCCCCCCGCACACGAATCCCTGCTCCGTCGTGGGATACGGCTGGGCAGCTGTGTCGCGCGAACCCACAGAAGCGGCTCATAGTAGTAGCCCTGGGCCGCAGTGGTGGATGCGCGACGGAGCGCGAGTGTACGAGGGCGCAATGCCGGGGATGAGGCGCGCGCGCACCTGGGCGGGCACAGAGCACAGTCCAGGCGTGCGGGCGGCCAATCGTGTGCGTAAACTCCATACGTCGAGCGAATCGGGCGCGAGCGGCGGCGCAGAGGCGAGTGCTATCGACCAACGCGCGTGCAGCGCAAAGCGAGGGCATTGTCCCTGCCGGTGCTGAGAGACGCCGTCGCGCCACATGGAGCGCAGCGACGAGGTCCGGGTGCACTGCAGTGGGGCATAGTGCCCCGTCCCTGAAAACATCCGCGCGGTCTCGTCCCGCCCATTCTGTACCCTCTACCCACCATTCCACCTCCTCCTTCCACTCAATCCGGTCCTCCGTCCCTTGTTCTGCCTCCCGCTAACCTCATCCTTCCAGCGTCGAACATCAAGACTCTTGAGGCTTTGCAAGTACCGGGGTTCCAGAATCTCGGTCGAAGACAAAGGTGGGAAGGAAGGAGAGAACGTCCGAGGTACAGCGATGAACACCATTGTCCGGACATGGTGGTGGCGGAAGAAGAGGTCCTAAGCGCTAAGCGCTGGCGCCGCTCTATCGCCCCGCCATGGCCTGCGGTTGCCATCGGTTGTTTCCTGCCTCAAGCGACGCAAACACGTTCCCCGCGCGTCGTTAGACCCGACGCGCACCGATGACGCATCAAACGCAGCTACCAGGCGAGGAGAGGGTGTCGAGCGTGGGCATGGGATCTACCGGACCAAACGCGCTCGCTCTTCACCAAACGATGTGATCCTCCCTGGACTCGAACGGCGCGGGCAAGGGGCAGCCAAAAGAGGGCGCTCGCTTGCCTAAGCGCGTCGTTGAAGCCTCCAAGATAGGCCGTGCGCCAGCAAGGTGTCGTCGACGCGCTGAGAATTGAGCGCAGAGGTGATGTCGAGTCCAGCGCGGCACTGATCGAAGCCAACGGCAGTTGGAGGGACGACCAAGACGGGTGCGCATTCATCCAGATAGTGGGACAAGTTGCAGCCCACGAGCATGAAACCAGCGAGAATGCGCGCCTCGTGTCAACCGGAAGCGGAGGACGTGGAGGAAGAGATGCCAGTACATGGCGCTCACTCCTTGTATACACGCCGCCGGGATCCAGTCGAGGGCGCGAATGAGACGTTGACGCACCGCATGCGATGCCCCTGGCAGTGAGAGGGGCAACCGGAATAGGGCCAGGTAGCGGAGAGCGTGCCGCAGTCGTCCGTACACACGGAGCGACTACACCGAGGTGAACTCTGTGCAGTCGTCCTAGGCGTGCGATGTGGTAGTAACCCCGCGCGATGGCAGCAAGCACAGGGATATGAGTGTAGGAGTAGTGGCGAGGCGCGTGTGCACCGGAAAGCAGCTTTTGCGGTCTCGTCCCGCCATCGCTGCGCTCTCTATCCTCTCTCCATACTCCATCACCCTATTCTCACGCTGCGCGACTGCTTCGTTCCTTCATCTTGTTCCAGCCGTATAGGGCTCCACTAGGTTCGGAACCAGAGCAGCCGTTTTTAGGGTGCTCATGGTAATTGTTGTATCCCTGCTGAGCAGAGTCGTCGTCCGTGCGTGGCGGAGCAAGTAAGAGCCGCCGTATGCGTGTCGCGCAGTTTGAGGCGACCGTGGTGAGCATTGTGCGCGGTGGACGAGCGCAAGGGCGATAGGGGACAAGAGGATCAGTGGGGTGCTCGATAGGCGTCGAGAGGGGCGGTGGCACTAAGCACGAGGATGGGGCGCTCTGAGAAGCGGTGCCCCCCACTTCCCTGCTCGGGTTCGGAAGGTGGTCCGTCGCCGTACATGTGGAGCCTGCAAAGACGTGCGCGGGGAGCATTGGTTAAGGGTAGAGCTGTCGTCCGTGTGGGTTGCCTTGTACCACCAGACTCCGTGTTGGGGAGATGACAGCACCAGCTGCACCTCGACCCGGGAGCACTGGTACGGGGTAGCTGTGGCAGCGCTTCACGGGCGTAAGAGCGGGGCACTGCTCATACGCATCGCACTCCGTGAAGTTGGACTTGATGAATACTGGGCAAGAACCAGTGCAGCCACTTGACGGCGCTCAGGGTATTCGTTGCATCCAGTACGCGCGTTGTCGGTGAGAGTCGTTGTAAGAAAGAAAAGGAGGGAGGGAAGCATAGAAGGAGGTAACATAGAGTAGGACGAAGCATGGAGGGGGTGTACAGAGCCTGTACACCGAGTTTCTGGTCGCACGGCGTGGTCGTGGTGAGGATGAAGACGCTTCATCGCCACGTAAGCTCGGCGTCGACCGAACACTGTGGCAACTGGTTCGTCGGCGCGATTCCCGCACGTCGAAGGCGTTGCAAATGTATTCCAGCGTGCTCAGCGCAGTACATTCGCATGATGAGTTGCCTAGGAAGGTAGCGCCTACGTTCCCTTGCCGTCTCCTCAGAAGACTCGGACTACGTGGGCGAGGAGCAGCCAAAAGGGGGCGCTCACTGGCCGAAGCACGTCGTCGTAGCCACTGAGTAACGGCAGGTCTGGGAATTGGCAGGGAACTGTGTTGACGCTCCCTCGAAAGCGAGTACCCTCCCTCAGGGAGGGAGTGCATGCCCCCCAGTACCAGTCTCGCTAGGAGATGAGGGGCAGCACTAAGAGATGCGTGCGGTGCTGCCACTAGTACGGCGCTCGCGCTCGCGTCTCTTCCTCGCTCATCTGCGTACCAGCGACATTATCTCCAACATCGGTTCTGCGCAGGTATATTCGGACTCCCAGAGTCGATAAGGGAACGGAACACCGCTGGGGTGTTCAGTCCCGCCGTGGCTGGCTACAAGTCGGTGCAGCCAGCGGCGAAGGAGGGGCAATGGGCTGCCGCCAACTAACCTCATCGCGAACCCGATGAGGTAGCCGCGAAGCAGCCGCCCATTGGCCAACGTGCACCGTAAGCCAGTATGGTGACGTGGCGTGGGGGAACCACTTCTGGAAGGGGAGGTCTCGTCGCATACACCGCCTATGAGACGATCCAAGAAGTGCAGTCCCCTCCGCCCAGAGGACAACGAGGGAACTCACCGGGAGTACCAGTCGTTATCTGTCCTCTGCTTCTCCAGCCATGGTGAAGCCCTCGCGGTGGGCTCCATTGTGATGCGGGTCCTTTAGGCCTCGCCAGGCTGGAGGAAAGCGCACACAGACAATGAGTCTGGCGCTGCTGGGTAGACAGGAGGCGCCGACTCAGACCCTCCCCACTGTTGTAATGCTTCAGCTAACGGCCTTGTCACCCGAGGCCGGAGCTCCATTGATATCGTATCTCGAGGCGCGGCGAGAGCAGTTTACAGTTGCTTAGCTATCCAGCGGGTCCTGGGTGGTTAGCCTTCGGCAAGTAGCGCTGCCGCTCGTTGTGTCTAGCCGTTGCCGTCGAACATGGTAGTTGAGAGCAAAGATAGAGGATATCACATGATCTAGCTACCCGAGCTATACAGAATAACACTACGTAAGCATATATGACATGTCTGCCTTGGGCATGCCCTAATACCCTCGTCACAGGGTATTGCTTGATAAACGACGGAGATTCGGGACTTGTCACCCAGGACTGACTTCGTTAAGAAGTTTTGTTTTGTCTGCACAAGTAACTCAATATCAATTTTTGACTCGGGATCTTGGGATTGGGAATGGTTAAGAAGCTAGAGAGAGCTTATTAGGATTGAAAACACAGCACCGCACTACAGTAGCCTTGGAAGGCATATTATTTGGGATTTGGAGAACACGGCACCTTGTTAGAATTGGGATTGTTGGCTCAAGCTTCTAAAGCTTTAAACTCGATTTGTTGGCTTAGGCACTTGTTTGGCATTGCTCAAAGAGGTCTAATACTCTAAATCAAACCTTGCACTTCGGACTAGACCTCTTAAAACAGGCTTGTTCCTCGCAACCTCTGTTGGATTATCTGTGCTCCTTGAACCTTCTTAAAGCGTTCAAAAGACCCGTACTCGGTGGCACAGTCTAAACCATTCAAGGGGAAAGTAGTTAGGATTTGGTTAGTAGTTGTGTTTTTGCCTTAATCAAGCAACTCGCATTCTGCTCGTTGGATCTTGATTAAACTAGTACTGCTGTTGTAGACACTGAGCAAGCATTTCAGTGTCTGTCGCCTGAAGTGGGAACGGCAACTTCCCTGGCAGTACGTCATCGACTCTGTCGAAGGCCGAAACTCCTTGCACATCCCGTTGGACCTGCAGTCTGTCGAGACCGCCGCCCGGATGTCAGTGAAGGCTCTGGTTGACTGCGGAGCGACCGGAGACTTCATCGAATCGGAGTACGTCACCTCCCGCAACCTTCCGGTCCGGTGTCTTTCGCAGTCCATCCCGGTTCTCAACGTGGACGGCAGCCTGAACCAAGCGGGCGGCATCACCGGCGTAGTTAATATGGTGGTCGACTACAAGGGGCACTCCGAGCGCATCCAGCTCGCCGTAGCCTGACTCGGGAAGCAGCATATCATCCTCGGTTACTCCTGGCTCCAGAAACACAATCCAGAGATCGACTGGGAGACCAAGGAGGTTCGCATGACGCGCTGCCCAACTGGATGCCGCACCTTCCGGGACGAGTTGTGGGCTGTCCAGAGGAATGAGAAGCTCGGTGCCTCGATCCTCTGACAGCTATGCAAAGGTCCGACTCCGTCTATCTGTGCCATCGACTTGGAGGAGTGGCATGGAGACAACAGATACAATCTGGCCGACGATGACGACTTGCCGGAGCTGTTTCCGGACTCGGAGGACGACCTTGAAGAGGGTGATCGCATTCTGTACACTGTGTTCGCCCCCGTCGAGGAGATTCGTGCCAGCAGCACCATCTCACAGTGGCTCGCAGAGGCCTACGCCCAAAACTCTGTGCCCGCCGGAACCGATGTTCCGCCCTGGGCTGCGGACTTCTCGGAGGTCTTCAACAGGGAGTCCTTCGACTCTCTGCTGGAGAAGCGAGCATGGGACCACGCTATCGAACTTGTCCCGGATGCGAAGCCGGCCAACTGCAAGGTCTACCTGATCTCTCCGCTTAAACAGAAAGAGCTCAATGCCTCCATTGCAGAGGGGTTGAGTACTGGCTGCATCCGACCGTCTAAGTCTCCGATGGCGTCTCCAGTTTTCTTCGTTAAGAAGAAAGACGGAGCCCTCCAGTTTGTCCAGGATTACTGGGCTCTGAACGCGATGACCGTGAAAAATCAGTACCTGCTCCCTCTGATCAACGATCTTATTAACCGTTTGAAGGGAGCCTGGTTTTTCACGAAACTCGACGTCTGGTGGGAGTTCAACAACGTCCGCATCCGGGAAGGTGACGAATGGAAGGCCGTGTTCTGTACGAACCGGGGACTCTTTGAGCCACTGGTGATGTACTTTGGCCTTACTAACTCCCCGGCTACATTCCAGACGATGATGAACAACATTTTCCAGGACCTCATCCTTTCCGGAGACATCATGGTCTACCTGGACGACATCCTCATCACGCATTCCGACCTCGCCCGTCACCGCAGAATCGTCCGGGAGGTGCTCCGGCGGCTTCGCGAACACTGTCTTTTCCTCCATCCGGAGAAAATGCGACTTTAAGAAGTTGACAATCGAGTACCTCGGTGTCATCATCTCGTACAACCACGTGGAGATGGACCCCGTAAAGGTCGCTGGCATTGCCTCATGGCCCGAGCCCAGGAACAAGAAGGATGTGCAGCAGTTCCTTGGCTTCACGAACTACCGCCCGTCCTCCAGACAGATGGAGACGAAAGGTGGGAGGTCGACGAGATCCTCAAAGCGTGAGTCTGATATGGCAGCCTCTGGTACATGGTGCGCTGGAAGGGCTACGGTCTAGAGCACGATAAATGGGTAAAGCACTCTGACGTCTTCGCCAAGGACACCATTGACACCTACTACCGCCGTTACCCCAACGCCCCCCGCGGATTGCCTCGGCCCGCCTTCGACTCGCTGTCCTTCCGGGGACACGATAGGACCATCTGATTCATATGTCGGGACACCATATTCCAAGGGGGGGGGGGGGGGGGGTGATGTCAGGGGAACCCCCGCTCCGCACACCTTTCCGGCCTTTCCGCTATTCCTCTGGCTTCCGCTCCGGCCTCCGCTCCGGTTTCTGTTCCAGCTTTCCCTCTGGCTATTGCCCCTGACCTTCCACCCCCCATTCTCGCTGGCACGTGCTATGTGATTAGGCCCGAGATCATTGTAGATACCTCCGGACACGTGCTACTGGGTAGTTACTACTTAGTATATAAGGTTTCACCTAGGGTGGGAATCCTCATCCTTTCTTCTCTTCGGATTCCCCCGCTAGGTGCATAGTATTCCCACTCCTGTATTATAGTACCCATATTTATCCTTCGGATTCCCCCGCTAGTTTCCGTGGCCCGCAGCAAGCTTAAGGTTGCCCTTACAACACTTGCAGATCTGTATATCAGGGAAAAGGATCTACCAGCAGCAAAGAGAGTATTCAAAAAGTGTTTGAAATTGGCCACAGAACACAGTGAAATCAAGTTGTTCTGTCTTGAATGATTGGCCAATGCCAGGTACTGGGGTGCAGATGAATCAACACCTGTCTGGACATCCACATTTCTCATACATGCTCTCAAGTTAAAAGCAAAGCTACAAGTCTATAAAGCTCTGCAGTTTTTTGGGCAGATGTTCCTCATGCACAAGGATGAGAACACTGCTGTCAGCTTGTTCACTGTAGCCCTTGTGGGGTTCACTCATATGAATGTCCATCGAAGCAGAGCAGAATGTATGATCAGGCTTGGTGACATTTCCAGTAGGCGCAGTGATCCGCTGAAAGCGGTTAAACTTTGGGAGTCAGCAAGACCACTCTTTGAAAGATCATCTCAGGTGAAAGAGGTTCAATGTGTTGATGAAAGGCTTTCTCGTGTTGGCAGCAATGTTCTGGACCGTCGCAGAGAGAACATAGCTCATCCGGGGAGGCTTGATGTCCATTCTGGCAATTTATCCCACATCAAAAATGAAGAGCGAGTGGATGAACCCCCTCAGCAGCTGGCAATGTGAGCTTCCACCAGTTGTATCCAAAATTTGTAGCTCCGGAAGTAGTTGAGAAACCTACACTGTTTTTGTTTTGTTTGTTTGTGTCATGTTATTACAATTATGCCCATCACATTTGGTCTGGATTTCCAACTTTTCTCTGTTCCTACTTCCCTTGGATCCTTCCAGGATCTGAAAAGTAGTGCAGTGCATGTGCTCAGATTTCTAAATTAATCACTCACCATTGGTGTGATCTGGATGCCACCCTCACAAACAGCCAAAATTCTCAAATCCAGAGACAGTCCGGTCTTTCTGCAAGAAATTTCTGATCTTAACGTCAAACATTGGGCCAAAGACCTTAAAATTATGCGCCCCTGCACATTTCTTCGTATTTTCATGAATCATCGGTGTCACACTCAGGCCATACATTGACTCGTACTTGCCTGGATTTTCTATGGAAAATTTCCATGCATCAAAGGTACTCATTCACTTGTCGTTCCTTTACTTGGTGAGTGAAATCTTTTGACCTCTATCTCGCATCTTTATTGCAGTCAAAAAAAAAAAAACAAGTCACAGGTAACAGATGGACGCATTGGTAATGACCTCGACACGTTGAGCATGACCTTGAAGTTGACAATATTGATTCAGTTCAGCTCCCCAGTGCGGATGCAGGTATCAAATTTCGGCCAAAAAAGAAGAGATTGACTCTCGGTATTATCATCCCCATCGACTTCAGAGATACCACTGAATTAATATTAATCACTTGCAACAGGTGGCCTGTTGGAAATCGGCCCGATGCACAGTGACCCTCTGCAAACGCACAGAGGTCTCGATTCAAAAGCTACGGCTTAAATACAAAATGAGGGAGTCATACGGATATAAGGGGAAATGTAATATGACTCTGTCTGAGTCAGGGAGAGTCAGTATGAGTCCGTATGAGTCAAGTTAGAAGATGAGTCAGAAGGAGTCAGAAAGAAGCCACTGATGTGTAATGTCACATTGTGACCACATGGCGAATAGGCAGTGCATTGGTGTTTCGGTTGTTACTCCAACATGGCCACCTGTACCACCAGTCATCGATCCACCCCCATGGGACACAGTTCCGGCTGGGAACTCAGTGCAAAATACCGCAGATTTATCCCGAATGGTTGAGGTTCGGGCTAATGTCAGAATTAATACTTATCGCCAAACTTGCAAGCTATGCTTCACTAATCGGCCTCAGTTCGTCTGCGACCCCCAGGCCGACCTTTTCGAACTGAATGTGGAACTGGATGTGAGTCTTCCTGTTCACTGATTGGTAACTCTGAGTTCCCGACTAACACATACGACGTGCCTCAAACCGCTGTGGAAAAAAATTATTGTCTGAGGTTAACTCTGGCGATCCTGAGTCTGAATCTGTATTGTGAACTAGACGTCTCTTCCTTGCGCGACTTGAAGGGTATGACCCGTTGTTTTTTAGGCAAAGTGAAGCTGCCGCCAGCACTGCCGCCCTGCCGCCAAGGGCGGTAGTGGCGGTACTACGGGGCGGCACTCAAATTTCTTTCCATACGATCTGGCCGCGGTGTTGCCTGCGCCGTCTTGATTGGGCGGACGCGGCACCCGTCCTCGCACATGGCTTGCGAGCAATGCAGAAGCCGAAGCGGCATTAGGATGGTGAAGAGGTCAGATCCCGAAATGCACGCAATTTAAACATTCACAGGGTCAAGACCGGTCTGTTGTCGACTTGTTCGCACTCATATTCACGGAGGGTTTTCCTGCCGGTTCATGACGCTTGTCGTCCATCCCTTCAAATTTCCACAGCCTATACCTATGATAGGCAGGCTCAATGCAAGAATAAATTGAATTGAATGGTCGTGCATGTGGATTTGTTGGCATATTATTCAAACCAAGAAATCCTGGTCGGTAATCCCTTGAGCAATGTAGAAGTCGAAGTAGCCTACAATGTTGAAGCGGTCAAATCCCGAGAAGCTCGCAATTTGAATATTCACAATGTCAAGAGCGGTCTGTCACTGCCTTGCTCGCATTCATATTTACGGAGGGTTTTCCTGCCGGTTCATGACGCTTGTCATCCATCCCTTCGAATTCCCACAGCCTATACCTATGATAGACAGGTTCAACGCAAGAATGAATTGGATTGAATGGTCGTGTATGTGGATTTGTTGGCATATTATTCAAAACCGATGTCGTGAAAGAACACAAGGAATGAACGAAGAGCACGGACCTTCTCTACTGCTGGCAAGGTGTTTCGCTGAG
This sequence comes from Mycena olivaceomarginata, assembly GCA_029378375.1. Classification (NCBI taxonomy): domain Eukaryota; kingdom Fungi; phylum Basidiomycota; class Agaricomycetes; order Agaricales; family Mycenaceae; genus Mycena; species Mycena olivaceomarginata. The sequence goes on along the minus strand of JARKIC010000278.1, from coordinate 22,625 downwards.
ATCCATCCCGAGACCGCCGAATCAGTAACCACGCTGGATGCATTTAAGAAACACGGCTTGTGGAATAAGCACTCTATCGAGATCACCCCCGAAATGGTTTCGCTGAAACTTCGGGCCTTGAGTGTCTGCGCCGCTGCTACACTACTCTTTGCGACCCCGCCCGTCAGAGCGCAAGGTACTCCAATTGTCGACCTCGGTTATGCACAGTACCAAGGAGCCGTGAACGCCGACAATAACATTGCACACTTCTTCGGAATTCGATTCGCTGCGCCGCCCATAGGTAAGCTTTCCTCATTATTTGGCCTACCACAACCGACTGATGAATGCGAGACAGGTGATTTGCGGTTCAGGGCTCCGCAGCCACCCGCCAACATCAGTGGCGTGCAACTTGCAACAACTCAGCCCATTGCTTGTTCGATCACAGAGGACTGCTTGTACTTGAAGTATAGTTGCATCCCAATATTGTCCCATACGGCATTGACGTCCCGTTCAGTGTGTACTATCCGAGCACTGAAGGAGGGGCCCCTCCCAAAAATCTCCCAACCCTTGTGTGGATCTACGGAGGAGGGTAAGTACCGGTATTCGTGGACACACTGTCACATAGAAATTTACGGCATGTCCTTGACGCTATCAGTTATACCGGCGGCCAGGCTGCCGGGTACAACGGGGAGGACATTATCCGCCAGAGCAACAATGGAATCGTCGTTGTTGTTATTCAATATCGTCTCGGACTCTTCGGTAATGGCTTCTGCGTCAGATCGGCGGACAGCTCTCTGACCAGTCAAATTCAGGTTTCCTTGCGGGTTCTGAAGTGAAGAAGGACGGAGACTTGAATGCCGGCCTGCGTAATTTCTTTCATGCTTGGAGTGGCTGATGCTGATCCCTCTCTCAGTTGATCAGGATTTTGCCCTGAGATGGGTGAACAAATATGCATGTGTTCTCTCATGCATTCTTTGTTCGTTGTCAAATGACCTGTGTCGTAGATTTCAAAGTTCGGTGGGGACCCTACGAAGGTGACTATATGGGGAGAGTCTGCCGGTAAATAAATTGGTCCTGTTCTTGGTCCACGAGTCTCACTGGTTTCGGTCCAGGCGCTGGGTCCGTTCTTCAACAGGTCGTTGCCCACGGGGGGCAAACAAAACCAAAATTATTCAGGGGAGCGATAACAAGCTCAAGTTGGTTGCCATCACAGTACCGATTCGATGACCCTGTTCCGGAGGTGGCTATTTATTGTCCTGTTCCACCGAACTCAGTGCTAAATCCAACTTAGCTTGCATTCAATGAAGTTTTGACCCAGTCAAAGTAAGCCATCCGACAGTTCAGTTCAACAGTACGGCTCTGCTGATGCGTTCCAGTTGCGCGACGGCGACGGATTCCATGTCATGTTTACGAGGCCTCGACACGGCTGTCCTGCAAGCGGTCAACGGGAATATTAGTAGATTTAAAGGGACAATCCCGTTCCCGCCGGTCGTTGACGGGGTGTTTATTACCCAACGCCCCACGCTATCCCTGTTGGAGGGTAAGGTCAATGGGGTATGACGTTCAGTTTTCTGCGAGAGAAATGTATATATAATCGCTCCGCATGCAGGACGCCTTTCTAGGTGTGGTCAATGCCTTCGAGGGCACGGTTTTTGTGGATCAGAGCATCTCTATCACGGCCGCGAATTATTCGTTGGAACTCTTCCCCAACTTCGGCCCTGCTCAGGCGCGTGTGGTTGGTGCCTTGTATGCAGGCCTTGGCACAGATCAATTCCAGGTCAACGCTGTTTACGGGGAATGTGAGTGTATCGTTGAGCTTGAGAATGGGAGACTGAACTTGAACTATTTAGCAATCCTCCTTTGTCCAACATACTATTTGCTCAATGCTTTCCGCGGACGGGCTTTCAAGGTTGGTTTCCCTGAACCTATACGGTCGGGATCTATTCACATAACGGTATGTAGGGTGAATTTGCGATTCCCCCAGCACTTCATTCCATGGATCTGGCATATTACTTCCCAAGCCGTTCTGCCCCGCCTTTCAACAATGCTGCCTTCATCAACGCCTTCGCCCAATCGTTCACCTCGTTCATCATCAATCTCGACCCCAACATCAAGGTCGATCCGACAACCATTACGCCCCACTGGAACAAGTTTGATATAGGGGACGCGGAAATGTTGTTCAATCAGACTGCCGTAGATGGCCTGCCGGTGGTTCAGCCTATAGAGACCTCGTTTGGTCTCCTGGAGCGCTGTCTGTAAGAGGTGTTCTTTTTTCTTTTATCGATCATTATGTGAACAAGATTATTCTCTTAGGTTCTGGAACAGTGTCGGGAGCCTTACTGCCCAGTGAGGCCGGCTTGAATATTGACCCGGAGGTCATATCGTCTTTACCATGTCATCGATTCCTTTACCTCTTGAAATCAAGCGCTGCGATACATGTGTTATTATTATGTCGCAACCTTTGGTCTATGTCAATGTGTGAGAGAAGAAAATCCATTCATGGGAATGCCCCTCTGTGTGATGGGCAGGGTGGACAGTGGGCCCCCAACACTCTTTGACTGCCAGTGGGAGGGGGTACTGTGTTACGATAGCAGTTACAGCTTTTGAAATGTCAAATTCGGGTGAGCTACTGCTCTGATACTTATATGTTAGGCTTGTGACCACTTCTACATTGAGCAACAAGATGTAAGAGTAGTATGCAATTTAGTTGTGGGTGAATCCGACGAAAACTAAGGGGAGATAGAAAAAAAGGAGAAAGGGTTGCTTGAACGTAGAGTAACTCCCTCCCCACACATTTTTTCTCTCAATTTTGCTTCAATTCACTCAAAATAAATTGCATACCACTCCTAGGTCTAGTTACTTAGAGTTGGTTACGAGTCTATTTAAGTATATGTTCGCAGAAAACAACCTTTTATAAATGGTTTTAAATGGTTTTACAAGTACTTTACGTAGTAAAGTGATTGTTCTTTTCATAATCGAGACCAGGTTTTTGAGTTCGCGAAACTTTATCAGTGCATTTTGACGATGTAAAGAAATAGTGGCTGTGTTCATTAGCTTTTTGAAGTCTTTTTAAGAGCTCAATCTAATGAATTTAGTGGTGACATAAACAAGGTGGACGGGGCTGGTTCGAATCTGCCGGTTCGATCCGTTTTTTATTTTATTATATTTTCCTTCTTCGTATTTTTCGCCTGGCAGTGGCTCGATAAGCATGTATATTTTTCTTGTGTTGTTTAATTCAGGATTCTAGTGCAAGGTGTTTTCACTATGAGTTTTGCCATTGCCGGCATGTCCCCAAAGACACGAATAAGAAAGGCGCTCAGAGTGAACACACGCCCGAGGAGAGCGCTAAAGGCGGCTACACTGCCTGCCAGCTCCAAGAAATCATCGCGGAGTGGAATGAGAAAGGAGTCTAGGTCCTGGGGTGCACAAGGACCAGGGATGACGCCAAAGCAAATCACGTAGTCCAGCAAGAAACGTAGCTCGGATCTGAGGTCATAAAGTATCCCCAGGAGTGGCCAACATGTCGATTTGCGATTCTTGAAGGGACAGACACCAGCAGTGCTGAGGCCCATCGCTATTTCTGTCCAAGCTAAAGTATTCCAGAAGTAAGACGTACCTCGAACCATCTCTTCTGCCATGAATTCACCCTCAAGCAGTTCATGATTGGTGAGCTCCTTTCGGGTGAGCAGCTCCTCGTCGAGCTCGGGGTCTGGGTCCGAGTCTTCAAACACCAGAGATGGAATATTATTGTTAGAATCTTCTTCATCGTCGCTATCATTGCACATTTGCAATACACGCGGCCGTGTCGTTGGGATGGCAGCCTCGAAATCTGGGTCCGTGCTTGCAGCACCGTAATCTACGTCCATTCCCTGATCGTAATCCGGAGCTGGTGACGAAACACGACAGATTTGCCGGGGAAGTAAGCGAGAGACTGCGCTGCATCGAAGATTTGGTTCAATTTTGGTCCAATCTAACCATGAAAAAAGGATGAACACACACACCATACTTCCCACACGTTCCTCTTCACTGGAATCATCATGCCCCCACTTCCTCTTTCGAAATTTGTCCAACAAACGCGAAGTGAGGTTAACAGCCTCTCGAGCAATCTTTGTGTGTCGCAGTCCGCCACCGCGGAGATAGATGCGGTGTGTCTTGGAAGAGACATCTCGCTTGCAGCAGGTGCAGTAAACCATTTTTCAAAGTGTGATGTGGATTGTAAAGTCATTAAAGGTTGAACGTGTCGCGCCGACACGCACGAAGTTGGGGATCACGGGAGGGTGTGGAGACATGATGATTGTATAACATCACATTGCTTGAACCTACGACTCAACAACCAACGCAACAACAACCCCCACTACTTCAAACTTCCACCCCCAGCGCAGTCTTACACAGTGTCACTCAGCTGCTCACAATGTTCCCGGTCCTTTCAAGTTGGCCACGCAAGTTGCGCAACAGCTATCATCTGTGGGACTGCCCCACTTCTGGGTCGCTTGTGCAGAGGGCTTGACTCCACCGCGCTACACCACTTAGCCGACAAGTGAAGGTCAGCAACATACCAATATTCACTTGAAAATTTGTGCGCAAACTCAACGGTTGACCGGCGATCAAGCCGAACATGAAATCCTCGGTGTTATCCGAAGTCTTGCGTACGCAGGACAAGCACAGCCACAATATACATATCTGATTCATAAACTTATAACAAGACAAGCGCTCGCCGGCGCTTCGCGCCGGCTCCCGCTTGCTTCTGTCAGCTGACCACATAATGACCGCATAAAGCTTGATCCTGGTGATCCGAACGTACATATGGAGATACGGCTTCGGACAGACAGAGGAACTTAATTTTATAAAGAGAGTGATGTGCCGTCGCTTCGCTCCGGCTCAAGTATACGTTGGAGGTTCGTCGCTCGCGTTCACACATTGAAAGAAATATCATAAGAACAAGTGTACAGTAATATACTACCCAAAAGTCATCTCGTCAGATGAATTTACGCACTGGGAAGCACCCATGAAATTACAGTGGGCAGCCGAGCTCTGTGCAGGGTAAGGTTTCGACATACAACTCAATACCCCAAGGAACTGGTGCCAATCGACTATCCAGCACCTGAAGTCAGCAGCATACTTCAGCAGAATGGCGGCGGCACGTACCAGATGAATATATAATGTTCGCGGATATGCCTGGACATTATCCTGTGCTGTGCCAAACTCGAGTCGGTCTGCACACACAGAGAGCGAATATATATCTTTTCAAAATGAATTGGTTCGGTTGACTGAAGATAGCCCGCAGCCTAAAAATCGAACACATGGATGGTCAGAAGGGTAAAATATGGAGCGAAACACAGACTCAGCTATGTAATGGCTGGGGGACCGCCAGTACGATTCCGAGCTGCTCTGCAGGGAAGACTTAACAGGTATTTGAGGATCCCATAGGTTAGAGCTACGCATCTTCCAGCTACATATTGAACATGAAGATGATCATCAGTGATGTCTGGGGGGCTTGGAAGATTTGCTGTTGCACTGTTCAGTAGATTCAATCCCAGTCACAGCAGATATTGGATAACTTACAGATATGGCTATGTATCAGAAGCCGTGAAAGGTTGTGCTGTGTCAGGTCCTGGGCATAAATTGTTGCAATCACTTGACATTCAACACTCGAGGGATCTTGCGTATCGAGTTTTTGAACACGTCGAGTTTCTTGCTACTGGACAATGGTCTTGAAGGAGTCTTGCAGGAAAAGGCGAGAGGTCTTGCATACATTGAATGGTTGAAGACATCAGGATCTTGCTAAGGGGTTTGAGGAGTGTGGAATAGACAACCCTGAGATCCTGCATATCGTGATTGATTTTGCTAGGCGCTGGCCTTGATTGACGGGAGCGAAAGATCTCGATCTTCGTTCAGGATTGCTGAATATTCGAGTACTTGATTCATGTCAGGACCGCCCGAGAAAGCAGCGTAAGAAGGCCAATAGAGGTGAATGAAAGTGCAGAAGGGTGCGATGGTGATGGGGGAGAAAGAAGGAGGTGATAATGGACCAGCAGCCCTTTTGAGGATTAAGCGGCATGTCAGACGGCCGGAACTCGACGAAACGAAAGCTACTTCAACTCTGGCGAGGCTGTTTGTCTCGAAGACCCCAAAATGGACTAAATTCAACGGCCTCACTGCTGCGCCGCGGTTGGAAGAGACTTAAGTTTGGGCACAGTGAGAACAATAAAAGGGAAGAGATAACAATCTCGGAATGCTGCAGGCACTTGGGTGCAGTTGTTCAAGGGATTTTTGAGTGTTGAAATTCAGAGCAAGAACAGAGAATAACGGAAGGAGTTAGCTTGGATGGGGATGAAACCAAAGAGACACAAAGAATCACGAGGGTAATCGTTAAAGAACGGTTCATGCAAAGAAACTGCCGGTGGGATGCGAGGCCTCTCGGCTGCATGTTTAGAATCATGCTGTGCCGTGGGCAGCAGCGACTGCAATCCGCTGCGTCCTGTCAAGAAAAAGCTGCGGGCAGGTCAGCTCAGCTGTTTGACGGCAAATGCAGGCAGTGTTGAAAATGGAGAGAGTCGTGGATGGAAGGGGTTATTCGGAGAGCAAGAGCAGAGGAAAATCAAAAGGAAAGCCTACATGGGGATACAGCACAGCCGAACGAGCAAAATCTTAAAGAACGGTTACTGTAGTATTACGACCAAAGGTTCAGGTGACGGGTGACAGGTGGTCGCGAACTGAACAATTCTGACCTAAGTGACGGTGACTTGGCGATTTTGGGGCCTAAATAGGCGGAAAAACGTCAAATTTTTTAACCCGGCATCCGCCGGGCTACCATATATGGGAATTTCTCGTGATTGCCGAGGAATGAACACCAAGTTCAGTGAACATTTAAGGTGACGGGTGACACCCCGTGAACCTTGGTCGTAATACTACAGTAATATAACCGCAGTGAGTATTTGGGCTGCAACAATAACATTAATTCAAATAAATAGTGCATGCCATAAGGAGAAGTGGGCTGACTGTGATCCTGAAGAACAGAAAACAAAGTAAAGTACGAGTTATGCCATGCAGCATCAGCATCCCCCCCAAGTTAAAAATGTTTTGAAACCTTTTCCTTTTATTTTGCCCCAATTTCTACAAGCAAAACAAAAGGTTGGAGCTTTACGATAACCTGAGAGCATCAAAGCGCGGCAAGGCAACACGTGCCCGCATCAATCACACTGCGGACGGCCGCACCGCCACACCTTCTCGCTGCTGTCTTCATGGCGTCCGCAGGGCTCTCCCGCCGCCGCGCGCCTGCCTCCGCCTCCGCGTCGTCCACGACCCCGACGACGACGACGCCCCCCTCCTCCGCCTCCACCCCCGCGCCCGCCTAGCGCCGTCCGAGAACGGCGGGGCACACGCCCACGCGGGCTCCGCCTTCGCAGGCGGCTCCTCGATCGCGTACGACCCACGCGACCTGCTCCTCGAGGCGGGCGAGGATGCGCGCGTGGGGGGCAAGCTGCCGCGGCTGACGCTCATGGAGGAGGTGCTGCTACTGGGGATCAAGGACAAGCAGGGGTACCTGAGCTTCTGGAACGATAATATCAGCTATGCGCTGCGAGGGTGTATACTCATTGAGCTGGCACTGAGGCGGCGGATTGGGGTTGTGAAGGATCCGGGGCGGGTGGGTGCCGTTGAGTCTACTCGATGATTTATTGACGACCCACAGAAACGCCTCCCTCTCCCGGACCGCCCGCTGACGGTGCTCTCGACGCGCCAGACAGGCGAGACCCTCCTTGACGAGACCCTCAAGATGATGAAGCAGACCGAGGACCTCAGGCGAGCGCATGGGCGTCGGCACCTGGGTCGATTTGTTGAGTGGTAAGTCGTGTTTCCTTTGCCTTTGCCTTCTCCGCGCCCCTGGTGATCTCGTCTGTGTGCTGGCGCGGCCAAGATGTCGGCGCGGCCAAGATGTTGGCGCGGCCAAGATGCCCGCGAACGGAGTCCGGTGTGGCACGCGAGCCGAGTACGACGAGTCTTGTGACTTGCTCTTTGTCCATTGCTCGTTGGGAGGGTGATCTCTATTACATTCCGTATTCGGACTTCGTTCGGTGCGCTCGGGATGTGATATTGGTGTGCTGGCGTCTCGTCTCGAGCTGGGACGCGGCCTTCACCCCGAGACGCGAGGCAACTGCCTTGCGAAGAGGCGTAGAGACACGTCCTGCCCGCCCGGGTCGTGGCACCAGACGAGCTGTGCCGATATCGCGCAGTTTGCGCCCATGTCCATGCTCATGCCCACGCCCACGCCCACGCGGGACGCACTGCTGTATCGTGTGACGGGCTCGGGCTGGTATCGCCGGCGTATGCGCCCCCATACGGCGAGCCACAGGGGTGCACTGTATACGTCTCCATACTCGGGTCGGACGCGGGGTGTGCTTGCGCTTCGGTACGCGTACGCGTGCTTGGGCTTGGGTCAGACGGAGACCCCAGACTCGACTCGGGACTCGTCCTTCCCTCGGAGAACGCACGCGGGTCTCACCCGCGCTGGAATACGCATACCGTCTTGTTTTTCCCATTCCTTCCGTCCCTCCTTCCCCTACTCACATACACCCTCCGTCCCCCCAGGCGAGACCTGGAACGTCCTCAAGATCGGCTTCCAGCTCAAGCAGGTCCGCGAGCGCCTCGCGAAGGGGCTCGTCGACAAGGGCGTCCTCCGGACCGAGAAGCGGAACTTTCTGCTGTTCGATATGGCGACGCATCCGGTTGTGAGTCCTCGTTTGTGATTAATTCTTCTTCGGAGCGGAGGTGGGGTGGGAGAGTGCGCAGTACGCAAGGGTGTGAGGCGGAGCCCAGCTGGCGGCGCCCTACTCCGCTTTGGGGAGCTGGGAGGGGAGTAGAGTGGAGTGGAGACGCGCGGGAGGAGGGGCACCAGCGGCTGGCGCGCCTCCTCCCGATACGTGCTGTCCAGGCCGTCCTTATCGAATTCACGGCGTCCCTCCCTCCCGTTTCCTGCTCTTCTCGCATCTCTCCTAACCGCGCTCTGCTTCCCGATTCTATCATCTCTTCTATGCACGCCGCTGACCACCTCGCAGGCGGACGCACACGTAAAAGCCGGCGTCGTCAACCGCGTCGTGGCGCTGCTCACGAGCGGGACGAGTGCGGTGCGTGGCGTTTTTTTTTCGGTTTTCCGACGCAAATCCCTCCTTCTCCCTCATCCTCTCCGCCCTCTTCATTCCTCCTCATTCCCTCTCCCCTCACTCCTACATGCCTTCCTCTTCTCCACCTCCACCCCTTTCTCATTTCACCTCACGATTGACGCCCCCACCTTCGCTCTCGTCCTCTCCCTCCCGTCCCTCCCTCCTTTTGCTCGTATCCTCCCTCCTTTGCCCATCCCTCTCGTTCCCGCTCTCCCGTCCCCGCCCCTCGTGCAGTCCATCGAGTCCTACCCCGCATTGCACTCATCGCACGCCCTCCCTCCCTCGCTCCCAGCTTCTTCCCTCCCTCGCTCCCAGCTTCTTCCCTCCCTCCCTCCCCCCACCCCCCCCTCCATTTACCCTCCTCTGATGCCTCCCTGCCCCCCGCCCTCCGCGCCCCCGCCTCATACCTTCCCCACTCTTTCTTCTCCCCGTCTCCACCGTCTCCACCGCGCTCCCGTTGCCCCCTCCCGTCTCTCCCATTATCCTTCCCTCTCTCCTCTTCTGCCTCCCCGCCCCATGCTAATCCACCCCGCAGGTCCCCCCCTCTGCGCTCGACGCCCCCCGGCACGCAGTGCCGCGCCCTGCGCGCGGTCTGCCTCGCATGCGCGGCGTACACGGCCAGCGTGCTCGACAATGCGTTTGGGCGCCTGGGGTATGAGGAGCGGGAGGGGGCGTTGGGCGGTACGTCGTTTGGCGCATCGGTCTGTTGTCTGGGGCGGGATGAGGAGGGGGAGTGGCGAGGGGAGAGAGGAGGGGGGGGCGGGGAGGGGATGGGCGGATGTCCGGCGTGGGCGTGGGCGTGACGCGCTCCTTGGAGCACCGAGAGCTGACGCGGTGCGCGGCGGAGGAGGGGGATGAGGCTCAGGGACGTGGAGACAAGGAGAGGTGCTGGCGAGCGCCGGAATGCGGCCGGGCGTGTGAGACCGCCGGGCGGCTTCTTGCCTCCGGGGCGCACGGGCAAGAGCTGCGCGTCGCAGGGGTGGGGGGGGGCGTAACTCCCTGAGATGTGCGACGCGGCGGGTGACGACGGAATGTCGAGTGGTGCGCGCCCGGGTCTCGCGCACGCTGTGGTGGGTTAGGGTGCGGGACGAGCGAGGGGTGCGGGCGTGTCGCGTGCAGGTCGGGCGTGGAGCACGGTGTTGGCTGTGCGACGTAATGTTTGCGCGTGCAACTGCGATCGCAGGTCCCGGGGGCGGGTGTGCAGCGTGTCGCATCGGCGAGAGCAGCGAGCCTGCTCCGGGAGCTCAGGCGCTGTGCGCGGATGCTGTGGGGCGCGGCTTGCTTGGTGTCTCTAGGCATATCGGATGTCGTAGGGAGATGGGGTGACGGCGTCCGCGAGGAGAACGCACGCTGCGCCCCGAGCGGGGCGGACCAGTGGGCCGTCGACGTGTACTGGTGGGGCTACATTCTCTCGCGGCGTGTACCCGGCGGTCCGTGTCGTCCGTCCTCTGTCTTTTCTTGCTTTCCCTTTGTTCACCGTCCTTGTTTGCTTACTGACGTTCCCGTCCCTAGATGTGACGAGATCCTCGCGAGTTTGGCGTGTGGCCGTTTGGCGGCGGTGCGGGCGGGGGTGAGCATTGTTTCTTGTTTCTTGGCCTTCCTTTCCGTCCTCCCGCTATTCACGGTTCTCCCCGTTGTCGGTGTCCCCCGATGCCTGTGTACCTACTCCCTTCCTCGTCACCTCTCCTCTTCTTCCCGCACGCCCACTCATTTCTTCCCTCTTCCTCTCCACCTGTCCTGCTTTACCTTTGCACTCCCTTCTCTCCTTTCCTCTCCCCTTCGTTCCTCACCCACCCACGCTGACCCACCCTTGCACTTCCAGTCCACCGCCTCCACCCCGCGCAAAACGCTCCACCATCGCTTCCGGCCCCACACACGACATGTCGCGCGAGAGGTAAGCCACCTGATTCGCATCGAGCCGTTCTTCATCAAGCTCATTCTGACTTGCAGCGTCGGGCCTGGTCGCCGCAGCGCGGGCGGAGGCGGTCGCGGGGACGAGGACGCAGGGTTCGAGCTGGGTGGCGGCGGTGCTGGAGGTGCTGAGCAAGTTGGATTCGTTGTTGTAGGGCGGGGCGTTGTTTTGCTCTCGGGTGGAGCAGGAGGGGGCAGGGCAAGGGAAGGGAGGGTTGGGCGGGCTGGGAGGGCCAGGGAAGAGTAATAGGCGGGTTCGCCGAAGGGGGAAAAGAGGAAGGGGAAGGGCGCCGCAGCACACCACAAAATTCCTATTTATCATCCGTCCCTCCATCCTTTTATCTCGCCATCCATCCTCTACTACTGTACCCCCGGTGTCGGTCCGTTATAGCTATGATTCGATTTCTTTTCTTTATCCTTTCTCGATTCTTTTTTTCTTTTCACTTCCTTGCTTTGTGTTATGTTGGGCGCGTACGAATACATACAAGACAGTGCATAATACGTACGTACGTAGCTAAGGAATCGTTCGAGCTTGATTCCGGATTGTAAGGTGCAGGTACCCAGGAGACAGTTGCTGGAGTTTAGGAGCACCAGTTTGCTGGAGTTAGGAGCACCAGTGGAGTGAAGTGCATGCGCCGGCCGATGCATTGCGAGCTCAAGCGAGACGGGGGTTCAATTCCCCGTTGGTGCATACTTATTACTCGCGTTCGAAGAGGGTTTTTTTTTCTCCGTTCTCAACCAGAACGGGTAAGATGAACAGTTGCATTCCGGGCTATCGCGAGGCTATCTTTGAATTTGGAGTAAATGGGAACTGTTTGAGGTCGTTTGAAACCTCAAAAGCTGGTGTCATCGGAAAATTCCGGCCAGCCAGCTTGGACATCACTATAAAATACCGGAGTTCGTCTTGGGACAACACTTCATGAGTATATTCCAATGATCCTAGTAGGTAGGTACGTACGTTTGGAAAAGCAGTGTATGGCACACGCTGACTAAATGGCGCGCAATGGATTTTCGCGGCGAGGCGGAGTTCCATTCCTCGCTGGTGCACAAGAATGTGTTGTACAAGTTTAAGATTCCTTTTCCCTCTCGCACGAGTGTTGCATTGAATGGCTAAGATCTGGAGTTGAAAGGCAACCAAGTATAGGTTCAAAAAATCCAACATTGAACAGCTCAACGATCAAAGGGACCAAAGGTCGCGTGAAGGCCTAGTCTTTATAATTATGGCCCGTGAACATTTAGACCGGAACCTCTTTGTCCGCGACCAACGTATTGCCGACCTCATTGCACGCAGTCCTGGTCCGCGCCTTGTGACCTTTTTCGAGCCGGGTGGATGTCATAACGGAAAATAAGAAGTGGCAGACTTGCAGTCTAATAGTTGAGACTCTGATTTCGGAGTTTAGTAATAAACAGTTCTAACGCATGTCACAGGCCAGATAAAAAGAACTTCGACTTCGAACGTGGTTCGAAAGTTCTTCGAACTGTCCCGATCTCCTATCACTGGCGGCGTGATCCGTCCATTTTCAAACTATAACGGCGCTTTGAGGATTCTGCATTCCAAATGTCAACACTGCGTACATATGCAATTGCTCCTTACATGTTTTGAATGTCCCCGCGGAGTAAGGTTGCCGCGGATATTCAAGGTTGACCTGAAGAATAAACTTAGTGTAGATTTACGGATAGTCAGAGAAGCGTCCTGACTTGAAGAGAGGGGTGAACGGTGTAGAATCGTCAATATTCCAACTGGTTAATGTCAACGCCGTTCCAGGATCCGAGGACCCGACTGTCGTGGAGAAGAGACCTTCCTGACTTCCGAATATTGAGATTCGCAAGCTGTGTGATGGTCAACAACGTCCCAAACCAATCTAGATAGGGGGGAGGAAAAAGCGGACCAAAGTGATGACATAGACGCGTCCAAGCGGGAACGAGAAAGCCCCGGTGACTGCCAGAGACAAGTGAGATAGAGCGCAGTGCCAATCAACTCGAACAACAGACGATTGCTCTTCGGGACAGTGGAGTACCTGATCGTGGATCCCGGATGTTCGATGACGACCTGGAGTAGTTCGTGCAACTTACGAATTACAGCCGCCACGGCCAGCGGTGCGGCCGCAGCGCCACTCTGGATTATTACCGCAGTCAGCCGATCGAGTATGCTGATGATACCTGAGCCATGCAGTTGGTACAGGATTTGCGATATTGCGCACCCCTTTGCCTCCGTCAGAATTCCACTGGCCTTCCTGAACTCCCAGAGCAGTACTAACGCGATGCCGGCGTCCACAACGGCCCCCAGTTATCAACCAGACCCTAAGTAAATTAAAATTGCACGAAGTGTGAATGAACGTATGAATGGCAGAAAAGGGAGAAAGGACGGACGCTACGGGAACACTCATCTTCACGCGGGTCCTTGGGGGACGGGTACAGCACGGTCATGCAACTGGTTGCAAACACGCCGCCAAACTGCGCAGCGATACTGTTGGCATGGAGCGATGCGCAGAAACAATAATCTGCATACCGCGATGATTATTCCAAGAGCCAGGACAAGAGAAATGAGTGAGTTTTCGGATACTGGAATTTGCTGAAATTGAGCGAACTATTGAGAAAAACGGATGGAGCATGTACAAGCGCCAATATCGGATGAGTAGAAAGCTTTGGACCAACGCCGCAAGCACGCCAGTGGTAAGGAATATAATGGTATCGGCTAGGTGGTTATGACTAACCCATTCAGGATACATGTGAAATTGACGTACCCAATGTATGTTGTTAAGATACTCTAGATCGCCTGCAAGCATCCAGTAGGCCATGAGTGGGGGAAGATAGGTCCGAGACATACCGGCATGTGTAATCGTGTACTATATCGGACGGCAAATACTGTCCTGAGTTGTCCAATATAGAATACGAACACTCACGAGGTACACGCTGCTGTAGTCACCGATGATGGACACCGTGTCAACAAGCAAGGCAACCGTGACCAGTGTCTGTAGAAAAAAAATAATAAAAACTGGGTCCGGAGAAAATTCGGCCGTAAGCGTAAAGGATTCACCTTGAGCTTCCAATCATCTCCTTGAAATGGCGAAAGTAGTACAAACCCTGATAGAATTCGGACATGTACAGAAGCTTGCGGCCCACCATCAGGTTACATTGGGGTGCAAAAGCCGCGGCTTACGGAGCTGACCCAGGTCGCAACGAGAAGGCACCTACCGGCCAAAATTAACTAGGGGTCAGAAGAGCACGACAAAAGCTTACCCGGTAATTGGTGTCCAGAGCTGGGAGGGACATTTGAAAAAGCGTGGGCCGAACTGTCAATTCTGCCGTCTTCGTCGGACTCTTAAATACCCAAGGCCGCTTACGTTTATATCATTCATCAATCTCTGCGAAGCGACTTAGTTATACGCTATCTATCCAAAACGCCGCTGTACGTACTGAGGGTGCGATCATGGTACAGAGGGAATGAACATCAGGCGGATCCAACATGCACTCTCCATTCCGCTACTCAGTCTGGACCGATATGCAGACTTAGATGAGGTGACTACCCCCGTCTAGTCCGACCTACCTGCTTGCCTGCCAGAAGACGAATTTGACAACGTTGTAAACTAATGGGGTCTGTTTCGTCATACGGATCTTACCGGGCTCTGTACAAGGGCTTGACAGACAAGCGACCTGTCAATTATACCCTCAATAGGCCTTTTTCGTGCCCCTTTTCATGTCCTTTTTCGCCCTTTTTGCCCGTTTTTTTTTTTTCTTTCCTTTTTCAATTATGTATATCCCCCGTCCAAATTGTTAGCGTTTGGCGGTATTCGGGGTGCGCTGCGAGGCGCGGGGATCTGCGCGGATCACGGTGCCGGACATTTGGAGGTATCGGAGATGGTCAGTGGAGTGGTATTTGAGTGGTATAAGACCTTGCGGGAGGGTGAAGTGGCTTCTCTTCACTCGTTTGATGCTATTTTGTACTGGGTTGTACTACGGACAAACGACATGGTTTTCTCACGGCAGCTGGGAATAGACGGCCATCATTACATATAGCGTTTCGACCCTTAACCGCTGTTTTAAGCGAACGGGGACCTTGAGCACGAATATAATTCTCTTGCTGCGATTTTCTATTGGTTCCTGCTTGCCCCTAGCGCTGTGAAGTTCACGGTAATATCGAATCTATACCTTATGGACTTATATCTTTATCTCCAATTTTACTATAAAATGTACACAATTTTACCGAGGAAAACAATACGCCTCACACACGTACACCTTTGTCTGGATAGTCTCTCGCAGACAGACACTTCAATATTACCTGATCTCGATATATTGAAGTCTGTTGGTAAGCGCGGGGGGTCCGATCAGGGTAAAACATTGTTACATAATCTACACAGCCATGCCGCCGGTTTTCGATGTTTTGTGCCTACAGGATAGATAATTAAACTGGTTTTTGGTGCAGATGAATCTATATTAGTGCACTAAAGGTTCCTGCCTGCTCAGATTTTTTATCTAGAGCTCAGAATCCAGATGGATGAAGCGCCGAAGCTTGACATGTGACTATCAATTGTGTTGCACTTCGAGCCTCAAACAGCACTCTAAAAGTTCAAATAAATTGGAGGAGCTTTTAAGTGGTGAATAAAACATTCTGTATGCAAGAATCTCTCGAAAATATTGATGCTAGTTTCGCGGTCGTCTTCCAAAGAACAGTGTGGCTGTGCTGATTATATAACAAACACTTACCCCAATCGGGACCCCGCGCTTAACAACAGACTATTGTCTGGATGCGTCTGGTTTTTTTTTTTTTTTTTCGCTCATCCTATCATGGCGTTCAAACCACGTAACCGGACCGCATCTGCGAAAGTCTAGAAGACCCGAGATCAGAGGATTCAGGCTAGTATGTCCACTGCTAGGCCCGCGGACACTCCCTTGGAACTCCGACCGCGATAGAGTAAATCAATGGCCCAAAAGACCCCCTATATCCAGCCATAAATAGAGTAAATCAGCGCAAAGAGGGCCGATGTCCGGTACATATAGAGTAAATTTGAAGTAAATCACGCAGAGCGCAAATTTTTTTGGGTACAATCAGCTCCGAAGTCAGCAGAAAAGTGCTCCGAAGTCGGCAGAAAGTTGGGATCAACCAATTAATTCACAGACCCCTGTTGTGTTGCTGAAGGTGAAATCAAGTGTGGCCGCGACTCCAAACCAAAAATGCATAGAGTAAAACAGCTGGCTGGGCGCAAATTCCGTAGAGTAAAACAGGGTCAAAATCGGGCCAAAAGCGGTCGGAGTTCCAAGGGAGTGTCCGCGGGGCCTCCACTGCTATTACCACGCAGACATGTGTCACACGATCTGCTTGCAGCGAAACCCACTCTACATCTTATCGCGAAGCTACGAAAGCTCCCTCTGAATTCCTTGTTTCGTTCTTCTGCTTGGCTCACCGATGCGCACGATGATGTTTCTGAACTTCTGGTTTGTCGAGCTGGCCCACGGAGGAGTAAGTGGCCTCAGTGTGTGTAGGGCGACGTAACAGGTGGAGCTGTTGTTGTGGGTCGGCGCACATCAAATACAAGCAATCAAAGTTTCATCATGCATAACGAGGTCCCCGACAAGACGACTTCCCTTACTGTAATGATGTCATTTTTTGGCTGGCCACAAGATGTGCCTGCGCTTTACTCCGGAGTTGAGAGTATGTACAAAACCCGACACAAACGACACAACTGTCCAACATCAGTAGATCCTACACATCCAGGAAAACAGATAAGTAAGCAAATCCCAACACATTTCGCCGCAGGCGACACGGTCTTCAGAAATCCGACACAATTTCAGGACACCACTCGGCTATCGTGACTTGGCAGTGGCCCATGCCGTCACTATTGATCCGCTATCCAGCTCCCTTCCCCCCACATTCTCGCCGCTGCGGCGCCACGCAATTGTTGGAATTAATGCCGCGCACTGGATATTCAGCAATAGACTCTCGGTAAGCACGCGGGGAATTCATTCAGTATCTACAAGTATCTAAACACCAAGCTGTAGCTACTGTATGTAATAGGAACAAATTTAACTTGTCGGCGCCAGGACAAGGAACAGGACTGTTGATTTGCGGCGTTGTATGCACAGGTGCAAACTCATCCGCCAACAGCAATGGTGGAACTTGAAGGGCCTCCCGATACGTTTCTGCAGCTGTTTTGCCATTCGATGCAAGCTTATAATCACAGTGATTTCCCACAAACTTTGAGGACCAAGCACCCGCAATTGTCCTCTGATACTCCATGGGTCGACCTCGATGACCTCAAGGAATGGCTCCGTCAACGAGAAGATCTGATTGACCTACTAGACCCAACCATCAGCGAAATGTGCGTAATTCGGACCTGATGATTTCCACAGCGACGAAGATGACCACAAACGAGATGGTGTTAGAATGTGTTGAAATGCTTTTGCTGGAAGGTATGGAGCGCTCCCTGATACCTTCTCGTCATAATCACCTTCTCAAAAGTATGAGTTGAACCAGACATCCAATCTGATTTGTTGGACCAGGAAAACGATGTAGATGTAAGTGGGGCCTCTCAATTGGGAACCCTTGACGTCGAAGGCGAGGGCGACGGCGGTTCCATAGGTTACTGGGACGTTGTTGTCCCCCAGCTGTCTCTGGTGAGAATTCCATTGACTTAGGCGCAACAACAGTTTAAAATCATTGTTAGTTCCCACATCCGCACCTCCCCTCTTGTGAGACTACGGAGTTTCTGGATAGAAAGTCGTAGACACAGAAGTTTCGATTGGCGGAGTTGTTAGAAATCAACAAGTTGAGTCGTGCAAATCCGCGTGTTGTTCGGAACTGTTGCTACTCGGACTACAAACCACACTACTTATACTAATCTACATGTAACTACGGAACCGGGAGATGACTGGGGATGAGTAAGGGAACTGGGGGCGCAGGAAGCGCAGGGGTTGCGCAACTACGGCACAGTAGTTGCGGACTCCGGCGTGGTGCGCAGTGGTGATCCGCCTTGATGGCCGGATTGATACAGTGAGCTGTGTCTGATCCTTACAACCTCTCCCCACTCCAAACCACCGGAGCCACCGCTTACCACTCGTCCCCGTCGTTGATCCTAATCGTATCCCACCAGACGACCTTGAATCTAGCAGAGTTGTTAACAATTAGAGAGTCGAGGATCATTGTGAAACCACGTCTGTGGTGATTTCAGCCCGTCGATGTGAAATGACCATAGCCAAGGCTGAGTTTGCATGCTCCACCTCAAAGCCACCGTGCCCCTCGTCGTCCTCGGCGACATATCTGAACGACCGACACAACACTACCTCACACCTGGGCAGCTGTCTCCGATTATCCTCGCGTCACCGGCAGACGTGGTGTTCCCGCCCGTGCGCTCAGTGATTACAGAAGAGCCCCTCATTAATACCTCCGAGCGCCTCATGCGAACCGATGGCACATTCGACCCAATCCAGTTTCAGCGCAACTTTTGGAATCATACGCGACTCTTTACTCAAGACAAGGCTCCCGATCCCGCTGCGCATTATAATAACGGAAATTACGCGGGTCTGTTCTGGAAGAAGAAGGTTGTTTCAGAGGAGAGGGGAATCCTGTCGACAATTGTTCAAGGCGAGGCAAAGATAGCCAGCATCGTTTCGTTGTGGCGGCCGTAATTGAAAAATGTAACCGAGCCTAGAGCTATGTACTTGTTGCTTTTGTAACTTCACAAAGAATTATGACATTATTGACTCGCGGGCGTGTCTCGACACTAGTTATTGAAGACCAAATCCAACAACGATGATGGTACGAACTCTTCAAGCCAATACACCAGAACAGTGGCTGTTGCATGACATAGCCGCCGGGGGCTGTGGCACAACACGGCCTCGTTCTTTGGTACAGACATATTGGCAACAGTATAGTACTAAGGTGAGTCCCGTTTGCAGCTCTTAATCAAAGTACAATGAACATAATATCACCAAGGCGCAGATGCTCAAAGACCTCTGCGCCAAAACGAAAGATGTCCGCACCAGGACAAAGATATTGAAAGACATGTTTCAAAGACGTAAGATGTCAAAGACGAATCTGCAATTTATTAATGGTTGCCTCGGCTACCCGCTTAGCAACGAGCAGCATTGGATCGTGGGGTATCCGCGCGACGGCTTCTGCGTGCTGTCCTTCCTTCTCAGAGCCCACTCTCTTGTTCTCATCCGACCCTCATTTTCGCCCCTGGTGGGCCGGGACAAAAATGTTTCTTCAGCTGGTAGTATTTTCGTTTGCCTCGTCGACTAGACCCCGTACTAAACACTTATCAGGTGCATGTCAGGTTCTGCTTCTATGCAGTACTCTGCATTGTCTCCTCCGCTCCTCGATCCGTCGCGGAGCCTCTACATGTTCCTTTGTGGCGATCCATCCCTCGAGACCATTTCGCTGCTGCACCGGGCACTGCAGCACGTTCCGATCCTGCCAGAAATACCGACGTGTCGCCTCAGAACACACGGAGACAATTCCAATTTTTGATGTCAGTCATCAGGTACACTTCGTTTCGACAATCGTGCTGATTGTCTTACAGTTTACGACACCATTTTACTTCGCTGAAATCAGCATTGGAACACCGTAGGTCCCCCAGTCGTGTCAAGTACTCACCAGAGATTCTAATCATTTACAGTCCCCAGAAATTCAAGATGATGGTCGACATAGGTATTTCTATGACAATGGTCTCGGCGAAGGACTGTTCTGGGTGTCCGTCGGGAAGCCCATTCGATGGCCACCCAGCGTCCCATACTTTTGCCAACAAGTCCACCGCATCAATCGATTTCTCATACTTGGGCGGAAAAATTGAGGGCTTCATTTCCGATGACACCGTTGCCGTGGGCTCGTTGTCTGTGGCGAAGGGGGAATTCCGTGCGTTCAACAAGTCTGATTACATTCCCTGTGATGCCTATACTGAGCTTTGTGTGTGGGTAGTCCAAATGACGGAACTCTTGTCAACAGGATTGCCGGACTCTGTTTCCGGTTGTCTTGGGTTTGGCATTCGAGCTACCAGGGAGGCCACTGCAGCGCCGTTATGGAAGACGCTTATCGCCGCCAACGGAGCCGCCGCACCTGAGATGGGCTTTCTGGCTCTCGCGCGACCTCGCCGCCGATAATGGATCGGAACAGGAATCAGTGGGAGAATTTACGTTCGGTGGGGTGAACTCCTCGCTGTATTCCGGCGATATCGAGTTTCTGAGTCTAGCAGCTGGGTCGGCTGCGCTGGGCTCATGGACGTTGGAGATTTCAGGTGCGCAGAAATCATAACTCTTCCTAAGTACCGCTCGTGCTCATGTGCAGCGCAGCGATTACCGTGGGAACGAAGGCGGTTTCCATTACGCCTAACGCCACGTTGGCCATGTTCGATTCAACGTTCGACAGCATATCGGGCCCTGACGCAGAGTGAGGGCAATTTATGCCGCTATACCAGGCTCTACTGGACCTCTCACCGGCACAGCCACATTCCTAATTCGTGAGCGATTCCATGTGAGATACCTGATATTCTACTTAGTGTACCCGGGCTTTGAGCTTGTAACACGACCGTGTCCGTGTCAGTCTCATTTGGAGGACAGACCTGGTCCATCAGCGCAAAAGATCTGGTCCAAGACCCCGTCGAGAGCGGCGCTTGCGTTGGTGCGTTCGGCGGCGCCCCCCAACACAGCCATCTGGCTGGACGGTCGGGATCCCGTTCTTGGTGAGGACCTCTTTTCGCTTCTACGACTTTCACTTACATAGGAGCGACATTCAGCGAAATGTGTACTCGGTATTCCGCGAGACCCCGCCGTCGATTGGGTTCGCGCAATTGTCCACAATAGCAGGCGGCACGGGTGTGTACCACTCATTTAAATTGTCTGCCCGTTGGTTACTAATTTTACACAGGTACCCCGAATGCGACTGCATCCACCGGCGGCAGCTCGTCTGCCGGCTCTTCCAGTAGTTCGACTTCCAGCAGCCCAGGATCCACAGCCAGCACAAGTACGGACATCGCCTTGAAGACCAAATCCAACACCGCTGCAGTCGCGGGCGGTGTCAGCGCAGGCAATCATCCTGCTATTGCTCCTCGCAGGCGTCTTCTTCTACCGCTGGCGCCGAAAAAGACGAACAGGCCCAGCAAACTACCACATCTCTACGTTCCACCGCGATGTGGAGACAGCGCCCCCAGGGCCCTCTGAACCTGCTGCTGTTATTTCAACTGGAATGTCAACATCCTTCCCGCCCACGACTTCCGTCTCTAGCTCGGCCGCCCTGATGTCGATGAAACGCGCACAGATAGAGGCGGTGAACCTCTCCAGCGAAGCGTCTAATTATCTGGTTCAAACCGCGGAGGGACTGCACTTATACCCCGGGACCTCATCGCACCTCAACGAGAGCTCGCACAGTGCCAGCCCCCCTGAATCCAGCGCTGATCCAGCCATTCTGCAGGAACTCCAGACTCTACGCCACGAGGTAAGGTGGCTTACCCAGCGCGCAGGTGATGAGCCACCACCGATATATATGTGATACAATGTGTAGTTTTTTCTTTTCTTTTCCTTTCGGGCGCTTATTGGAGTCATGTTCTGCGACCGAGTGCCCTTGAGCGATTGCCTTTTTCAATCCGAGTACATTTATGCTCCTCTCACTGCACGCTCACTTTGACAATCCTTTCCAGCGGGTGCCAGTTTGTTCGCTCGATGATAGGGCGGAGATGAAACATCGTACACAACACGCCAGTAACCAAGTGCAAGCAGTTTCTCCGCCGTCGTTGATCTCAATCGTATCCCACCAGGCGACCTCGAAATTCATCGAGCAGAGTTGTTAAAAATGAGAGAGTCGAGGATCATTGTGAAACCCAGGTCTGTGGTGATTTCAGCCCTTCGATCGACCATAGCCCAGGCTGAGTTGATTTTTCTTTCTCTTCGGCACAATTCTCCGAGACGCATTTATTTGAAAGGGCCAACAAGATCATTTAGTATTCTTAAGTTGCATTCTACTCCTTCTCGCGCTGTTGGCTGAAGAAAGGCGAGTAGATTATGATCGCAGTCCGGAGTCCAACTCCCCGCGCGCTATAATAATGGTCTTGGAAGGCTCGAAACTCCACAGAATAGCACAGAATATCGACTTGCGATACTAATCATAACTTTGAAATTACTTCATCCAACTCCTGCATATCCTCAAGGTACGCATCATTCTCGCTCTGATGACCCCTGATCTTCCCATATATCATCGTCTTCCTCCAACATATACCGTCATCCCAACAGCCTTTGCGCCCGCAAATCAGAAGTATGTGCAGCCACCGTGACACACTCGTCTGCCCGCAGCTTGAGCAGCCCAACACCTTCCGATAGTTCTCTGGCGCGGGTTTGTAGCATCCCAACAACTCGCTCGAGAACAACATGTCGAATTTAGGCCTGATGAGCGCACGATATCGAGCTGCAGCCGCGTCGTCCCGTTTGCGTGGACGTAGATCTCCAACCCACGCTCCTCTTTGAGCTTCCGCAGCGCCTCGGCCACGTCGGCCATGCTTTCTGTGCGTGCCATGCTGCGACGCCTTCTCTTGCACGTCCTGCGTGAAGAGCGGCTTGATTTCTGGGTGCTTGTCGAGCACGGCGAGGAGGGTG